>WBMZ01007510.1:0-99576 GCA_013400975.1 Atrichornis clamosus | reverse complement strand
CGGCCGCGCCGGGGCCCCCGGCCCGCCCCGCTCCGGCACACGGGTCACGCAGGTAACCCCGGCTGCCCCCGGGTCCCTCGCGGCGCGGGGAGGAGGGGGGGGCGCGACCCCATGGCCTCCCCTCGCCCACACCGGGCAACCCCTCCGGCGGGTGCAGGGCTGTGAGGGGAGCCCCCGCAGCCCCCTCCGAGAGGGTGTCCGCAGCCCCCCGCCGCCCCTGTCTTCTCCCCAGGCGGGCTCCGGGCCGCCCCCGGGGCTGCCCGTGGAGAGGGGTCCGCGTCCCCAGTCCCCGGCGGCGCCCCGGTTGCCTTCGCGGCCGCCGGGCCTTGGAGCTGTGCGCCGGGGCTTGGCCGGCTTTTTGTGTGTGTGTGTGTGTGTGTGTGTGTGTGTGTGTGCGTGGCTGACGGCTCCTGGAGCGTGAACTCCTGCGAGGGAGAGGTTTGGTTTCCCAGCAGCTCAGCTTTCTGGGTTACTTCCTGTCCGATTCTTTAGCACTTATCTTTACTTCCATTCCCTGGAGGGGCTGCCTTGACAGGGCAGCGGTCCTGCCGTTGTTATCCCTCCAATTCCTTGGTATCCCGAGAGAGTGCCCTCCTTTTCCAGGAGAGATCCCGATTTTGATGAATAACCTCTTTCCTTTCAAATTTTTGAAGGCTCTTCTTATTTCAGACTGCTATTGCTTTTGTACTAACCATTTTTGGTCTTCATTTCTCTCTTTTATGTCATTATGTGGCTCAGTTCTACTTTTATGTTTTTTAGGTCTAAGCTGCCTTAAAGGAGAATTAAAAATTGTGACTCCAAAGAACAAAATAACACAGAAGAGAGAAAACAGCACTCGAAAAACCCCTAGAAAGGTGATGATTCATTTAGACTCTCAGAGTCATCCTAGACACATGGCTTGGCTGGGATTGGGGCCTCTTGTGTTTTTATGGATTTGAATAGGTAGCATTAGATTTCTTTGTTCTCTTAAAACCTGCTTGCTGTTGACCTTTTAAAGTTTGAAAGCTCTGTAGCCCATTTGAAGTACAGTTCTTCTTGTAACATTTTACAATTTTCTAAAATTAATCTGCAAATGTTATTTGATTATGAATTGCTACTTAATGGGTTTTTTTGTGTCTCCATCTCAGGAATGTCACTTAAAATTACTTCACTCTAGGTTGTTAAAAGGATCTTTTCTTAAAGTCTTTTCATAAATTTATGGGTTCAGCACTGTTTCTGTTTCTGCTTTGATTCTAAAATCTTTATTGGGCTAGGTCATGGTAATTGCATTGTGTTGGTTTAGTCATACCTAACTCCTGTGTGGGTCACTTTTTTGTGTGTGTTGTAACGGAGCTGCAAAAATTGAAATTAATTTAATTGGATGGTGTCTGTTTACAAGTGCTTACTTTTTGGGCTGAGATCATAGAAGAGGATAATGCTGTTGGATGCTTAAGGGAAAAAAAGAAAGGAGTCATCAAAACCAATCCTGCTGGTAGGAGGAAGGTTCTGTTTCAGGGGGAGAGCTGTTCGTAGGGAGAATTGCGTGTTTTACGTGGTGAGATGAAGAGATGGGTTCTAGGAGAGAGAGTGGGGGGGTGAATGATGTCAGTCAGCCTTTTTCTGCATCCTGCTGTTAGTGTGCTTCAAATGATGGAGTTTCTGCGCGTTCTTTTAATGCAGAGTCTGTCTTGAATCCATTTTAATCTGTTTCAAATGTAGGTGAGTTTGGTTTTTCAGCAAAGATAACCCTCCGTAGAGGTCCCTCTGGTCTTTGTTGTGTTTTCAGAGATGTCACTGACTGTACCAAAACGTTGTTCATTGTTGGCAATCAGTTGTTTTGGAGCATTAGCTGCAGGGGAAAGAGCAGGGTCTGTTGCCAATAGTCTTGGTCAAGGCTGGATCGTTTCTCCAATACAGATGTCTTTAGCATAAAACAAAAAGTAGCTGCTACGTGTCAAAGATTAAATAGAAAATCCCTCCTTAACACAAGTGCAACAAATTCTGAGATACATTTTGAAAGTACAGGGAAGAAATATTCCATGTTATTTTGATAACATACTGCAAACCCACGAGTAATAGCAGAACATGTGGACATGCCCAGTGTGATTCCAGGAGGGATTTTCCTGCTAATAGGTGAGACAGATGTGCATCAGTACAAAGTTACCAGTGCAGTTATGGCACAGCTGTTTCATCTGAATTTAGTTTATTATAACTCCGTTTTCCCAATGCGCCCAGTGCATCTCACGTCAGGGCTAAAGCTACTCCCAGCAGGACACTTCTTGGTGGCAAGAAGTCATGAGGTCTTTGGGATTTATTCACAGAAGGAGATGTAAGTTTTCATCTGATTTGTGAAGTTCCTTCCTAGTGTGAAATGCCAGTGCAGCAAAGTTTGATTCAGATGCAGAGACTGGAATTGAGTTCATAGGAATCAGGGAATTAACTTCTGGCATAAATTTGCACATGGTTGAAATGAGGCACAGAGATTACTGATAGGCTGAAGTCCTGCTCTTGATCCCTGGAAGAAATGCAGTATGTTGCAAGTATAGTAGCCCTTTAAAGAAAGCTTTAGTCTTCAGGCTGTATTCTTGTTTTGGGTTTGTTTTTCCTTATTGTGCATTCTAAACCCTTAAAGGAAATGTGCTGTCTGAGAGATGGTTTTCCATTGTTCCAGCAGTGCTTGCAGAATGGTATTATCACAGTGAACATCTTGCTTTATCCACTAAAGACTTCCAACAAATTTTGTCCACTTGGATTCTTTTAGGCTATATTAAGTAGAAATACATATCAAATATAGAGATTGTTGAATGACACAAACTCTGTAAGCAGCACTTAGTTTGTTCATTAGCTGTGCCACGAGTAGTAGTGCTGAAGTGCTGCTTTAATGTGGTTTGAACTCACCATTGGTTCCTGCTTCTGTCATTCTATGCAGTACTGCTATCTGGGTTCTCTAATGATAGTAAGTCATGTGAAAATACATAAATTTTAGCAATTAGCACTTGCTGCAAATGAATTACTTTTAAGCCTAAGCTTTCATCTGACTTTTGGCTTTTTAAAACTTAGGAACAGCACTGCTGTAAGTTGGAGGAGAATTTGTATTTTTTGCTTGGTACACGAGGATCTCCAAGCATGCTGCAGAGCACAAGCTCCCTGCAGTTTGTCAGTGCACATCTTGAGGGAGGAGGTTCTGCCTGTGTGAACCTGATGCAGCAATCTCTACTGAAAAGGAGCCGTGAGGCCTTGCTTTAGCTTTAGCATTGAGGTCCTGCATTTGGAAGGAATTGCAGTATTTTATTGACTGGGCTCTGCTTGTGCTTGAGGTTGCCAATGTATGGGTGGGGATGCTGAGGGTGGTTAATAGCTGATGTGCTTCCTGAAGGTGAGGTTTCCTTCCCTGAAGTTGCTTGAGCTGGGTGATTTCTCTGATTCTCCATTGGGCCCAAAGTCAGACCTCACAACCTCTCTGTGAGATGGTTAATCATTGGTAAAAGGACACCCCTGTGCTTCAGCTTCACCCACCTGCAGAATGTAACAACACAACAGCTGCTTATTAGTATGTAACAGCTCCGCCTCTAGTTCTATAAACCCCTGAAGTTGATGAGGGACTTGTAGATTAACTCCTTTGGTTATTTTAAATTTAGTATGGCCAAAGTACGAGCTGGCGTTATGGGAGCTCTCACGCGAAATGTGTAACTTTTAATGACGGCTTGTGAAGAGTGAAGGCTTCTCTCCTTTGAAGTAGAAGTTCCTCTGATGTTTTGGATTCATGCACTGTTAACTCATTGCTTTCAGACCCAACAGTTTGCATGTGTTGCTTAGTAATTTTCACCTCAGCCACAGGTCACTTGATACCTGTCTGGGCTGTAGCATGGAATATCCAGCAGAAAATATATTCAGGATTATAAGGCTCTGTGAAATTTTAATATTTCACATGTTACTCACAAACGTCACGATTGTGATACAAGACTGCAAATGATAACACAATTGTTTGCCTTACTGTCTTGTCTGAAGAGCTGCTGATATGGGAACCTGAGTGACAGATGAAGATGATGGTCATGTTTGGTTTGTAAAAAATACATTGACCATTTTTAAAATGCCATTTGAGTGAGGACACATTTAGCTTGCTCAAGTTTTGAAATGGGTAGGAAAAGTGAGTTGTGAGGCTGATGAAGGCTGATGTGATTATCCTTATTCCACAGGGCTTTCCTTTTTTCTGTTGTTTATTTGTTTTAAAAGTCTTGTAATACTTCAACCACAGGCAACTCAGATCTACACTGATTAGGTCTATACCAGATACTAAATGTCGTGTGTAATGGTACTCTTTCCTTGTTGTACAGAGCTAGACTGACATCAGTAAATTATGGTCCTTATTCTGCTCCTGGATGTGTAATCTCAGGGCTTGGGAATCAAGTCTATCTGTCAGGCCATCTGAATGAGCAAAATACTGTATTTTGAGGTTTTGCTTTTGGTACCAACCTTTAACTTTCTTTAAAGTAAGTATATACATATGTTGGAATTAATTTTCCACATGATGTTTGCAGTGTCTCTAAAGAAGTGACACATTGATGTGGAAAAGTCTAAGATCTCTTTGACAACATGAGACATTATCAATAGATAATTTGTCTTATTATTTTTATTTAGTGCTGCTTCTACTATAATTATTAGTGTTTTAATCAAACTTTGTTAAGTCATTGAGTGAGAGAGCTTTACTTTCACTAAATATGGCTTATTTTTATTAAAGTTGCAGATCTTACTCTTGCCATATGCAGCTAATTTTCCTTTGGGGGGAAAAAGCTTGTTACTTTTTTAGTGGAGCAATCTGTTACCTTGTCTGTAGTCTGTGAAGTCAGTGCAATTCTAATTTGCATCAGCTAATAAAAAATGTGTGGGTTTTAAAGTGAAAATCATGCAAAAATTTTTTTAAAAAAAGGTGAACGACTGATCATCTATGCAAAAAAACAAGGCTGGAAATGTGATCAAATTAGGTCACGGCAGTGCAGTTTTGTGCAGGGCTGTAAGCATATCTGAAGACCTTGCATGCTTTATCTTGGGAAGCAAAGCTCTTGGAAAATGCGCATAAGAGGGATGAAAAGAGCTTTTTTCATCCTCCTCTTTGAGCTATCATTGCGAAAGCATGATTTTATGTTGCATTAAGTGGCAGAAATTTTAACTTAAGCTAAAAGCTGCACAGTTCATGTAACTGTTGTGGTGCAACTCATTTGCAGAAGAAACGAGTCACAGTTGGGTTTGTGTGATCTGCTGTACAATTAAGTATTTAATGGTTTTATTGTTTGTTATATTACTGCAGTGCTCACGCAGTGTCGCTGAAAGTTTGCAGCCAAAGGAAATGAAAGGTCAGATAGAGGTGCACAAAGAATTAATGAAATAACAGTGATGAGTACAGGCTCTCAACAGGGCTGGGAGGAGTAGTCTGGGAATGATCACGTTAAGTGCAGGTGGGAAGGAGGATAAGGAGGGTTAGCCTGAAGGAGGAATCTGCATAGGGATAGTAACTGGCATTTGGTAAACTTTGATACTGAAAGGGTAGGTTTTCTATATGAAGAAAAGGGTGAAGATTTTTGAGGTGGTGGTGTTCTTGTGTTGTGGAGGTATCTTTACCTGTTGATGAAACACAGCGTGTGTCAGCCTGAGCTGTCACGTGAGTGAGAGGAGACAGGCTGGTGTCACTGCAAATCCAGCTGAAGGACAGAAGTCAGTGCTCTATGTGGTCAGGTTTTATTCTTTAGATAGGGAAGCAGAGATGGGATGGAGATTTGAAAAAACCCAACAAAACCCCATACTAAAACAACAACAAAAAAACCCCTCACAAACAAATAAAAAAACCCACAAAAATGGTTTTGGAAGAACTAAATGGATCCTGAATGTTTTTCCTGGCATCTGACTCCCACAGGGAGATGTTGAGCAGTCAGGCAGAAATGCCTACTGTAACCTTTGCATCCTTTCTTGTTCCATACAGGAGCAGATATATGTAATCATTAGAGAAGAGTGTAGACCATTTCTTCAAGGTTTACTCCAGAGAGGAAGCGCATGTCTCATTTCTCTTGTCTTCCATAAAATATTCTCTGTAGCCTTTTCCTCATCTGGCAGAAGCAAACTCTCCCCACCCCAACCTCTGGAGGACTCTTTGATAATGATAGAAAACACACTTCAGGTCTTTTCTGACATAATTGCATAAAAATGCAGCATTCTCAGACAAGTACAAAGTAAAAGTAAGCAAACCTCTTGCTTTTATTCTTTGCAACTAACAAGAAATACCATTTTTTTCAAGGGGTAGCAGGTTGTTTGACACACATGGGCACGGAAGATTATGAATAGTGAAGACAATGAAGAGTGGGACATCCATCAAAGAGTAACAACCTCTTATAAGGTAATTCAGGACCACATTGAATTTACCCTGTTGTACTTGCAAAATCAATTAAGTAACTGTTGTTGTCCTCCATTTTCATGGCACTATACAATCATTATTACCAAGAATATATAGGTACATTTTTCCCCCTCTGTGCTTCATTTCATTTTTTTACTTGCATGCAGAAAGCCGATATGTAACAACCCAAATGCCTGCTGAGTTCTGAATGAGATTGATTACAGTTGCAAAACATTAAATATTAAATGCCAAAGGGCTACTTCCAGTAGTCCTCCTTCTCTTCTCCAAAGATTGATGTCTTAAATGGGGCTTTGCAAACAGGAGTTTTAAATGATCTATGGAGCAGGAGTGAAAATGTTTTCAAAGCTGGTGTGTACCTAAAACTATCCTGAAACCTTTAATGTTATGGTTAAGTATTCTTGGAATTTGAATTTCATTGCTTGCCATAGGGGTGAGATGGAAGAGCGGATATTTACAGAAACTGTGCAAGTGATAAAAGGAGCTGCATGACTTTGTCTTCTGCTTTGTATGTTTTAGTACTTATGTACTTTAGTACCAGCTAATTTGAATAAGCTCTGCTAGTCACATGCAACATATGGAGCCAATGCCAATTTTTTATAATGCTGCATTACAAATATACCCACCAGCTGAGAAGTGTGAGAGAGAGAGCTTTGCTGTGTCTTAACCAACTGTCTTCGTAGAGAGTTGCAGGGGGGATACTGCTGGCCCCTCAAATGAGAAATCCCTCTTCACTTTGGCTCTTTAGTGATTCCATCTCGTTCTGTAGCATTTTGAGTAACTAGTCTGACCTTAATTTTCAGGATCACATGAGGGCTGGCAAGTATAGTTCCTTTACAAGAAAGGACTGTAAAAATGTCATCAGAAAGTTTGTTTACATTAGCTTTTGATCAGATATTCTCAGTTTGAGAAAAAAGTTTTCATATCTTGTTTTTGTAGATATTCAGAAACTAGAGCTAAGGGGACACAGTTTGAATTATTATTTTTTAAGGGCTTTGCATGACTCATACTTATCATCAGTTAGATTCTACAGTCAGTTTTCACCTGAAAATCCAAAGGAAGATCTTATTCTTGCAGCTGGAATTTCATTAACAGTGCTGTTAATGGTGTGATGCAGAATGGAGTCAAGCTCACTGTCTTATAGGTGATCATGTTCTGAAGTGCTAATTGGCGTTTAGAAAAGAGCTTAGCAAAAGCGTATTAGAGTCAATAGAAATACTTCCATTGTCATCAGATTAACCAAGTTTGATTTTTGGAATATGCTGCAAAAGCTGACCTATTGAGTTAGCAGTTGCTGCTTTGTAAATCCCCTTTCCTTCCAGTCTCAGATAATGAAGTTCAGACTATAAAACAAAACAAAGCCAGTTTCTAAGCCATGTATAGCATATGGAGCTAAAAAGTCTTCTTTAATAACCCTATGCTGAAGTAGTGATTGTTGCCATACATGGTAAGCCAAAGCATTTATAAATGTCAAAGACAGGCATTTGCTGTGTGTAATTTCCATATTTGCTGTGTAAGTAGGGTCATTGGAGCTACCTGTTAATTATGAGTTTATATCTTTCCAAAAAGCAGATAAATAACTTTTTGCCATGGGCACGATAAGGTTATAGAAGAGCAAACACGTGCTGTGCCTTTATCTGCAAAGATGGCAGTGATTGATGTTTTCACTCTTCTCTTGTCTGGGTGGATATCTGGATCACAGGAAAGCAAGTGCCCCGTGGGGTATGGGGAGTTGGTTGCAATGTCTTTTGAATGACCTGTGGATCACAAGGATCTGGAAATCCATATGATACCTAAAAGAAGGTTTAGGTGATGATGTGGATTGACATCCTAATAAACACAAAAATTACTGTAAATTTTAAGTTTTTCTTAAAATTAATTTTCATCTTTAGAACTTTTCTTTGTACTTTAATCTTGATTAACTTTGTGGGAGTTTAAATACATTCCTCTTTTTAATCTTCTAGGTCTGTGTAAATATCCATTGCAACAGGTTTGAATATTTTCTGGGGCTCTTATTGCTCAACATTACCTTTCTCATGCCTTGCTTTTATTCTTTCTTTTGATATTCCTTTCCATTTTAGGACTATGGGATATAATACACAATGTATGTGAAAATGCAAAACACTTAACTTTGTTTACTGGGGAAGAATCCCTAAATACCTGGGTTTTTTCTTGTCCCCAAGTAGAACTGCAAATGATACTTTTCAAACAGAGCCCTCTTTCCCAATGTGTGCTTGTTTCTAGGTTCTTTTACAGTGACTATTTTAGATACCCTTTTGGCCCAGCTCTCATAAACTGTATCAAGGTAATTATAAATTGAATTGTTCTGATATGTTCTCATGGTGTTTGACAGGGTAACTGCACTTATGTATTTTCAGGTCTTGTATTTTATTATCCCTGTGTTTGATTTTTGGTATGTAGAAGTTCTTTGCAGCTTTTATGTACTAATTAAGAAGTGCACAAGCCCGAATACAGACAGCAGACTCTAAAAAAAAAAAAAGGGAGGGAGAAAAAAAAGAAAATTTAAGTTTTCAATTTAAGCATTGGTGTTACTAATACTCAGGGTGGAGTAGGCCACAGGATTATATTAGGAGGATATTTTCATTGAAGCTTATAAAGGGTCCATTTCTAGAAAAATAAAGTGTATCATAGTTCAGTTACTGTAGCAGTGCAATGCTGCTTCATGCAACAGTTTGGGTCATCCATTTAACCAGTGTCTCTGGAGGTAGCGATGGTAACCATAGTTTTTGAAATGACTGGTGGGTTCTGGAGATTTTTCATTTTGCTCATTGCTCAGGTTCTTTAATTGTGAACTGCTGTTTGATGCTGTCATTTCTAAAGAAAATGTTTACTATTTATAATGTGCAAGCGTCCTTTTCTTTTGCAGTTCTGTGATACGAGCCATGTACTATGACTTTGCTAACAGCAGTGAGATCATTTGGGGTTTATCCTCTGTGTAGCATGACTTTTCTTGGCATATAAAGAGAAATCTTTGCATTGTATTTCATTAATCCTGACTTTCTTTTCTAGATACCTCATTTCTGGTCCCAATCCTAATTTACCTCCTGCTTGCTGTTGATTCAAGGTGACTTGTGTGAGCTCATGAGGCTCCTGTAGAAGGCAGCCTCAGCTAGGATGTTACACCACCACTGCCGGAGGAACCCTGAGCTACAGGAAGAGTTGCAGATCCAGGCTGCGGTGGCTGCCGGCGATGTCCACACCGTGCGCAAGATGCTGGAGCAGGGATATTCCCCAAACGGTCGGGATGCCAATGGCTGGACCTTGCTTCATTTCTCTGCAGCAAGAGGGAAGGAGAGATGTGTCCGTGTTTTTCTTGAACATGGAGGTGAGTTGCCTGGAGAGAAAAATCGTGATACCCATCTCACAGCTTTCTACCCCAATTTCCATTGCAGGGCTTTCCAGCACGGATTAGATATCGAACAACTTCTGGCTCTTTTTTGTAATTATTTTTTTTGTTCTTTGGGGTGGTAATTCATCTCTGTTTACTTCTGATACACGCTCTGTGAATGAGATCATAGATCAGCTTTATATCTTAATAACTTACTTTCCCCCCTGCCCCAGAATTACCTAGGAATTGTTAAAGAAACGAATAAGCTTTATGAAAATAGGGCAGAAGGACTCATTATAAAATTAAGTGCACTCACAGCACTCACTACTTCTTCTCTGTTAGGAAGTATTATTAGAGGGCAGGTCCTTGAATTGAAATCCTTGTGAAGTTTGTTTCAGAATTCTAAAGCAAGTTAACCAGTTGCATTAAAGATTAAGTTTTGCATAGGCTTTAACAGAATCTGCCAAACTTTATGAAAACAGTCCTCTTTGTGCAAGGACTTTAGTGTCAGCTAATTTGGTTGAGTTTACAGCTCTCCTGCATCCAGCCATGATGAAGCTTAATTTCAAGAACTGATTGGGTTTTGTTGGTTAAAGGGATACTCACATGAGTGGTGATTATTATCCCTCAGGTGGTACAGTCAGGTTTTCTTGTTTTTTATCATCTTTCAAGTTTTAGAAAGGGATGGTCCTAATCTTTTAATGTGATGCTGGAGAGGAAATCAGTAGACGTTCTCCACGTTTTGTTCAGTGCTCTTAAAGAACAGCATCCTCTCTTCTAGCACTGTTCTTACCAAATGAATTACGAATTGTTTTCAGACCCAAGGAAACTGCAATTATCTTTTTGATGCTTTATGTGTCTGAGGCCATATGGGCCTCTTGTGTCTGTCACAGTGTTTGTCAGCTGTATGGATCATCCTGAAAATGGAATGGCATTAACAAGCTGTGGTAGCGGCACAATTAGTGATTTGTTCCTTGAGAGCAGTGGTGAAATACAGCCTGAGCTACTGGACCCTGTGGATATA
The DNA here is from genome assembly GCA_013400975.1 of Atrichornis clamosus. Lineage (NCBI taxonomy): Eukaryota > Metazoa > Chordata > Aves > Passeriformes > Menuridae > Atrichornis > Atrichornis clamosus. The sequence goes on along the minus strand of WBMZ01007510.1, from coordinate 88,824 downwards.
CTTACTACAGACTGTAACCACAAAAAAAGGGGCAAACCCTCCTGTCCTTCTTGGAAGGAGGGAAAAAGCTACTAAATTGCACTGATACATAACTTTAAATTCTACTTTAAAAACGTAATTTATGTGGATAATCTCAAACCTTCATTTTGATAATCCAAACGTTTAAGGCTGTAAGTCAAATACATTGCTTTTAACTTTTTATCTGTAAGTTTAAAGATGATGAAAAGCCCCAATCCTTTCTGTATTCCTATGTATTTTCATTTTATAGGTTTTGATACTACAAAGCTGCTGATGCAGTGTTTTGTTTTTATTTTTGTTGTTACTCTTTCCTGTACAAAGTACCAGCTGAATCTGATGCCTCGTGAAAACTGCCTGTAATGAAACACCTTTGTCCTGAGGCAGCTTAAGAGTTGAATCACCGGGATGAGAAAGTTGAGTAACAAATAGTGTGAGGGTTAGTCATCCACGGCAGCCTTCCTGCAGCTGAGCCTCGCTCCAGAAAATTGGCACTGCCTTGTGCCTTGCCTCGTTTTCCCTCAAAACAGAGGCATAAAAATAATGAGTATTTATCGCATAATAATGTCACAAATGAGTTATTAAGCAGCGAGTGAGTTGACTCTTACAAGCTGAGTTAATCATGCAACCCTCATTAGTGAGAGGTTTGTGTCTACCTTTCCTCATACAGTCTTCAGTTTTCTCCCTCTGAAGTGGATTATTTTGCTTGTGGTGCTTAATCCCTGTGGAACAAAAAGATATTGGGGTGAAGGAAAAGGTCCTTTTCTGGTGTGAATCTTAGGGTAAAGAGAGTACTGAACTGACTATATATTGGTAATAAATTGATAGGGAGAGGGAGTGTGTGGAGTTCTGGAGGAAAAAGGGAATTGGGATGGGAAGGAAGGGGCAGCTGGTGGTAGTTGTGGCTGTCCAGAGGGATGATGAAGCTTAGGAGAGCTGGGAATATTTTCATAGTACAGGACCAGGAAAACCATAGTGGCTGTTGCTGAGGGTAGAGTGCTGTGCCTCAGATCTGAGGTGCTGGAAGGCTGTCAGCATAGCCTGGTAGTGGGGTGCAGATTGAGTTGGGCTAATAAAGGCTGAGAAGGAATCTGGTCACTGACCTGGAAATAAAAAGTAGATTGTTATGGGAGTCATGACCTGTCTGCCTCCTGCTTTTGCTTTTTCTCTTCCATCATTGCTCACCAGCAAAGAAAAGAGCCAGAGGACAGTGTTGTGCATGCAGATTGGCTGATTTGAGTGGAGGTAGTGGAACAGCAGGAAGCTTTTTATTATCTGCTGAGGAAGGAGACACAGATAGATGGGCAAAATGCAGAAAAAACCAGTCCAGACTAAAGGATGAAGCCAGCAGAAATACCAACTAGATACAGAGGTGATCGGTCAGATAACAAATATTATTTAGCAACTGATGAAATGCAAGAAGTTCATCATAACTGTGGAGAAATGTAGCTTTCATAAGAAATGGTGAGTTTGACTTTCTCAGTGTATTCATCTTGTTTTATTAAAGTGAAGATTCTATGAAGCCAGCTCTTCCTATCCATAGAAATGGAATCACAAAGCAAGACCAAAACAGGAAGTATAGTTTTTAGTAATCTTGGATTTTTGTGTAATAAGCCTTTTTTCCCTTTAGTGTACTTCTTGAATTTTTAATAAGATATACAGAGACAGACAGTCCAATGCTGGCCAAGAACTATGTTTTATTAATTTCCAACCACCTCTATTAATGTTACAATGAACTAAAGTCTTGAAAGTGTCTAGTTAGCTAGACACTATTCTCAATATTAACTGAGCAGGACAGTTTCTGATTACTCATATTAAAATGAAGAAATAGTTTACTAAAGCTCCTGGAAATGAAATAGCGAAATAAAGTAGCCAAACAACCATATTTATTTATTTTTAGTCTTGGCTTCAAGGTATCTAAATTTTAGTAAGGTCAAGCAGAATCTGGGAGTATCTACAGAATGCCAAACGGTCACCCCAGCTAAGCTCATAAAGTGTTTCTGTCTCTGAACAGTAATGTTTTCCTGGACATCTTCTGTATCATTGTTATCTTAGGAAATTCAAAACAGAAGCTACATGTAGCCCTGTTTCTGAACCTTGTGGTCAGAATTAAGCCCTAGCTGGAGGAAATAAGCTTGTAATAATAGAAGTACTCTGTGAAGCCAGAAGCACTACTGAAGCTTTGCTTTCTTGGCTTCCCAAATTACTGTGATAGAGTGACCTAAAGAAGGTGTCGAGAAAAAAAGGAAAAGTGTCCCACTGAGCTGTAAATTGAAACTCTAAAATATTAGACTCTTACTTATGAATCCTTATACCTCTAGATTACAGTATTAGAAAAGATTTTCATTAACAGTAGCATTTAAATGACTGGTTTAGGTGCCCAGCTTTAACATGAAATAAAATAATCCAAGTATCATTCAAGGCTACAAATTTTCCATCTCAAGTGAGCTTGATTGCAGTAATTGGTACCCTTGATAAGCTGTTCAAGCTTTCTGCCATTGTATTATGCCTCATATTTAAGAACATTAGAAGTGACCAAATGCAGTTGTTCGTGTTTCTAGATTCTGCTCTCCCCAAGTTAATGGGAAGCTTAAAATGAAAGAATTGTTTGACAGTCAGGATGGAGATGACATAAAGAAACGCTGTCAAGTGCTGGCTTAATCCCTTTCTAGCTAAGTACACTTGTACCAGGTAGTTTTAAGGTGAGAGTCATTCCCGATTAATTTTTGCCTTGCTCGTGTTCCAGGGGGAGAGAGTTATTTCACAACATGATACCAATATTGAAGTCTTTAAAAAAAAAACCAGACAAACCCCCCACAATCCAGGTTCTTTAGGCAACATCAGGTTTGTGGAGTTACTTTAACTAAGACAGGAACTGACTGGATGGAATTTGGGTGCAACTTAATGCAGGTCCAAGCTCTGCTAAAAACCCCTGTGAAGTTCGGAAGTTTTCCAGGAGGTGGCAGCAGGACATTGATGGAATAGCAACAGACCTTTCAATCCTGTTAAAATTGTTTCTCTAATCCAGGATCAGACTGGTACTGTTGGCTCACTAAAAGTCCATAATCTTAATGGGAATTACAGTATGTTTTCACGAGGTTTTTCTAACGGGTTTGTTATGGAAAGGTTGGTTGTGTTGCTTAGTTGCCCAACTGTGAGGCTTTTTTTCCTATCCTTCTTGAATTCTCTTACATGACTTAGTAATTTTTTGGTTCACTTTAGTGGTCAGAAACAATGATATTTTGGGAGTGGAGAAGGTGTAGAAACGTTCTCATGCTTGTGCTACCCACTTTATTTATCACCACTAAGCAAATAATGTAGACTAGTCTGAGCAGTGTGAAGAAAGAGACCCTGGGAGCAGAATCACTTTGAAATAGTATCTTTGTCTTTAATGACTGTGTGAGTTGTGCTGATTCTTGGCTATGTTTTGGACATGATCACGGTGCAGTTTAGGAACCACCTATTCACTCACTGGCTGCACCTTCCTGCCGAGCTGTGGGTGCTTCATCCAGTCCTTTAGCTCTGGTTTGTGTGACTTTACAGAAACTCCTGCTTTTCACAGAAGACTAGGAAAACAAGGGACTAAACTTTCCTTAATCTACCTAATTCTATGTTTATTCCTATTCTGTGCACTAGAGGCAGTCCTCACATCGTATTTCTCTGTGTGGTCAGGCTGCATTCATGTGTTGGATTTTTTTTGTTGGTTCATTTGTTTTCTTCCCCTCGATCTTCACTTTACATTTAAATTATCCTTAAAGTTACTGTACCATCTTTGCAGCTGTATTCTCTACTCCTTCCTTCCAGTCTTTTTGCTTTTGGTGTGATGTCTGTCTTGGTGTTACCTGGATATAATCACAGTGGGTTGGGAAGCTTATTCCTATTTTGTGTTAACACCTTTGTGTGTTCAAGTGTCTTCAATCTAAGGTAGCCTGCAATTAATATTGTATTGTGAACTTAACTTAGAGCAGGCCTTTGGTATCTTGTGCAGATCGTTAGTTATTCCTAACTTAAGTTGGGAAACTGTTCAAATTTCCACAGTGTAGTTTGTACCTTTTCATGTCCAACAGCAGCACCTATGGATGGTGGAAGGAGAAACCTCACAGCCTGGCTTGTTCTCTAGCTGAGAAATGGCGCTTTGCCTTGGGTAATTAATTAGTCACTTGCTGTACAAGGTTGGGTGTCCTGAGGAAATTAATTGTTTGGATTATTTTAATTTTTAAATTAGTAAATCAATCTGAGTGTTTGTGCTGTGTTAAAGGGAAATAAATCTGTAATTACCTGTATTCTGCACTAACATTTTATCTGATTCCTTTCAGAAGTGGGTTTTTACATTGTTATATTTTTGTGAAACTATAAATTCAGAACAGATTCTAAACAGATCCATTATCTCTGAAAAGAGACTTTATCAAGATAATCTAAAATAACATATATCCTACATGCTTTGGAAATCCTGCAGACCGCAGAGAAACATTTTACCTAATACAGCATTACACCCTAAAAACAATACAGGGCTGCCAGACCACAAAACATCCGCAATTTGGGACTGCAGATGTTTCTACACATGCTTCTTTTTAAGACCAAGAAGCAACACAAGGGAAAATAAAAAAGTTGAATATTGAGAAAGAAATGTAATATTGTAGAGCTGGAGGAAAACTGGATGGACAGAGAGATTTGAGTAATTAGTAACTAATTCCTAAGAGTGCTAGGAAGATGTGGAAAAGTATTTGTCAAATGGAAACATATGTATGTGAAAGAAATTATTTTTTTTTGTAACTCATTCTTAAATACAATTTTAACTTTGTCTTAAAAATAGCATGTTCATGAAAGCAAGCATTAGCTTGAAGTACAAAAAATCCTGTCATGCTATCCCTGAAAGGACTAGCAATTGCTGTTGGATTTTTTTTCTTTTTTTAATTTTTTTTTTTTTTCAACACTGGATTACTGTCATGCCTTCTAATTATTTTTAAATTTTATTTTAACTTCAGCTGATCCCACAGTTAAGGACTTAATTGGAGGCTTCACTGCTCTGCATTATGCAGCCATGCATGGCCGGGCGAGGATCGCGCGCTTGATGCTGGAATCTGACTACAGAAGTGACATTATTAATGCCAAGAGCAACGACGGCTGGACTCCCCTGCACGTAGCCGCTCACTACGGCAGAGACTCGTTTGTCAGGCTCCTCCTGGAGTTCAAGGCTGAGGTTGATCCGCTCAGTGATAAAGGTACTACACCACTCCAGCTGGCCATTATCCGGGAGAGGTCAAGCTGTGTGAAAATCCTCCTGGATCACAATGCCAACATCGACATTCAGAATGGTTTCCTGTTACGATACGCTGTGATCAAAAGCAATCACTCGTACTGCCGAATGTTCCTCCAGAGAGGGGCCGATACAAACTTGGGTCGCTTGGAAGATGGACAGACACCCTTACACTTGTCTGCTCTTAGAGATGATGTGCTTTGTGCACAAATGTTGTATAATTACGGAGCAGACACTAACACAAGGAACTATGAAGGACAGACCCCACTGGCTGTTTCAATAAGTATTTCTGGAAGTAGCCGACCCTGTCTGGATTTCTTACAAGAAGTGACAAGTATGTATGTAAGAGAAGTTAATCACAGGACAAAATGTCCTCTAAAAGCCTTCTTTGAATTTAGCCCCAGAAAAAAAATGCTTCCTCTCTGCCCCTTGATGCTGTTTAAGTGCACTAGAAAATTTCTGGGAAGGTGAAGGGATTGTGATACTGGGAATCTCTTACTCGGCAAAGGTGCTAATGTTAAGTATATTTAGTTTAAATTAGTTTTGTTTAAATATCTTCAGGAAGGATTCATTTTAAAAGAGTGAACTGCAAAATCTCATTAATGGCCTTAGCATGTAAGATTTTTGTGTTTGGTTTTGTTGTTTGTTTAGGGGTTTTTTAGTGTCTTTTGTTTTGCTTTTTTATTGCCATGAGAATCCTCAGCAGTTGGTGGCTTTTTCATCTGCACTACAGCTAGGGCAGAAAAGAGCTTTGACTGCTTTGTGTTCTCTCACATTCTCTCCTTCCCTCCCCTAAACCAGACAACAAAATGCCATAGTTCATTCCTGCAACTTGAAGGGATTTCATGTGCTGTGTAGCTTTGATTTGATTTTGTTGCTATCTTTGAAATACGAGAGATTTTAACTCATCACGACTTCTGATATTTAGGAAGAGTATTGGGCTCCTGATATCCAGGTCACTTTTGATTACCAGCTTTTGGTGTACTGGATCTGCTGAAGGTTTCCTCTTCCTCTCTCAACGTGAAATGCTGTACTAGTGTTTCATAATTATAGTATTGCCTAAAGCATTTAGGAATTGCTGATTAGCATTTAGCAGAGTTTGCCAATTCAAACATGTTAAGATGGCCTGATAAATTATCATCCAACTAGAATGATCTTTGCACTACAGAGGATGGAGTATTTCGTGTATCCTTTTTAGTTGCCTACAGCTTCTTTTACTTTTTTGAATGTGGTAATTTTTAAATGAGAATTAGATAACCTGTATGCTCTGTAAAGAAGCTGAAAGTCAGTGTGGGCTGGAAGTGAATCAGCTGAGATCTGTTGTCAGTAACTGACACAAATAAGCGTTTGGAATTTCTTTTTTTTTCTTCATGATTTGTGGTGTTGGTTTTGCTCATATCTGAAATGAAAAGAGAATTTTTGGAAAGGTGGAAGTTGATAGTAAGAAATACACGCAATTAATAGATTTTGGTTTAATTTGCCTGCTGCTTCTCATTCAAATGAATTTCTTTCTGGTTTCCTTTTTGGGAGCCTCTCACTATGTAGTTGCACTGTCAGGGATTTTAGGAGCTGATATAATATCCAGACTTGCCATTTTTCAGTCTTAGGGTGTATCAGTAAGCATGAAGGCTTTGGCTGCTTCCGTGTTTCCTCTAGTGTCTAAAGACTGATGGAAACGGGCACTGTAACCCTTAGTTTGCAGTTTCCATACCTTAAGGGTTTAATGTTAAGTGAGAAGTAAATTCTGCTACAAGAAAAGTAGCTTTAATTTGTGGCCAATGTAATAGTGTTGGAACTATCCCAGTTTTGTGCTGTTGGAGGGAGAACTGGGAAAGCAGTGCTGACAAAAACACTTCAGCTGTGCTTCTGAGCAAAATAATTATGAATATATGTTTACAAACCACTATAAACAAACTCTGCTGCCCTTCTAGTAAATATCCAAAGACTGTCTTCCCTGGTTTTCATGAATAATTACTTTAATAAGATGCTGTATGAGAGATGAGATGGATAAAGAGCAAGCTGGCATTTTGATAGTGGAGTTCCCAGTTAAGTCTGACTGTACAGGGAATTGTTGAGATCTTGTGCTGTAGCACTTCGGAGAAGAATCTTGTTTATGACTGTGTTGCAATATGTATTTTCTAGAAGAAAAATTTGCAAAATTTTTGGAGAATTCTTCTATTGGAATTCTTCCTGAAACTCTTGTGGTTGGCAATAGTGCCTTGTTCTTGGGGTTAACGGGAATTTCTAGTTTGTTTATTTGAACATTATACCAAGTGCTTAATACAGAAATCCATAGCTGTGAGTTTTATGTGTACATCTGAAGTTTTGAAGAGTATATTTGATAGTAAAATGGGAATTAGTTTTTCTTTTTGGAGTAGATTAACATTTTTAAGGTTAAAGATTAATAGATCTGAATTATGAAAGTTATCAAACCAATCTGTGTCTTCAAGTGAAAGCAGTTGCATGCTGCATATAAACAGGATACTATTTAGTAGTCTACATGTAAGATGTGAGTAGCTATTTTTTTTTATACTTGGAAAACATATTTATACAGTTTCAGTTTCTCAGAAAACATCATATGTGAATTTCTTTTTGTTTTGGTAGGTATTGTAATCGGTAATAATGGCAGCCTTTAGCCCAGGTCCCCGGTTGGGAATAACAGGCAAGAAACCAAGCTCTCAGAAATACTCAGTATTGGCCCTGAGAGTCTGCAAGAAGATATTGGATTTTGGGGTTTGACCCTGAAGGTCTGATATTCTTCCTGGTTACAGGTAGAGATTCCTTTGCTCCTAGAATAATTCCAAGAGGAAGTTATTCTATAGTTGTGTTTCAGTATTTAAGCACAAAGCTGGAAGTTAGGAACAACAGAGTTTTTGACCATGGGTCTGCTGTTGACTTGGTGTTCAGACTTGTGTATTTTTCTTTTTCCCCTCTCTTTTTTACAATACAAAAATAAGTAAAGTCTCCCTGGGAAAAAACAATAATACTGAAGATGAAAACTGCTCAATGATTTTATTAATTGCTTTCCTTTTCCTTATCTGTATTGTACTTTCCTACTCCAAAAAACATTTATTGGTAACCACCACAGTACCTGAGATCAATTTGATAAAGAGTTGGTTTGGAGCAGTGTAAATGCTTCACTTTCACGTGGACTGAACCTGCACCTTCAGGAATGTTAATGGGTTATGCTGGGAGTGCACTAATGCAAATTAAAATAGAGATGCATGTATATAATATGTATTAAGGTAGAGATACATAGAGACTTTAATGGGTAGTATATATATTTATAAAATCAGTGTGTAATCACAGCCCTGGATAAAATTAGTTATTTTGAAGCTGAAGTTGAATGGGATTTGAGAATATTAAAACTTACAGAACAAATGCGGGAGGTAGAAAAAATGCAAGCGTTAGAAAAACACGTAAGGGCTTAAATAAACTTTAAGATACTAGAAATTCAGTAATGATCTTTAAAGAAGGGAATTTTTTAAAAGCCTGGAAGCTTCCCCCTCCCCATAGCTCTCCTTTAATTGAATCTCGGTTCAGATCAGGGGCAGACAGGAGAGGCTGTGAGGAGCTGGGCGAGTTGCTTGTCTGTGTCGAGGCAAAAAGCTCAGAGCAGGGTGATATGGCTTGTGTGGTAACAGGTATCAAAGAACTCAGTTCAGATCTGGAACAAGATCTAAAGGTCACTCAATGCATTCAACTACAAATCCCTCCGCTGCATTCCTTTTTTTAATTTTTCAAAGGGCAGATCTTTGGCTTTGACTAGAGAGTGTAATTTTGTGTTTAAATTTATATAGCTCTGTAAATGTGCAGAAAAACTGAGGCAGAAGTCCCGTTAAGAAAATTCTTATACATCTTTTGTCTCTATCCCTTGGGTAAATCAAGATAACTTTTCACTAGATTTTTTTTTTTTTAACTAGTAGAATATTTTTAAAAGTCTCTCTCTGCATAGTTTAAACTTTTATGAATACAGAAGTATCGTAGTGAATTAAGTAGATTTCTACACATTTTATTACATGGATAATTGCAAAGGAAATGGTGTTTTCATGTTTGTAATAACATAGAAGAACTTTATTGGAATCAGAGGCTTTGCTTGTTTCCTTGGGTGCTGCTGGAAATCTTGCAGTGATGATTGAAGTCTGCTTTGTCATCCAGTTACACAGGGAACTAGGATAAGGGGGTTATTTTGTGGGTTTCTGCTACCCCCTAGTGCAGTTGACTGTTTATATGAAGTAGTGGAATCATTTTGTGTCGCTGTATACAGTAATATACTTTGAAAGAATTTTTTTAAAGAAGCCTATGTAAAAAAAAATTAAGAATAATTTTATATGTGACATTTAAGGTACAGCCATGCTCCCCTCCCATTTGTACACTTACACTCTACTCTGCAAAAATAATGTAAAAATAGCATAACAATGCATCTTAAGCCTGTCTTGATGTTCAGAGCAGTTTACTTACTGTCTCCTAAAAATAGGTAAACATTATGGTATTGAAATTCCTAGCTGAATTTCCATAGCAATTTCAATGAGACCGAATTTACAGAGATGTTACAAAATTATAAAAAAAAAAGTCTTTGCAAGCATATTCAAATCTTAATTTCATTGCTAAATACACCTGTTAAGTATAACATTGAGCTTTACTGACATTCTACATTTTTAGATACTAATTTTCAGTCCAAAATATAGACACCTCCTTGGTGCATCATTTCTGTGCCAGATAGACTGAAATTTAATAGACAGCTAAGACTCATTGTGGAGAATTATTTTCCAAATAGCAATGAAAACATATGTCAGGCTCAGATGTTCTAACAGAGCCGTACTGAACACAAAATTAAATTAGAACTTTTAAAAATAACTTGTATGATATCCAGTTAAAAAGAGTCAAAGCTCTCAGTGTCCTGTGGAGCTGGGTTTGGGCTTGGGGAGTTTGTTCACGCTCTCAGTGAACGCTGTAATTCTACATTCAGCCCTGCATGTCTTATGTTAATATATTAGACCTATATGTTACAAAATTATTAGCTTTTTGATGCATTAGCTTTTTCTGACATTTTGAATGGTGGAAAATCAAATATCCTCTCCAGTTATTCTACTGTTGTTTTTTACAGAGTGCAAGCCAGTGCATTTCCTAAACTTTAGACCTATTGCCATGAGCAGCTGAATTCCCGTTCGGCTCAGCCACAGTCATTTCCTAGGTGATCCCAACCTTTCCCTATAATCCTATCTGTGCATCCTCCCCAGTGTGTTTTTTGGCTGGTGAGTGTGAGTTTCCAGTGGATAAGTTCAGTTATCTTTTTAATTTCCCCCCCCCGAAAAAACCCAGCAAAATCAGAACTCAGTTTAACTGCTGGCAGTAGCTGCGTTCCTTCACCACTGTGAAATAAAGGATGGATTTAAGAGTTTGCTGCAGAAATAAATACTTACTCTGATATTCGAGAGGATCTGAGCTGTTGCCAGCATACATTAGCCTGATTTCAATGTTTTTTGTAAAATGTTTCAAAAGATTTTTATTTTTAAGTTTCCTTTGTAGCTAAAAAGAAATTACCAAATGGCTTCTTGCTACTGTTTTCAGCCTTTCACAATTCCCAGGAGGGGCAGAGGCTCAGTTTGAGAAATACCACTCTAAGGTTTTTTAGAGAAATGCATTAATATTGTAGAGAAAACTGTGGGCGGTTTCTGAAATATGTCACTGATGTTATTTTTCATTTTTTAATTTCTTCAGAAACAGCCTATTCACTTCAAACCACTGACATTGATTCTTTGCTCTAAAAGTATTTTTCTTTTAGTAGTTAGAACAATACATCAGAGGGTATCTTCTTGCAGCCTACAATGTATTAATTTCAGTTATTCCTTAGTTTTCTCTTGGGTAACGAAAAGGTCAGTTCATGACTTTGCTTTGCATTTTTACATGGTTTTTTTCTCTATATCTTCAGTGGCGGAAATGGGTAGGGATTCCCACTTTCCACCTTTACAGTACTGGGTGAAAATCCCCCAAAAATCGGTGTTGTCAGAGTCATTAGGTCTAATATGCCTTGATGATCCTTAAATACAGACTTATTAGGTGAGTTAGTGTTTTATTTCTTGGGGACCATTGTCTGCATCAGCTGCAGAGCAGTTGTAACAGTGGCACAGTTCTTTGAACAGGTACTAAATCCTAGATGGAAGTTTTGTCTGTCCTTGGGAGAGAACAGCAAACTCTCAGATACCATACCAGAAAAATCTTGAAACTGCAAAAAGGAAAAGAATGGAGGATTGAGTGGAAATTTGGATTAATTGTAATAATTTCTTGCTGTTAAAACATGCTTTTTTCCTTTACTTTACCAGCAAAGGCTGATATATTAATAATAATTTAAAATGCTCATTTTATTATCTAAGTAAACTAATTATTATTTATTTAGGGGGGGAAGCTCACAAACATACTTTGTTAGCAGTTGAAGAACTAATTTAGAAAAATGCTTAAATTTTATACGTACTGAGGTCTACTGCATCTAGATTAAAAAAAAATCAAAAAGCAATTCCTCTTTCTTCTATAAGCCTATGTTTTACATTTCTTCTGTTTGAAAGAAGCTTTTCTGTCAGGTTAGGGATACTGTACACAAGAATTGCATTGGTGAGGATTTCTGCTTTCCCTTCCAGCACAGAGCATGAGCTCTGGAAGGCAAAAGATGAACGATACATCTTTGTCCTGTAATTAATACTTCTAATTTATTTGATTACTGCTAAAGCTTGCAAAATAAATTGAGTGAAGTATGTAATGATTTGGTGAACGCATTAGCAAATCCAGAATAACAGCAACAAGGTGGCCCTGTGAGGTGGATCAGGGATGTGTTGGGTGTTTTTAAGGTGATCAGTAGTTTTATGTCGCTGTTTTGCATGATAGTGGTAATTAGGCCAGTCGTACCTTTCATGTTTGTGGGAGTTTTTTTTGTTTCTTTCTAATTCTCTTCCTTTCCAGGTTATTTGCCTAAATAACTTCCCAAACTTGTGATGCAGGATATAACCAAAGTTGCTACTTCCTAATCGTTTTTAAACAGAACTTTATTCATCATTTAACTTGTCTTACTTTGCCAAATTACTAATAACATTTTTCCTTTGCCAAACTAAGGTTCACTGACATCGGGCCGTAATCCTTTAATTTTTTTCCTTTTCATTCAGATGCAACCAAGAATGAGTAAGTGTTCCAGACACCGTTTCTAATAAATCACAAATGCATTAATAACCCTGGAATTTGCAAGGCGTGACCTAAGACACCAACAGCCACTAGATGTAGCAACTGGTGCTTAACACTGGAAATGTCCATTGTTAACACATTCCCAGGAAATATTTTTTAGGCTTATCAGGGGAAAATGTCATACATTTGATAATCGGGTCTTTTTGAATTAACTGATGACCAATTTCTTCTGGGTATTTTAAGTTGTCTGTTCCTTTATGTTCTGAAAACCCACGTAGGATGTTAATTAAAAGGCATTTATTTCTGAAACCAGAAATCAGTGTCTCATAGCTGATTTATTGTGTACTCTACTACAGAAAATACACATAGATCTCTAGTCCTTTATAGATTCTAGTGCTGCTGTTTGCAGTGAGCTTTTGAAGCAATGCATTCTTTCTGAACCCTATTTTAAAGCATTAGAATGATTTCTTTATCACCATAAAGATTCTTCTGTTTGGTTTCTTACCAAAAATAACTTTCCTTTCCCTGGAGTTTGAACCTTCAGCTGCTGCCCAAGTTGCCTAAATTCTTTCCTTCAGGTGGAAAAAAAATTGCCAAGAAGAAACCACTGGTGGACAAAGTAACTCTTGGTCTGTATTCAAAGTCATGGATGAAGGATATGACTAAAAATAAATTGGCATTTAGGTATTGTGGTGATAAGTATAATAAAAGTATGTTCAACTTTTATGAAGGAAACTCAAATTTTCATGTTTTTTAATTTCAAATCTAATTTCTTTAAAAGCAGACTGAGACTATTTCCGTGCATTACTTCTGCTGGCTTACCTCAGATAATTTTAGTGCTTAAGATAAATCCCGGTGTCCACCTGTCTGTCAGCCCATTTCTGCAGATACCAACAGAAGCACCTACATTGCTCGTGGTGCTGAGTACTTTGATTTGGACAGTCATCAGGACCCATAACCATGTCTTGGCTCGGAGCAAAAACAAAAAAAAAGAAAAAGAGGCTTACACTGTTAAGTCAATGATCAAAATATTGATTAGCACAGCTTTGATGTGTTACTGGAATAACTCCAGAAAAGCTGTAGCAGAATGAGGAAAAAAGCAAAAAGGCAGGCAGTTTGGTCAGAGTTTTGGAGTAGTTCCCATGTTGGGCATTATTAACTGGAGTTTTCAGCTTTGGGAAGAGGTGCCGAGCATGAGTGGAGGCTGGAGGTTTATATAAAGGTATGTAAAATCATGACTGGCGTGGGAACAAGTATTCATTATTTTTCTTGAATAAGGAATGGCAGGCATGCAACAAAGCCATCAGGAAGCAGATCTAAAATAAATAAAATTACTTTGTAGTTTTCCAGCCAACGCCTAATTATATTGTGAAATTTGTTGCCACAGGATGTTTTGGATACTGAAAGTATGAATGGGTTCAAAAAACACTAGACAGATTTACAAAGGGCAAGCTATTCACAGCTATTAAAGACATAGACCTGTGTGCAATCTCTGGGCTAGGAAGGCCCAAAGGCACCAGTGCTGAAAGTTGGAAGGGTTTATTGGGGCAGGATTTCTCATTGTCTCTTGTTCTGCTCTTTTTCTTTCTTCCTTAGGATCCATTGCTGGGTGCATTCAGATACAAGATTTGATTAAATTTTCTTAGATTTTTTTGGAGAGGGGTCCAAATCCCAACTGTTTCTCAAGGTGTTTGATTTTGAGTGGGTTCCTGGTAAGAATGAGTTTGAAAGAGAACTGATTATTTTGGAAAATCCTTGCCAGAAAACCTGAAGTTTGTGAGATGTCAGTAAAGCTTTTACTCTGTGGACAGTGGTCAACTCATATTTTCATCCCTTTCTGTTTGATGAGGGTTTGGCTGCATCCAAAGCCTGAAGCTTCATCTTTTCATTAGAAGGGAAAGAAAACCCCAGTCTTTAACTCTGCCACACGATCCTGGAATAACTTTTATAAATCCTCCCTCTCTAAGGACACTGCATCATCCTGTTACAGTTGAACTTAGAAGGTTTTGTCTCATTGTTTGAAAGAAAAGCAAGACTGAGGGATTTATCCCTCAAGGATAGAAAAAGATCCACAAAAAATTAAATGGAGGAGTTCTGCTGTTCTACAGTGCATAAGCATATGTTGCCACCTGGTGGGAATCCTCATATGGATAACATCACTTCACACTGGCATCAGTAAAATTATGTGCATGTAAAAATGTTTTTTAGGATTCATCCCTTGATTTCATTGAGTTCATTAGAAAGGTATTAACTTCCATCATTTTTCTCTTGTAATTTTTCCCTTCCCTCTTAGGAAACAGCAAACCCCTGTGATTTTACGGAGTAAATGATGTCTTAAAGTGTGTTTGAAATGTGGTCATTTTATTTTTATGTGTTCCTTTTGTCTTTTCAGGACAGCCCAGAAACTTGCAAGATCTGTGCCGAATTAAAATCCGTCAGTGTATAGGCCTTCAAAACCTCAAACTACTTGATGAACTACCCATTGCCAAGGTCATGAAAGACTACTTAAAACACAAATTTGATGATATCTGATATCCATGAAGAGAAGAACTCTGAGCAAGTTTAGTTATATTCCAGATACTGAAGAGGCTTGTTGCCTTGCACAAAGTATATCCTATGCAAATTCTGATTTTTCTGTGAAGTCAGAAGGCAGGTATACACTTCCTTGGGTTTTTTATACCACACGCTAGAAGGTCTTAATTTTTGGTTTCTTGGTCCAAGTTTACAAGGTCCAAGCTTTCTACACAATACTGCGTTTTGAAAATTGCTGTTGGTTTTCTGTTTGTTTTCACATTATGTGTGCAGACTTGCCGTGGAGAAGGAAGGCAGCCCCTCGAAGGAAGTGGCTGGTTTGAATGGGCACACTGAGCAATGATGCAAGGAAATAAAAGTTTGGAAATCAAGGCACCAGTCCTGCAAAAGGATACAGAGAGACCTCCAGAGCCCTGCTTGTTGGGAGCCCTGTCTCTGCCAGGTGTATGTTTTTGCAGAACAGAGGGAAGAGTTGATAATCAACATGTCCTTGGGTACTGTATGAATATAATTTGAAAATTGAGGAAAAAATGCAGTTACCCTGTTCAATTTGAGGGTCTATACGTTGGCGCTTTTTTTTTGGTATTTTTCTTTTCCTGATAACTGCAGTTGGGATGCCCAGAGAATTCAGGCCCTGTTTCCTGACAGTCCCTGTTGAATGGGTGGCTGTTTGTAAGTCTGTTTTTACCAGTGACAGTACACTACAGAGAGGCATAGCCTCTGTATTTTTTACATTAACTTAAGAGTAAACAAATTTAGATTTTTTGAAGCCAATGTATTCTGTTGCTCATACAGTGCCTGCTGTGCAATAATCTCTCTGACGTATTTTCCCTTTATGTGTGATTCCCCCACTATTCCTCATTTAGTCTCAGTGCATTATTTGTGAAAACAGGAGCTGCTGCCTCACTGTAGTGTTGATGTGGCATTACAGAAATGATGCAGCAGTTGCTGTTCATTATTACTCCCTGAATTTCATGAATGTATAACCTGCTTTATTCCACTTTCAGTTCAAATTTTATCTATGGGTTCTCAGCCAAATTGTGTCCACTTTAAAAAAAAATAGGAAAAGAAATTGGCCAAACCCTTTTGTTTTAAAAGCAGTGGTGGATTTTTCTGTTTGTTTTGATAGCTCTGAAATTCAGTTTGTTTCAGGTTAGAGAGTAGAAAGTGCACCTAAGTTATTAACTGAAAAGAAAAGCCCCATTGACATTGAAAGTTTAAAATTTACAATTAAGCTGAAAGCAGCAGCTGAAAGGAGTGGTGAAATCTGGCTGCTGAATGTGTTTTTCAAAGTAGATATTAAAAGATCGGTTACAGGGGTTTTGTTTCCGATCGTAAGAAAAAATCAATTTATTGATCAAAAGAAGATTGGGCCAAAATGTGCAGTTGTTTCACTCTCTTTACTTCCAAGGCATTACAGAGTCATAAAGTTCTTGCCAGTGTCCTCTACCTTTGTTTTGGCATCTGCCTGGCTCCAAAAGAGCCTCTCTGATATCAGGAGTGCTTTTGTACCAATTGCACCAACACGAGTAGGAGATGAAAGGAATGGTGATGGCTTTTCAGTTTCACACTGTCACTTTCAAAATATTTAGTATTAAAAATAGGAAAAGCAAGGTGAAGCAGGTAAATTCCTATTGTTTAACTCTGCTAGTTCCTTTTAATATTTTGTGACCCTGGACTGCAGCTCCTTGAGCACGAACCTTATCGCTGCTAATGGATGCACCGGAACTGTGGCAAGCAAGGAGGATTATCCCTCCCTTTTGTGCCTGGCATTGCATCAGGTTCCCAAACAAAAAGGGATTTTGGAGGTTCATGGCTCAGAGGATTGGTAATGGGATGTTGAACCTTTTTATCTCCAGCTTGTATCGGTTCAAGTCCAGCTGCTTGAGCAGTGACCAAAAGTTCATGTCTCGGCAGTGGGAGTGAGCAGGTCCAGCCCAAGACCCTGCACTGGGTTGTAGAGCTTGTAGTGCTTCCTCCTGGTTGTATCTGTGGAGTAGGGACAAGCTGAGCACGTGGGTGGAGTGAGTGTGAGCTCGAGTCTCTTGACTCCTGTGGAGGGAAGATCAGCCATTCCAATCTTTGAGCTCTCCAGTGCTGGACAGGACAGACTGGCAGGTTTTAACACAAATCTTCCATTTTCTGACATGAAATCAGGATCTTAAAATTGTTTTCTTTAAAAAAAACAAACTTAGTATTGTTCACTACATGTGTAAGTTGGTCTAAACCAATGTCCTTCCCCACTGAATTTTTACAGTAATATTTTCTAAGGTAATCTAGAGTATATTTTAGTTGCAATCTATATTAAGGCAAATTATTTGTTCTGTCTGTTGCTGTGACTGAAGAAAATTATGAAAGACTTTGTTGGTAACAAGAATGCTATTTAATGAAGAAATGTGTAATTCCATTATTTATTGTTTGAGGTTTGTTTTTTGGTTATTTCTTTTAAGTAACTGACATCTAAAAGGGAACACACATATGTTTCAGGCCAGTAAAAAGCCTTCCTTTTAAATGATTTTTTCATCCTATTCTCTCCCCAGGGTGGAGGGAAGCCCTCACCCTTTTTTTACAATGCTAAGCCACCTCTTGTAGTTGGTTTCTCCCCTTAATTCTGCAGAGCACCCCAGCACACGTGTGTCTGAACCTACTGATAGTCCTGTTCACTATCTTTGGTTATCCACGTGCTCAAGTGCAGCTAAAATAGGATTCTTCAGTGATAAACCTATCCAAATTTCAATAATGGGGAATTTGGTCTTTTTTTTCTTTGTTTTCCCTATTGTGCACAAATACTTTGAAGAACAAACTGATCTTCGTTTTTCATTGGGACTAGAATGTGGCAGGAGAAGTGAATAACAGAGACTTGTGATGTAGCCTCGTTCCGTTACCTTAAAATTCACGGTTGAACACTTTTAATAAACCTTAAAAAATTGGCAAACACACCAAAGAATCAATATGAGTAAAAGACTCTGATCATTAACAAACTGCAAACCTCATCCTTTAAAACAAAGCAGAAAGTTTTTGTAAATATTTATGTTTATAAATGTACAGCAGAGTAAGAGTGTTTTTTAGATTATTTAATTACCATATTTCTAAACTATTTACATTATAGACAATACTTGTTAGTTTGAAAAGCTCGAGTGGGGTTTTTTGTTTTGTTTTGGGTTTGTTTTCTTCTTCTTTTTTTTTTTTTTTAAATTCATTATCACTCATGCTTGGAATAACTCTGGCTTCCTTGGAATAGCGTGGAAAATTCAGTTTTCTGGCTCTGGTTGGCAATCGTAGGAGAACACATCTGGACAAACTCTTCAGATTAATACCCAGAGGCAAAAGAAAATATGTGGCATCTTTACCAGGATGGGCTGGGCTGGACAAAAAAACCTGCCCACAAGTACAGCTTCCATGCAACGCTGTGTTACCAATACCATCATGTATTTTGTTCTTCCTTTGCAATGTAAGTTTTTGCTTTGGGTCAATTTGAATTTAAAAAAAGAAAAAAAAAGAAAAAAAAAGTTAAACCTGGTTAAAACCTATTTTTGGTTTATGTTCTGTTTATTTCTAATGTAATGTTTTAATAACATAATACCACTTTACACATTTTCTCTCAATGTTTGTCTGTCTCTTCTACTCCTGTTCCCTTCTTTGGGGTACATGATTGTGGTGATGCATTTGGGACTCAAATTTGCCCCCACAAATCAGAGTTCAGATGTCTCATGAATTGTAATAGGAGAACTCATAGAATAGTTTGGGTTGGAAGGGACCTTAAATATAATCTCATCCCACCCCTGCCATGGGCAAGGACACCTTCCACTATCCCAGGTTGCTCCAAGCCCCATCCAACCTGGCCTTGGACACTTCCAGGGATGGGGCAGCCACAGCTTCTCTGGGCACCCTGTGCCAGGGACTCCCCACCCTCACAGAAAACCAAAGCTCACTCTAGAGTTGGAAGGCGGAACAAACTGGTCCTGAGCTGTGAGTGGTTGTGTCTTCCCAGCACAGCCCCTTCAGGGTTTTCTGACAGGTTCTCCTTTCCTCCTCAAGCTCATGCACTGACTAAGATACAAAAATGGACCAAATAGAGGTCATATTTTGGGGTCTTTTTACTCCTAATAAAAGTTGAATAAAGGGATGCATATGAATATTCCTGACACACAAGTAGAGACTGGAACATTTTGTTTCAGTAAGGTTTTAGACCCTAAACCTTTGGAGCGGAAGGAAACTAGATTTCAAGACATTACTGCTAAAGGGTAGTAGGGGGAGAAATGTTTTCCATTGCTCAGTAGCAAACTACACAAACATCACTGGGCAAACACAGACTGTACAACCAGCAGTTGTGCTTAGAGCTGCTGCTGCTGCTGGTTGCTAACAGACTGGCCAGGCTTTGGCTGGACTATTTACTGAATGCTGTGCTAAAGACTTTGTTCCTGTTTATGTATCATATTTCCTGTTTGAGTGTTCACTTGTGAAGTTTAAAACAATTAATGGCTAATGTTACTACTTGGAAAAGCCTGATTTACAAGCTGTTGACAAATGACGTGTTTAGAATATACAATCTTTATATATATTGGTAGAAGTGGGTGATAGGGAAGTGTACTTATTTTATATGGCAAAAGATGGGGGTTTTCTTACCATAGTGAATAGCAAAAAATTTGTACCTGGGAAAGAAAAATTAACAAAGAACAGGCTCTGCTGTGTCTTTCCCCGCACAGTCTGGAGTGAAGCATTTAAATTCTCTTTGCTCAAGTCTCTCCCCTCTATTTTGGTTTGGGGCAACCACCACCTCAAAGGTTTTATTCTGTTCTTGGAAATTGGAATAGGCTAAAGTTTGTTCTTTTCCTTTACCACTGCATATTGAATCTCTGCTGTAGGATTCCACTCCTTGACTTGCTAGCCAGAGTAAAGCCCAGCGTGTGATTTAATCCCATGGCAGTAAGAGGCAAAGCAGGTACATACATTGCTTGATGAAACCATGCTACCGGGAGTTCTTCAGGCAGTGCATTCCCCAGGGAACCACAACCTGCAGCTGGAACAGCAGAAAGCTGGGATGGAAAGCTGCGCTGGCTTTTACTGGGAAATCTCCAGCTGTCTAGTGAAGAAGTCAGAGCTCCAGCTGTTTTCCTCCACGTCTGGGATCCCTGGTGCTGCTGGCTGCTGTTTGTGAGGTCCCAGGTAAGTTTTGAATGTTCTCATGTTTGCAAGAAGGATGCTTGACACATCTCCAGAGGGTCTGAAAGCGCTTCTGAGCCTTCTCCAGACTTGCCAGGTTTCTTCTGTGTTGGAGTTTGCGGAGACTTTAAACAAGTGTGTTTGAGAGCAGTGGGTGCTGCAGGATCAGTACTTCCCTCACTTTGACCTGACCTGTTGCACTGTTTTTAGAGACCCCTCAGCATCCATGAAATATTCCTGAAAGGTGTGGGAAAGGTGAATGAAAAATTAGCTCATAGGCAGAAGGATACAAGGGTAAATGCTTTTAGGAGAAAATTTAGGTCTGTTAGTAACTGATTTATAGCAAAGATATCTATTCTTTGTTAAAGACCACAAAACTGGCCTTAACTCTCTTATTTTGACTTGCAGAAATAGAGTTTATTTGCAGTCTTAATAGGCTCCAAATAGATGATCTCCTGTTCTGTCACAAGTAACTAGAACTTAATGGAAATGTTCTACTAAGTTCTGTCCTCTACTAAATTCTGTCCTAATTTCTGACTTACACCTCTGTGACTCCACTGAAGGTGGTGGTTACTCAACACTTAATCTGGTGTGAAAGAGCAAATAATTGATTTGGATGGCCGGCTTGCAGTCCTGCTCCTTTTATGGCCTAATGAGGAGAATATTTTTGGAAGGTATTTGCAAAACACTTTGTGAGCAAGCACTAGGAGGGATTCTGTAGTTGGAGCCAACTTTATAAGCAACCAGTATGCAATATTTTTCCCCCCTAAAAACATGGCCTGTTTGGTGGAGTTGCTTAAATACTTTGATATCTGAAACAGTCAAAGCTGCCCTTGTCCACGATAAGTCAGAGTCTGAGGTGATGCTGGAAGAATACAAGCCAGCACAAGTGGGATTTTTAGGTTCTCATCTGTTCCTACCTGACTATAGCATTTGCCTGGAATAATAGAAATTTAGATTCAGCTTCATCTAGTGCTTGATTCTTAAACCTCAGAGGGACCTGACTAAGGATGTGGGTTACTGAAAAATGACTTCCAAGCTGTCTCTGTCGTGAGCAGTTCAACTTGGGATCCATCCCTCGGCTCTCTTGGATGTTGCTCATCTCATAATGGGTTTTAATATAGCTGCTAGGAAGCGAAAGCAAATAATTTTTAGAGAGCAGTCAGTCTGAAAATAAAGTGCCCAGGATGTTTGGTAAGAGGATGAAGTTTAGATGTGTGTGGGATTGTGTGAGAGAGAGAGCAGAAAATGTGCCTTTTGATCTTACAGAAATGTTTGGTATGTGGGTTGTTGGGCTCAGAAGTTTGAATGTCCTTAATATAAAATAATCTGTGTGAGTATTTGAATCTGTTCCTTTTCAACTTTGTGTGTTATTTAATCGTTAGTGAGCCAGAAAAATCAGTTTTCTGGTGGTTCAGGCACCCTCCTGATGAGTGGAAGACTTGAATTAAAAGTTCCCACTGAACCAGGCAAAGCAATTAAGGGTGGGGATTTGCAGTTGTGTTCCCACCTTTTCGTGCTGTGATTACAGATTTGTTAAAATTGTGCCACAGAGAGAGAATAACAAAACTGTTACACAATCTCCAAGGCTGACCCCCAGGAGTGGTTCAGAGCAGGTTCCCCGCTGGATGGAGCCCAGTCCTGATGCCTCTTGCTCTTGTGAACAAATGTCTGAAGCTCGTGGTGCTTTTCTGTCCCTGCTTGTCTGGAATCTCCCTAGGAAAAGTAATCCAGGCCTCTCCTGGTTCCCTGAGCACCTTACCTGGAGTTCTGCTGTGTTTGTATTTGGGTGCCATGTCCATGGAGGTGTTCAAGGCCAGGATGGACAGGGCTTGGAGCAACCTGGCCCAGTGGAAGGTGTCCCTGCCCATGGCAGGGGGTGGAACGAGATGAATTCTAAGGTCCCTCCCAGTCCAACCCACTCCGTGGTTCTGCGGGGACCCACCTCCTTTCACCTCTTGTGTTTGATATCGGTGCTGACTTTCTCCTCCTCTTCACAACTTGTGTTCCCCACCAGCTCACTGAGGAGGGCAGGGAATGAGACATTCCTTCCTCCAAAGGAGACCAACCTAGCAGGTGGACTGAAAGGTGTCTAAGTGAAAAAACCTAATGTGATGCTGGTTTTTGTGATGGTGCTCAGGATTCCTGATACTTTGCTTGCTTGGCTAAAGACTCTAGTTTTTTTTATAAACCCAAAATATCTTACCCTGCAATTTCATTGACTTCAGTTCCAGTGTTTCATTCCAGATCACTGATTTATCTTATGTTTTTTTAAGACTCTAACACTTAGCAAACTTCTGATTCGAGGCACAAAAAAATCTTATAGTGACACATCTGCATTATTAGTACTATATCCTGTAACTCTGCTTTTAATTTGCTCATGTCCAGGTAAATTAAAGTAAGGGACTTTTTAAGGAGTCTCATCAGTTTTTTCCAACCAATAGTAGAAAACACTTTAATGATTCCAAATAAGAATTCTTTGAAATATGTCCAGATAGGGGCAGTTTCAATCTTATCTGATGAACAGCTTCAGATCACCTTTGCTGCAAATTGAGTCTTGTGGTTTGTGTTTTCTTCCTGAGCTTGGATACAATACTGATTGTTTTTCTCCTGGAGACATTTTTCCAAAATTTTTGGAATTTGCCATTTTGAGCAAAGATAAACTTTGCTTAACTTGAATTGCTTTCACAATTCATTGGTCTTCCTTCAGTCTTGGTGAGAGAACAGCTTTTAATGAGAACTGACCCCTTGTTTTAGAGGGCGTTTGTAATGCCCCCTATATTTTGCTCAGATGTTCAATGGATTATCCAGTACTTCGTTAATTTTTAGTTATCTTGTCAATAAAGTGGCTTTTTACCAGAGACATGGAGCATAACAGTTCTTAGTTATATTGGTATATACAGCTGAACTAGCTGGCTTTGAGCATTTCCTGTGCTTCATAAATACTTGTATAATCTGTTGTGCAGGCTCAGCTGTTCTTAATTCTAATGTGATTCATATTGTGCTTAGAAATCTGACATTCTTGGCTTGTCAGAAATATTAATATATGTTAGTGCCATATCTATCGAAAATTGACATGTTTTGTGCAGGGCCTTAATTTTCACTTCTTTGTATTGCAGCATTCCATATTGAGCAATGCAGCTTTGTTTGCTTTTAAATTTCCCTCTCACCTTCAGCCCTGAGAAACCAGAAATAATTAGATTATATCTTTCTCTTGGCTCACATAGTTTTCACTTGTAGTGAATTATGCCATGCAAAACTATCCCTCCAGTGAGAATTGGGTTGTCATTGTTAGGAGCTACATCTGGACTGTGTAATACTTTGTGTGTTGCACTACAAAGGCTCTTTGCCCAGAGTCAGAGCTGTACCTCACCAGCAAGTAGGAATAGCTCTTTCCTCTGGCAAAAGTGCCACACTTCACCTCCCCAGGGTTTTCTGCTGTGGAAAGGCTGCTGGACAGACAGAAACACTGCTCCAAACCTCCAAAGCCAGTATGACCCTGATTCCTAGCAGCCCAAAGTATTACAGGAGTGTTGACTTCCATGAGGACAAGTCCTGTTTCTTCACTGGCTGATGGAAGACCAGAATGGAAGCTCAGACTTCTGTCTACTTGAGCCAAATAATTTTTCCTGGTAGCTGGATGAAAGTTTAGCTTCGGGAAAGAAGTTTGAATGCACCTTTAAGGTCTGTATGATGGTGAATGAAAAGCCTTTTCTCTCCAGCCCCTTCTGTGTTTAATTACCCAACCGCAGAGGAGCTGAAGCTTTTGTTTCCAGGTTGAGTCCTGATTTCAGCTGGGAAGTAATGAATGTTGCTGTCTCTCTGTACAGTCTTTCATCTTGCTGATGATATCATTTTCTTGTATAATCATGGGGGTAGTAAATGATGCCTATTCAGACTTCCTCTTTAAAATCAGACTTCCTTTCCCTCACTCCCCACACTGGTTTTGTTGCTGTCACCTCTTATGCCACGCTCTGTACTGGATGTGTGCTTGTACAGATCCACCAGTTCTTCACTGAGGCTGTTTTGATTCTGACAGGGCACTAGAAACTCAGACCTTCTCTGGAGGATTCTCTTGGTTGTAAAGTAAGGAAGAAGCAATGCCACTTGGTTGCTCAGAGAAGAACACAAAAAAAATGTGTGGACTTTGGTTTTGGGTGTTTGGTTGGGTTTTTGTTCTCCCTTTATCTGAAGGGTCAAGAGAACATCAGGTACTCCAAGCAAAAGTGTCCCTGTAGGCAGAAACTTTGGTTGTTGCTCTAATTGCTCATCAATTAAATTTTTCCTTGCTTCCTTGTACTCAGAACTGATACTGGAGGAAACACTCTGGTTGAATCATAAATCCGGACTGATGCTGAATTGAGACAATTAGGTGCTGTCTTTTTCTGCCCATGCAGAGGAAAATGCACATCTTGGGGTCTCATGTCCATTAGAGTTTCATGTCCTCATCCACACCCTCTCCCATCTCCTTTTCCCAAATATATTGTAGCATCACCAAAGTCATTCTATTCTGCATCCAAAAAATCTACTTTGACTTGAAACTCTGGATGCCTGTGTTGTGTATTATTAAGAAACTTAGAGGCTTATTATGGCACGTAAGTCCAGCTCCACAGCTGGCTGTCCTTCTCCAGGTGGAGTGATCTGCTCTGAAGGCAGGAGATGAGCTGACGTTCGGTCGAGTTCCCTTGACTCATTTGCCTTACCAGAACATTCCACAGCATGGATACGTCATGGATTTGAAGTAGCGTTTATATTCTCAAAGTAGCTACTCACAGTTGCCTCTTACTCCTGCACAGATGTGAGGTTACAGTAGGGCTCTTCCCCAAAATGATGGATTGTCACCGTGACCTTGATTTCTGCTCCCACAGAGGTTCATGGCCATAAAACCCACTTTGTTCAAGAGCAGTGGCTGTAACAAATAAGCTCAGCTAAACCCTCACTTTTTCACTTTTACTGATTTCACTCTTCTGCTTTATAATAGGAGTTCATAGAGAATTAGTTTTCAGTGACTTTGTTTAAACCTCCTTATCCTTGTCTAATTAAACTGAATGCTTTAAAGATGATTCATATCACTTGACACCCTTGTATTTAAATGCTCTTTCTTTTGGATCAAAAGTGAAGGAATTGTGCAGACTAGAAATTCACATAGGCCTTCCTCTCAGTTACTGAAAAAGGGGGGTTGGGGATTTTAGGTATTTACTTAAGCTTTCACTAGAAAGCACTACACTATTCCAAGACCTGGAGTGATGATAGCCAGCTCCCATAAACACAGCTTCCCATAAAATGTTTCTTAAAGGGAGGAGTTCAAAAGCTGTGACCATAACCCCTGTTTCAGTGTAGAGCAGCTTCACCACCTGTTGCAGAGGGCCACCAACATCTTTTGGAGGTTGTGGCTTCACCCTTTGGTGTGACCACCTTTTGACGTGTTAGGGGGACCCAGGACTAGGTACAACCTTCCCTCAATTCCACCCATCTCCCCATGCTTCCAGCTTTGTGCTCTTGGGAACTACGGTGTATCCCAGTGACGAGGTTGATGGGATGGGGGAGCAGCACTGCTTGATGCCCGCACCACGGGACAGGTCTGATCTTGTGGCAGATTCTTTCAGGTTTTGTCAGCTCAGTCAACAAGGACACACCAAAACGAAAGTTTTCTGCTGTGTCATGAATGCTTCTTCCTATGCTACCAGGAATGACTTGGTTTTGCATAACATTTTGTGTCCTGTGCCTTCCAGAAGGCGTGGTGTGAGTAACAAAGGCAGGGTTGAAAGATGCCATGGGTTCCCTTCCTCCTCATGGCAGGACTTAATGATATAAAGAGCACAGTATTTCATTGATGTTTGTTGCCATTTCTGCTTGTGGGCTTTTCACAATACTGTGGTCAGGAAGATGACAAGATAAAGGATGACTAGTGTAGATCTGCTCCCTCTTGTAAAATAGGAATAATTCCCTTTTCTGATTATATTTCCTCTCCCCTCCCTTGGAAAGGATGACTCAGAAATCCATGACAAAGGAAATAAGTTCATTTGAATTTCTATGGAACCTTGAAAAACCTCTTTTATGAAGTCCTGTTTGGAGGCTTTCAGCAGAGGCCTTTGACAAGAGCAGAAGGCAAAACTGAAACTCATGGTCTAAGTGCTCTGGTGTCAGTGGGTTGCCCTTGGCTCTTGCTCAGTATTGCAGATGGAAAACGAGACCATTACTCATTCTTGGGGGTATGCTGTGGGATCCAAGTCCTCAATAGCTGTAATTGTAGAAATCTCAGCCATACAAGGAAAAATTACTGTTAGCTAATCTAAAAAAAAAACCCCCAAACCAGCAGAAATCTGCTTTTTTCTCTTTGGAGGTGAGAGAAGAAGGAACTGGCTGAATGCAATGGCTTATTTCCCCATGTCTTTACAAAATTTCTAATGTTCTTCTAAGAATTGTAGACTCAGCCTTCAGCCTTCATTCAATGGTGGCTGTACATATTCAGAAGAAAGACTTCTTTTATCTTCTTTGAAACAGAAGTCTCCAACAGATACAGAGATGAAAATGTGCCTCTTCTTAGTCCTGTGCTGTGTGTTTGAGGAGCGAAGTGGTAGCTCCCTGTTCTCAGCATGATGTGGAAATGTGTGTGGTGCTGAAAACAAGAGCAGGGCTTTTGTGGCTGCATTATGGATGTAGGGTAGGTGCATCTGTCTGAACAAACTGTCATTGGCTGCATCCCTGGGCTCTTTATGCCACAAGAAACTCTGGTTGCTCTTATCAAAAGTTACCGTTTAAGTTACCATCAGATTCGCAAGTGTTGTTCTGAATTCAGGTTATTCAAACTTTGCTCTCCATAACTCATTCTGCTGAACTATCACTGATAGCAGCAGCTTTTCTTCAGTTGATACAACTTGGAACAAAGTGGCAAATCTTCAGTTTTTTCCCTTTTGATTGATTTTCTTGAAATAAAAGTTCTAAAGAGCAACCTAGCATGTCTTTAAAAGATGTACACCTGGTTCTGGGAATGAATATGCAGGTCTGGACCCAGTGTTGAACAGCAAGGTACTCTCTTAAGTTTGGAAAAATCTCTCTGAGTTCAGGCTGTCAAGTTATTTCAGTAAATCAAGTTTCTCTACACTGGATTCACTGTATGTTTTTAAAAGCCATTTTTAGTGCTAGAGAAATAATGTCATGTATGATAGGTCTGGTTCTGTGTTTCTTTTATTTAAACAGTTCTCAAAATAACAGGTGGCAATAGGAAGGCAAAAAATGGGAATGATATGAGGCCATGCCTTGAGAAATACTTTTTTGCTTACATCAACATTTGAGTTTATTTCTCCAGGGTTAAAATCTGACAAGTGATTTCTGCACTTTTCCCCTAATTTTATACCAGTCTGCAGCCATGAAACCCAGCACTCAGTCTCTGTAGCTTGTTTATCTGTCCCAAATCCTGACATTTCAATGATTGAAAATACTTGTATTTCATTAAAAATGCAAGGAGCGGGGGAGATTTTGCAGATAATCCTTAGACAGGGTCACTTTTGGTATTTTTTGAGTGAGTTGTTTTTGCTGAGTAGCCCACGGAGCCCATCGGAGGCCTGGGAATCGGCGCTGGATCGCTGCTGGCAGCCGCTCCCGGGGTCCTCGCCCGGGCAGGGGACAGGGCACGGTGTCACTTGGCCCTGCCACGGCTGCTCCTTTCTCATGGCTCCCCACCAAAGCTGACCCCGAGTTCTCCAGACTAAACACTCGAGATGTGTAATGGCCGTTTTAGGGTCAGGAAGGACAGGAAGCAAATGGGTTCAGCCTGTGAGTATTTCACTGTTTCTTGCTGGTTTGTGCGTGGGGCTGAGAATGTGCACGTCTGGTAGAGCCTTTAAAGATGTACAAGCTCTCTAATGAAGCCTGCTCTTAATTAGCAGTTTGTTTTAATATGAACATTTGCATTTTGAATTCTGTCTTCCAGCTCGTGTAACTCAGGGCTGTGTATTTGCAGCAGTTGCCTGAATAGTGAGGGTTTTCCCCTCAAACCACCATTTTTTACTGAGGGTTTCTCTAACACTTTTTTGAATATAAGCACAGTGGTTAATGGATTGTTCTCTGCTTGAGTTCACTTCAGGCACTTATTTGCATCCACTCTTTTTTGTAATAACAGAATTAGAGGGTGTGTTAAAAAGACTTGCAAGCAGCAGATGAAGCAATAAACAAGCAAAGAGCATTTGTATGCGAATGCTCCAAGTGCTTTGTCATGTTCTGGGATCTGTTAGCCACCTCCATGCTTCCAAAACTTCATCCCCATCAGTTCTTTGTGCTGAGGCTTTGTGCCAAAGCTTGGGGACGTCAGTGGGGCTTCCCACCACCACTGGGGGGCTTTGGACTTGGGTCTGGGAGAGAAAAGAAGCAAGATGTCACCAACCACTCTGATTTCTCCAGGAGCTTCCCTATATTAGGAAGGCTTTTCCTGTGTAGTGAATAAAACCCACTCAGGAGAAGAGCCCAGCTTTGGAAACTCTTGTGTTGTCACCAGGATTGGCCACTGGCTTGATCTGGTGACCTCAGGAGCTGAAAGCATTGAGCCTGTTCTCCTGCACAAGACAGCCAGCAGCCCCTTGGGCTGGAACTGGGAGAGATTAGCAGTTTTGTAGCTTCTGGCAAAAAAAAGAGGACAGGAAGCCTGCTGACCAGTGTGTCAGAGCTCAGTTTTGTTGTGCACAGTGTATGAGTCTGTTGGGCTCACCATAAAGCTATCCCTGGAGTTTGCAGAGTAGGTGATTTCCATCCTTCTCTGCCACCCCTTGTGCCTGCAGTGTCTGGTGTGAGCTGTGAGAGCCCTGAGTAATCCCTCTGTCCCTCAGCTGAGACAAGCTGGAGGACTTCCAAACTCTGTCCCACCAGTGCTGTTACCTTCTTATTACCAGGAATTGCAAGGTGCTGTTGTGCTGCTGGGAATGAGGGAAATCTGGACTGGTTTTATATGGCTTTTGAGTTGTTCCAATGACTCTAATAAGCTGCTTTACATTATAGGACAGGCAAGTCAGTATCTCAAGAGACCTCCTAAGTTCGGCTCTTTTTCCTTGGGTTTGATAAGCAGGAAGGATAGTCCCTAATGGGAGGAGAGGGAGGGAAGGAACAAGGAGACATGTGGCATGTGCAACCTGGAAAACTTGTCTCTGAGCTTCCATCCAGGGAAGGAAGCTGATGCTAATGGCTCTGCATGAGATAACAAATTATCCTAGAGCATGTGTTTTCTGTATTCATTACAATATGTCCTGGGGGGTGGAGAAACAGGATGTATAGTGTGCACTTATTTCTGGAGCCTCAGGAGAGCTACCCAGATGTTGAAAAGAAGTAAGGAAGAGTCGGAGATAAAGGAGAAAGACCTCCAGGGTGGGACTGTAAAAGCTGATCCAGAATAGGAGTCATTGTGTTTTGCTCACAGTCACACCAGCTGGCTTCAAGTGGCAGGGGAGCTTTCCAGATAAGCTGTGGACAGTAGGAGCACAAATAAGGAATTTGGTCCAAAAGGGTGAAACAAAAAAACCTGAGGGATGCAATCACCCAGAAGTAATTATTTAAGCAAGCTCTCCACAAGAACAGCTGCTGGGTAGATTGTCCTAACGTGAGCCTTAGCTGGAAATGTGGTGATGCTCTGTTTGTTGATAGTTGTTGTGCAGTTGTCTTAAACAGGACTTTTGAAGGAACACTCTGGTAATGCCATTGCCACATGTGTTGGATCTGGGTCTCTCTGTGCTTGGCTGCCAGGGACTGCAGCAGTGACTGATGGGACTCGCTGCACTTGATCGCTGTGTGCTTGCAGTGTATGGTTTTTTAATGAATTATCCCATTCTAGTCCTCCCCTTAGGCTTTCCCAAGACTTTCCCCCTGTCCTGTGCAGCCTCTCTGGAAGGACAGCAGTGGGGTTGGTGCAGCAGCCCCACTGATCCAGTGTGGTTGCCTGGCAAAGCTTCCTTTTGTTCTTACTGCTCTGGTGATATTTTGCTGTATTTTAATTTAATCTCTGCTAAATCCACAGTTCAGGATCTCTTCTGTTGCCTGAGCATGTCATGCTTTCTTGTCCTGATCAAAGGGTATGTATTTCTCTACACACACACACTACTGTAGAGAAAAAACCCTACCAATTAAAAAAAATTTACGGGCTTCCCCACTATTCCCTGTCCTTTTGTGTGTTTGCAAGAATCCAGATGCTGCTGCTATTGCTAGGTAGGGAAAACCCAGAACATCTGGCTTCCCTGTGAGTAATGCTGTGGTTTAGTTGTCCTGAATTCAGTATGAATAAACTCTAGTTGGTTGGTTATTCCCAAAAAAACCTAACCTTGTGAGATAAGGGGTTAGAACCCCATTTCCTGCTATCGCTGATCTGTTCCCATGTCCTTGCCTTTCTCACAGCTGGATTTTCAGGAGTGACTTGTGCTTCAGCAAAGCCCTTCTTGGCACAAACTTCTTGGATGCATCAGCCCTGAGTAGAGTTTGTAGAGTGGGAAATGCCTGTGATTTGTATCAGCTGCTCACTGGCCAGGCCATGGTGGGGTGAAAGTGTGAGCTTTGCAAAATTCACAGTCACTGATAATTTTCTCAACCAGTCAAACAGACTGGGGGGGCCACAACTTTTCCAGAGTCCCAAAGGAGGTCAGTGCTCACTCTTCCTCTGCTCCAGGGAAAGCAAAGATGATCTAGAGGGGTACATTTTGATGGCTTCAGCAAAATACTTGAAAATGGCAGAATTTTATCCAAACTGTCGTAATTTCTTGCATCTGTTGGAGCGAGGTGGGTGGATGAGGAGAGTAAATCAGCAGAGAGCTGTGAAGGCTGGGATGATGGGCAGTGCAGTGCAGCTGACAGATAATGGGATGACATCATCCATTTCCTGGAAAAAGAGATGTTTCTGGCCAAATTATTCCAGACCCCGAGTGCTTAAGTGAGCTGGAGGGTTCCTGGAATATTTTAAGCAGATATTTCAGTAGTCTAGGTGTAATGTGATTAAGGATGAGTAACAGCAAGATATGAGTCAAGATGAGGATTTCTGGTAACTCCTCTGTAGGCCACAGTGAGAATCACAGGCGAGGAAAGAGAGGGAGGCTGAGCAAGATGGCCAAGATGTGAGAAAAATTGAAGTCATTTAACCTTTGTCACTTGAGAGTGGAGAGCTCTTAATAAGAATTTGAATTTTTTTTCCAGTCTATAGGAAGACTCATGAATTGGAAGGATTGAAACACCCAAAAATGCCATAAGGGAGGTGAAGGTTAGGGAGCAGCAGACAGCTTCCATGGTTGGGAAGAAGACTGCATTGCTGAGCTTTTGGGAAAGGTAACTCCTGCATTTTGCATAGTGAAGATGATGATTTCTGGTTACTTATTTCAGTTACCTGCTGTGGAGTCTGATGTCTATGTCCAGTCATAACACATGGTCAGGGTCCTTATGAGAGAGGCTCAGCCTCAATGCTGGAACATAGAAAGAGACTTTTTGGATATTACACACAACTCAAGACCAAGAGGGATTTTACTTTCCAGTTGTTTGATTTCAAACTTAAAATGAAGCAAAAACTGGACAAGGAATTTGTACATGTATTTCTTTGGTGATGAATGTAAGGAAAATGCACCACAAGGTTTGGTACCTCGGGCTGGGAGGATGGAGGAACTGCTTCAGCACTGAGATAAGGATGCTCTTGAGCAGTCACACCTGGATCACTCTTGCTGAAGCAGGTACTCCCAGAAGGGCTTCCTTTACTAAAGAAACCAAGAAAAACTTAGAATTAATTATAGAGACAAAAAGAATACACAATGTCAACATAAATAAGCCTTAGTAACACCTCCAAAAGCTTTCCACTAAAATCCTCAGAACCATAAATATAAACCAGGGCTGTACCTGCTTCATCCAGCACTTGAAATCTAGGTGCTGGTGTGCTAAGATAGAATCTGCTTGTCTGAGCTGCTCACAGGTAATTGTGCTTAGGAGGATCTTTAAAAGACAAAAAAGGCTCCCACCCACCGTGATATGTGTCATCCTCACAGCAGTCTGTACTTAGCATGTCTGGCAAATGTGAGCTTGTCTTTTCTCATTCTTGTAAGATCAGTTGGTCAACAGTGTTTCTTGATCTTGATACTGCCTTGAGCGTCTATCTTGATATTGACTGTTTTGGCTTGGTGTTTACAGGTTGTCTCCTAAGAGGAGACATGGAGTGTGGGTGGGGTCAGGGAAGGTGGAGAGATGGTTGGGACTAAGTACAAGCCATATTCTGGTTTTTGGGAAATTAATACCTTTGTGAAAGTGAAGCCCTGCCATCCATACTGAGTGTCTTCTAAATGTCAAAGAAAATCAGTCCCAAAGGATGGGGAGCTGCCCACAGGAGAATCCCAGTGGGGTAGCTAGCAATGAAATCCCAGTTTGGCTGGGGGTGACAGGTATGTGCAACATGCTCTGGTCCTGTATTTTTATGGAATTTTCTGGGTGCTGCAGGTGTGAAGAAAATGAATCCTAAAGGATTCAAAGCTTCCTTTCAAACCAGCAGCTCTTTGTCAGTCTGAGCAGCTTCCTGGCAGATGGAACCTCCTGGCCCCCTCCAACCTCCTGTGCGTCATCTTCATTATCACTAAATTAGCTGTGTTGTCATGTGGGATCTTAGAAAATGTGATTTTCCTTTACTTGAATCCAGAAATATTAAATGACGTGGTGTTCCCGTCGCACAAGGTGGAGGCAGGAATGGAGGTGGAGCAGAGCAAAAGGAGAAAAGGAGAAAGGATTAAAGAGACATGGCCAAAGCCTTGAGGAAAGTCAAGATAAATAATGCTCCTTTTGCCCTGGGACAAGTAGCAGGTAGGAAACAAGACCTGGAATGGTACACTAAATACATAAATATGTGGAGTTCTGTACTTGGGACTTAAATTCCAGGAGAACACCTTTGGAACAGTCTGTGTTGCTTTCTGAAATACTATTAAGTAGAAAGCCAGGAACCAGACCACCTGATTACAAGGCTAATAGTTTTTTAAATGGAGTTTTTTTGAATTCTTACACATTATTGAAAAAAAGGAAAGAAAATGTGCTGAGTGGGTTTGTCAGTGCAGATTTCAGACTTGTAACAGCAAAATACTGCTGGAAAAGCCCTGCCTTGTGCAGGTGCTCCTCGATCTTCTAAGTTGATAAATAAGCAAAAGCAGGGCTAGAAGAGAGAGCAGAGCCTTTTGTGCTGAGCAGGGCAATAGAGATTGAATCTCCCAAGAACTTTGAAAAATCATCAGTAGTTTGCATGTTTTCCCATTGGAAGGGAGGTGGGATGGTTGTTGCAGGAATCCCAAGCACCATCTGCAGTGAGCCGGGATCCCACACAGGGGCCATGGACATTCTGTTCTCTTCCTTAACTTATCTTTTTCTCTCATAATAGACCCATCTCACTTTGACAGTAGCTGCTTGGAGGAACTTAAGATGAGGACATGCACCAGCATATCTGATCCCTCCTGCTGGCTCCTGCTGCTTTGCTGCATCTCCATCCCAGTGCTGTGACAGCCCTCACTGCAGCACCTCTGCATTGCCCCCTCTGCTCTTTGCAAATCCCTTATAATCTGGGATCTAAAACATCCCAGACAATGAGTTTTGCAATCAAATTACTGTTGTGCAGAAAAACACACTTTCATTTTTTTGACTGATTATTTCATTAGTTTTCCCCTAATTTGCTGATGTTATGAGAAAAGAGTGAATTGTTTCTTCAGCTTTTCCATTCAATTCATCTTCATGCTTCGCCTCCAGTTGTCATTCAGATGCACTTTTCTTTGAACACAGCCTGTTTTTATCATTTTTCTATTTTATTACGAACTTGTGAGATGTAGGAAGGGGTGATTCCAGAGCTGGATGCCACAGCCAGAGCGAGCTGTGGATTTACATGTGAGTTACTTTGTGTTACCATCCTGGTTCAAAGGCCGATGAAATTCACAGTATCATTTTCATAGAACCACACAATCATTTAGGTTGGAAAAGGCCTTTGAGATCACCAAGCTCACTCAGCACTGCCAAGGCCACCACTAACCCATGTCCCCGAGAGCCACATCTACACATTTTTTAAATCCCTACAGGAGTGGGGACTCCACCACTGCCCTGGGCAGCCTCTTCTTGCAACACTTCATAGTTCCAGTTTTGAATACTCTGAAGGATTTTGCACTATTTATAAAATTAATTGCCTTTGTATTAACTTTTAGGAGCCAGTTATGAAGGTGGCCCATCCACAGTGTCTCATCCTCACCGACCGAGGATGAGAAAGGCCGAAACTTGAGCTTTTCTCACAATTTGCTAAGGGCACATCAATACTAAAGGAATGGGTGCCAAATCAGAGTGAAGAAGAGACTTCAGCCTCTGAACAAGCAGAGGCTTTATAGGAGATTCCTATAGGCTTTCCTTTATAAGAGGGAATCAGGGATAAAAGTGTTTTCAGCCAGAAACAAGTGGCTCAGTATGTGGGGAAAGGGGCAGAAACAGGACTCACTGGAAGTGGAATTACCTGCTATTTTGGGAGCTGGCTGCCATTTAAGGGAATACTGAACTTGCTTGGGTGGAAAGCACAGAAGACCTGCAGGCATTTCCCCTGAATCCATGAGCAGCCACTGGGGACGGGCTCTTCTGGTGACGAACATACCTGACTCTGTGTCTGTTTTTCACTCCATGAGATACAGCCAGCCACTCAAGTTGCAAGGTTAAGATATTTTCTGCACTCCAGGGACTTCATCTGCTCCTTCAAGCACTCTTGCTGCTGTTCCAGTTCAGCAGCTACAGCAGGGCAGGACCTCTTCTGAACCTCTCCAAGGAAATTCATGCAGACAGAAGCAGTTTCCCATAAACAAACCAAATGTACCTTGGGGTAGAAATTCGTCTTTTGAGATATAAACAAGAAAAGGACATGTACATGTAACAAGGAGTGAAGCTTGGAATGTAAGTGCCTGGATGTCCAGTCCCCTCTGAATGGCCACTTGAGCTGAGAGCATAGTGGTAGACAAGAGTGTATTTAGGAGAGCCTTAAAAACAAAGTGAAGAAACAACTGATTAACCTTTATATCACATAAACATTTTAATGAGAATATTTGTGTGATTTAAGAAGTTTGAAAGTCACGACCTGCGGGATGAAGAAGTCTCAAAAAAAAAAAAAAAGGTAAATATCATACCCCTATAACAACTCCTACCAGTAAGAATAAGACCAGTAGCTGGAAGCTTCAGCATAGAAGAATTTTAGATTTTTTTATTGAGAAGGAACCAGACTGAGTATTGCACATTTTGAATTTTCTGGTAACTGGGAAATAATGGAGGATGTTTTCCTTGCACATGAGCTTGGGGATCTTTCCTTTGCCTGCAGAAGGGATGCTCTGACATGGGCAGAGCTGAATCAGCTGCTTAAACTTGGATTTAGTTACCCTTGCTGCTAAGATTTAGTCTGGGTTTCTGAGACATGCTTCTGTTGTTTGGTTAACTACAAGATCCATTTATTATCTTTAACTTTAGGTTGCCCAGAGAAGCTGTGGCTGCCCCATCCCTGGAAGTGTCCAAGGCCAGGTTGGACAGGGCTTGGAGCAACCCGGGATAGAGAGAAGTGTCCCTGTCCATGTCAGGGGGGTTGGAATGAGATGATCTCTAAGGTCCCTTCCAACCCAAGCCATTCTGTGCTTGTGATTTCTTGTTTGTATCAGTTGGGAATGCCAGTGTTGCTACTGTGTTGCAAAGGAAACGAAATGCATCCAGAACCAGCAGCCTCTTTAAATGTTTGGTTTGAAAATACAACACAAGATGCAATTTTTACCCAGGGCAGCTGTGTTTGGCTTTGTTTTCAAGTGCGTGCAGCTCCCCAGGCAGCTGCTGCGTAGCTGCCACAGCACTTCACAGGAGGAATGAGTCTGGTACTCACATTCCTTTTACTGTCAGAGGCATTATTTTCACATTTTACAGGGCATGATCTATGCCTTGTTAAGAGATTTAAAAAGCATTATTCCAGGAAGTTAAATTACCAAATTTCTTAATTTCCCACCCGCTCCCTTTCTGCAGGGGACGTTCCGCTCCGCTCCTGTTGCAAGCTCTACCTCTTCATGTTGTGTTTGTAAACACTGCAGATTCCCTGCTCCCCTCTGCCAGCACTTTCCTCCCCAAAATGGACTGTCTGAAATCAGCCCTTGCAGAGAGCTGGGTTTCTTTTCTCTCTCCTAATGATGGGTCTTTGTGCCATCTGAAGCTTCATTCTGCCGTTCTGTTTCTCCATCTAAAAGTGCTGCCAGATTTCCAGGCTCTCCTGAAGTTCCTCAGTTTTCACTTATGGGATATCTGTCACCCTCTGCAGCTTCTCTTTATTTTCTATAAAGTGATTTGTCCCTGTATTGCACCGCTCAGGACACTAACCTTACCCTTACCTTCGTCAGTTTTTTTCACTTAGAAATATTAAAGCTGATTAGTGAGTTCTGTGTTGGGATTAAGGTGTTTTTGCTATTGCTAGTGCACTTAGAAAGTTAGTTGGAGACTTTCTATCCAGCAAGGTGTTCTGGCACGTTTGAGTTAGACTTTCCTTTGCCTTCCCCAGTGCTGGAGCTCTCGTGGAAGCAGAGTTACATCACACAGCAGGTTCCTTACACAATGTGTATTATGTACTCCACTGTGTAATGGAGGAAAAATCATGTCATTATTCCCTCTAGATATTAAACCCTGGCTCAGCTCAAAGGGGAACTATTTGGAAAGCAAATAGCTCCCTTTCCAATATCATCAGTGGGTGCTTTTTCAATATCCTGTATAATTTAGGGCTGAAAGCACCTGTCTTCTCAGCCAGATACACGAGGCACTGAGGCGTGACTGGCTGGAGCTCGGGCACTGGAATCCCCTCCTGCTGAGCTTCTTTAGCCATGACCAACAGTCACTGTTTATCTGCAATCTGGCTTCATGCTGCATTTTCTGTAGGTCTGGTGAGACTGAAAACCTGCTTTTGAACCAGTGACAGCAGCAGTGTCTATGCATGCAAACTGGAAAAGTGTCACTTCTCTGCTCCCAAACATCCCTCTAACACCTACAAGAGGAGAAAAAGGGCTTGGTACAAACCAATAAGGACTCTACTTCAGTGTAAAAGTTGGAAAAAGAATATGAAACTTGAGCTGATTAGCTGGGTCTCAAATACTTGAAGTATCTAGTGATTCTCTGCACAATAGTTCCTCATGATATTATCCTGACAGGCCAACCTTGGTGACAGCCAAGGGGCCATACATTGCTTGAAATAATTAAGCAAAAATATCTCACACATGGCTTCTCCCTGAGAATGTGGCCTTATCAGGTTTCAATTTTATTTTGTTTTTGTTCTGCATTATGGGTTGTTCTGCTTGAGGTTGGTTGTGGGGGTAGTGGCAGGGGGAGCTGAAAAGGAGAGAGAGCAGAGTATGCTTCGTTTATTTTGGAAAAATGCATATGATTTGCAGATGAACAACTACTGTGATACATTTTTGTTACCATTTCTGATTGTAGCTCTTAATGATGGTTGTATTCATAAGAGATGTGATGTCGGGGGCTCAAGTGTTAAGATACTTCAGTGATTGGTATTCTAGAAAGTCTTTTGGTTTTAAAAGCAAACTTATGCTGGTGCAGAAATTGAAAAGGGTTGTTATCCACTGAAAGGATCAGAATTGGCTTAACTAAGCAAGTAACTTTTGGGCAATGTTCGGCAGTGAAGGGGAATAGTTTTGTGTCATCTTTCTGGTCTAAAGCCACTGGGAAAGTTGATGGAAGCCATGCAACGATGAGCCAGGGCAGCAAAGCTGCTCAGGTCACCATGGAAATGCTCAGGTATCTCTGATTTAGTTTAAAAATAAACTTTAAAAAACACAATATTCTTAAAAAGCTTTTTGTGCTGAATGATGGCAGCTTTCCCCATAGGACATACCTCCTCACATTAGCAACAAGGATGATTAACTGGATGATGGATGAAAGAGGATCTCTTTGAATCTTGGTTTGGAACATGAAGAAAAAGGAACAAATTTTTGTTTATTTTGAGGCTTGGAAAGATGAGCTTGTTTTTTACATCCTCATTCAAAGACTTTTCTTGTTTGCGTAACTTTGCAGAATGTTGAATTTGCAAAAAACAGATGCTGACTTCAGTCCCTCAGGTGGTGCTTTGTGAGCAGCCCAAGCTGAAGAAATGGAGATGCTGCCAAAAGGAAGGTTTCACATCCCCTCTTCATCCCAGTCCTGGGTCTCCATCCCTGCTCTCGTGCCTGCACTAAACCCCATATGGTCCTGGGAAGGCTGGGAGGCACCAGGCTTGGTTTTCTGGGACTGACTGTGCCAGGGCTGGTGCTGGCTGGAGAGAGGGAGGGCGTGAGACCAGGGGGTGACAGGTCAGCCTGAGGTGTCAGCAGACAGCATTCGGACAAGACTAAAATGAACGTGGAGCTCCAGTTTAGTGCTGATGGAAGTCACCTTCAGCACCAGGCAGCCTGCTGAGCTGTGTGGTAGAAAAACAGTGACACTTTTCTGGCTGTTCAGAGATTTATTTAAAGGGCTGTTCAGTAGCAGAACCACCAGTGTTCAGTCTTGTGGGGCCACATTTTGGAAGGAAGTTCTTAGGTCCAGCTCCTTGCAAGAGTGTCTTTTTGGGCAACTGCTGGTAGATAATCCTGGCCACATGTTAAGGTCTCTGTGGGACACTCAAAGCCTCGCTGTGGTGTGAGGGTACATTCAAAGGCACAGAAGAAGCTGTAGAAACACTTCATCTTGGTATTCCAGCATCGGGAAAGAACAAATGAGGATTAAAAATTAATCATTATTTACTATTCTGGTGTTACTTGAAGGATGGTTCTTCTCGTGATACCTTGGAAGTCAGCACATGGAATTAATTGGTTGCATCATTTCAGAGTAGCTGTCGAAACCTCTCAGTAGCTTCAAACTCAGTAGCTGGAGCAGGTCATGGGACACTCGCCACTTGGCTTGGAGCTCATGGCTTTTATTGTTCCTGGGAAAGAAGAGGAACAGTTGCTGGGAAATCTGGTAGAACAGACGTAATAATGGATCCAGGAGCACTCACTGGATACAAGTGGTCTGGCTTTGGCTTTGTGCTCCAAAACAAAGTAAACACAAACATCCCTTCACTTTCTCTTTTACAACTTAGTTTGGGTTTTTTTGGTTTTGGCTTTTTTTTTTTTTTTTTTTTTTTACTTTTCAGTTTTGACTTCTAAATCATGTTGTCTAGAGATAAGGAATGATTGCCTGGGAGGTTATGCCAGTGATCTCTTGACCAGTTTTATATGGAATGTTGTGATGCACACCTCTGTGCGCTCAGAGTTCAGGCTGCTGAACCCATCATCCCATTGCTGTTTGGATAATCTTTCTAAATCAACAAAACTCCAAGGAAGTTGAGTTCCTTAGTTTGTTGTTGTTTCATTAACAATGTATCTCGTCTCCGAAGGCTGGAGGTGGAGTCTTGCAGTGTTAGGATCAGGTCTTCCCTTGAGGAAAGTTAAGGTAGGGTTTTGCTGATTCCTTTGAATACCTTCAGCACAGCTTTGCTGGAGCTGCCAGTGTCTCCCTGGTCTGCTGGAGAAGCCCCTGGTATGGAGAGGCCTGGTCATTCATTCCATGTTGTCCATTTGCCAGGACTCCATTCAAAGAGAATGACCCTGTTGATCTGATGTCCCTGGGGCTGGAGCAGAAAACAGCACATGGCTGTTCCCATGCAGGACTGAGGAGATGATCTGAGTTTTCCCATAAAATAAACCCCATTTCAAATGGGTTTGTTTCTATCCATCAGTTCTCCCAAGGTGTTTGGATTCACCAACCTAAGTTCAACCAGGTAAGATGGGATGGAGGTTCCAAAGGTGCTGCATCCTCAGCAGATTTCAGTAGAATTGGCAAGTGAGTGGACAAAGGGGACCCAGCTGTTGTGTTTCCATCACAGACAAGGTTGGAGGAGCTCAAGTGATCCCAGATTGGTGCCTGGACCTTCTCATGCCCATCAGCTCGGGATGCTGGAGATGGAGATGGTTCACACACAGCCCTAAGGAACCTGCAGTGGCCCAGCCATGAGGTCTGAGAACATCAGGGGCAACAGGGGCAGGAATGTGAAGTGTAAGGAGTAAAAACTGGGGACATGGGACACTGACCCACAGTGGATCAGTTTCCATTATTCCTATGAGGAACTTGGATTCTTAGGTGCTGCTTCAGGTGAAACTGGTCCCACCTAGGGCTGTATAAAACTGTTGAGTATTCTACTCAGTTTTCTCCTCTTTTTTGTCTTTTTTTTTTTTTTAAAGGATGGTGTATGGGATTAGGTTCAAGTGCTGTTAAAGGCTCAAGTACCAAGGGACCCTGCAGAAAATGAAGTGCTCAGGAGGATGGCCATTTTCAGTAAGTGGACCTAATCAAGCATAGATAATGGGGAGTTAGACCATCTTTGAAAATCATGATGTGTGTCACATAAAAGAGTTGGGGACTTACTGTTATAAGTTTATTTAAGTGAAGAGATATTTGGCTTCTTATGGATTTGAATCCTTCTAGGGACTATTGGCATGGAAAATTAGGAGGGATTTTGCTGGGGAGGTGCCTGGAGGCATTGCCTCTGTCTTGGTCATATTTATGCACACAAAAAGAACCCGAAACAGGATTGTTAACCTCTCAGACTTCTCCAAGGCATTGAATAGAGGCTTGTGTTTCACTGAGAGAAAGCAGGATGTCACCTGCTAAAAAAGCAATTTCGTATTCTTTATCATGGGCTGTGATGCCCTGAATCTCATTTGAGGCTTTGAAGTGTTCTGAGCCCACTGCATTATCACCAAATCCCCTCCAGTGAACGTGTTCAGGGCAAGGCACATATCTTAGAGGAAACAGCCCTGCAAGGAGCCTTCCCTGTGATAGCTGAGATGTTCGTGCAGACATTGCAGAGCGTAATCTAAAACTTCCTTGGCTGCAATTAAGTAAATCCTGTGTCCTACAGCACTGAGATAATATCTCCACAGAAATGCTTTTTAAAAGTTTCCTGTTTCCATTGTGTTCTCAATCCCCATGGGATAATATTCTCATTCACTAAGTCCTGGGCCCTTAAAAAAAATAATAATTAATACAGCTGTGAGTCAATGGGATTCCCCAAGTTTCTTTTTTGGTTTTTGTTTAAGAAGTGTTGCAACACACAGGGTTTATTTGAGCAGTCTGGGAGGATGCTGGGGTTCACACACAGCTGGCTGAGGCCAGGGACATGAGAGTGAGGCAAGGGAATATGTGGGTTCTCAGGATGCACATCAGACCCTTTTATCCCACACTTTGTCTGCATTGGCAAAGGTTTTCCCGCTCTCTATCCCATCACTCTGGATGTGTTTTGGGGAAGTGCTGTCTTGTGATGAGCACACTGGTAGCTTGTACACGTGGATTCAGTCCCAGCTCTGCTGTGATTCAGTGAATGACTTCACGTGCCTCAGTTTCTCCAACTGTAATGAAAGATGACCAAAACAAGGGTGTAAAAACAATACCACAGTTCCCAAATCTGTTTAGCCTGCTTTTGTGTGTACCGCTGGGCTCTCTACCCAGCTTGGGAGCCAGCAGCTCATCCTTCAGGAGGGTCTGAGCTTCTCCAGTGAAAGCTGTTGGACAGTGGAGCCTTTGTGCAGCTGCCTGGTGGCAGATGGTGCCTGGTTCTCCAGAGGAACCCAACCCACAACTGAGTGGTTTGACTCTCTCCCTGATCTGCTGGAGACTGCTCTGAAGTGAGTTTTAGGAGGAGACCACTGTGTTTCTCAGGGCATTTTGGATCCCTTGCTTCATCCCAGGGAACAGGAGAAGGAGTAGAAAACGGTCCATAACATTTCCATTACTCTGAAAAGCAGAAACATCTGTTGGAGCCTGCGAGTGAGGTTGGAAGTGGTATTTACCAGCAAGAAGCTGGCATCTCATCTGCTCAGACCCTCTGCAAAGTAACTCCTGCTTCCTCCCATGGAAAATAACGTGGAGGAATCTCTGAGTCAGGATCTGCCTGGGGCTCTGAAAGGCAGCACACTCCTCACTCTCAGCTGGGCTGCGTGGATGGACCCGCGTCCGTGGTGCGTCTGCCCGGGCTCTGAGCGAGGAGCATCTCATGAAATCCCTGGCTCAGCAATGGGCTGTTTCCAATAACAAGTCTTACATAAAGTCAGCTGTTCTGCATCATCCACTCTGCCTTTAGGAACTCAGCTCTTTAAAGCAGAGTTTCAGAAAACAAGCTGGTTTGTTTGGTTTTTTTTTTTCAGGAGGGAATTGGAGGAAGTGGCAAAGTTCCCAAGTTATCCAGAGACCTGTGGTTGCTCTATTCCCAGGAAAAATGTGTGTTAGGGAAAGGGGAGTGGCCTGGTTTTTGGGACAGTGCCTGGGGTCTACATTATGCCTGGTTGCTCCATACATAGCCCATGACTGCCTCTTCCATGCCAATTTTGGCGCTAGAATGGCAAACACCTTCTCTGTGATTGCAGAGCTGCTGGAAGAGTTAGAGGTCTTCAGTGCAGCAAGTTCCCTTCTCCTGCTGTTATTCCAGAGGATGGAAGTGTCCTGCTGTCCTGGCTGTGTGAGCTTCACAGTGTTACTCTGGGCCCTGTTAAATCAGACCTCAAATATGGAGGGATGACCTGCACCTGGGTAAGTCAAACATCCACCTAGGTTTTAAAAGAATGAGAGGTGTGTGCAGGTCTGGGGTAGGTTTGATTTCTCCTGTCTGTTTTATTGTGAAGCATCTCATTAAAAGGCAAAGGGGATTTAAATGAAAAGCACGAGATGAGAAAGGCTGTCCTGTGTCTCTGGTGTGGTGTTCCATAGGCACAAGTCACTCCAGTTGTTCACATCCCTGCCTT
Organism: Atrichornis clamosus; assembly: GCA_013400975.1. Classification (NCBI taxonomy): domain Eukaryota; kingdom Metazoa; phylum Chordata; class Aves; order Passeriformes; family Menuridae; genus Atrichornis; species Atrichornis clamosus. The sequence continues at coordinate 45,900 of WBMZ01007510.1, read as the reverse complement.
GCTCCAAGGGCTCAGATGAGCACGTGACTCGGTGTGTGCTGAGCAGAGCCTGCCCCTGCACTGAGAGATTGGCTGATCTGGGGATTAAATTGGTTGTGAGCTCTGTGCTTACACTGAGCTGGCCACCTGTGACAGGGGTTGGTTTAGCAGCTTATTTCCTTGGCTCTGTGCAGATCATTTTGGGACCTGGCCATGTCAGGAGAGGTGTCTGGGTTTACCCACCCTGGCACAGGAGGGAACAGGGATGCTGAAGGTGCCAGGGAAGGAGGCTGTGTCTCTGACAAGATCCTGATCCCCCTACCTGGGACTGGTGCAATACTTTGGATCTGTTTTTTCTCCCTCCCACCTGTGCTGCACGGCTGGAGAGTGGTTTGAGGGTGCAGTTGTTTAGGGGATGGTGTGCATCCCTCTGGAGCATCCAGGCTGAGCACTGTCGGATACAACATCCCAGGCTAAGCCTTTAGAGTGACTATACATGGCATTTCTTTCTGTCCTTTTGCCAGGCTTTCTTCTGAGGATAATTTATGTGCGTTGCAATGCTGGCTAACGATGCCAAGGACTGCTGGAGGAACTCTTGCAAATGACCCCACTTTTTTTGTGAGATAATATGTGGGTTATTAAAAAGACATATATTTAAAAATCCTAAAGTCAACAGATTTGCATGAAAAATTGTCTGCCTTGCCTGGCTTACTTGACACTTTGGCTGTCTCAGAACAGATGGGACAGTATCCAGCTGTGGGAAAGGAAATACATTTAATGTTCGTATTGTGGTCATTGAAATGTGAGGGGCACCAACGGGCTCATAAGGAACCATTGAGAAAATCCCCAAAGCCTATCAAAGCCTAGGTTGCATAATTTTGACATAACTGTGCTGCTTGGAGTAGCTGTGCTGAATCTGATAGATGTCCAGGCTGCTCTGTCCTGTCATGAGAGATTAGGTTTGATTAAGACCAGTGTGTTTCAAGAAATCATTTGTCCCTGCAGATCCATGCAGGATGTTCTTGTGGGCTTAAAGAAGAACCTCTGAGGAGGCAGAAAGCTGGAGGGAAAAACACGAGAGACAGACTGGATTGAAAAGAAAACAAAAGACCATCAACTGTCCCTAACTTTCATTAATGTTGCTGGTAAAAGAGAGTTCCTCCTCTGGTAGGATCAATCACTTATTGCCCTGGTGGGTAGAAGCTGCTTTGGGTGGCTTCAGCCATGTGGTGCTTTTTGAAAGAGCAGAACTGATGCCAAAATAATTCATGGTGTGCAAGAAAAGCCAGAGGTGAATTAAAAACTGGCTTAATTTGTACCAACTCTTCTCCACCTTCTCGCAGGGAGTTTTGGCAATGAGGGCAATATCCAGGCTCATGAGAGCCCCATGCCAAGGGCTGAGGTGGCTCTGTAGAATAAAGGGACCCTCCCTCACCACGGCTTCCTCCCAGCCAGGTAGAGTCCCCTGCAATATTTCACAGATCCTTTCTTCCTACCACTTCTTTTCCTTCTTTTCACTTAGAGATGAGCCTGGATTTACCCCTTCCTGACTCTTGATAAAGTTGATCAATGGACCATCTCAGCCATGTGTAGTGGGCAGAACAAAAGCTCTGACCCCAAACTTCAGAGTGTTCAGATCCACCTCCAAACTCCACAGCTTGAGCCCATCTCCACATTTAATTACACCAGACCATTCCCATGTGTCTTTGGAAAAGATGCGTTCCCTCATCTCTGTATCTGCTTAAAAATTCTATCAATTGCCATTTTTCTAAATCCTTCTATCAAAGAAATCCTCTCCCCTCCCTCCTAAATCTCTTGCACTTGGAACTTCAGGGAACAGAGCAGATGCAGCTTGATGCCCTCATCCAAACTAATGATTTGTTTCTGGCCGAGAACACATTACCATCAAGGGGTTTTAATATTCTGCAGAATTTAGTGGAGGCCAATAGAAGTAGGAGGGGGGTTAGATGCTCTGCCTTTGCCAAGATGTTTATGCAGCAGGAATGTTATTTATGTAAATCTGGAAGCACTCTTGAAGCGATAGCCTCACTCTTGCATCTCAGACTTTTTTCATTAAGTCGTTGATCTTCCTTCAAAAAAAAAATTTTTTTTTTTTTAAATAAAAGAAATCCCTCTGAAAACCTAAAAGTCGAGCATGAAAAGTGCTTGGGGAAAAATATTTACTGCATAACTGCTCCAAACTCCCCACATTATACAGACCACGGCAATTCCTGAAGAATGCCGGGGTAACAACCGCCGGATCTGGGGTTTCACACATCCGCTCCCCTCTTCTCCAGCTGCCTCCTTTCTCCTGGTAAAAGAACTTATTGCCTGTCCCATCATCTGACTGTCCTCTTTGGGGCGAGCCTGTTTCGCTTAAACAGACCTTGTAGATCCACTAAATTAAAATACAAATTTGGAGGAAGTTCTAAAGCCCAAAGTATGTGCGCAGGGGATGAGCACTATCTTCATCCCCAAGTTGTTCCTTTCCCACCAGTGCAAAGCCCTGCAGAGACCACGTTTCTTATGTGAAGCAAACAGATTCTGGCACAACAATCTGTGCTCTTGTTTTTTTTCTTTTTTAAAAATGTGCTCTCCTTGTAAAGTTTTAAACATTTTATAAATTTCCTCCCTGTACATAAGTGCTGCTCACAGCTTTGTCTGTTAAAACCCAGCACATAACAAGAAAGTTTATCAGGATGGATGGAAAGGCACAAGGTGGACATCTGTGAATGGTTCTTGACATAGGGGAAATCAGGCAAAAGTGTCAGAGCAGAGTAGCCTTGGATGGTTGTTGTATGTATCCATGTGACATGTATATATCCATATATATGGATATCCATATCCATGAGGAGACAGGGATATAAACCAGCAAATGAGCTGGTGTCAGATAGAGAAAGCCTGGATAAAGTGTTCACAGATTGACTCTTAGCTGCCTTCTCTGGAGGGACACAGGAAACCAGCCTGCAGAAGCACTTCTCCAGAGCCCTGTTATCCATCCTGAAGAGCTTTAAAAATATCTCCAAAAAAGGCTAGTGGCAATTTTGGATTGTTGTATGGATACACTGTGAAATATCAGCAAAGCTGGTGATGCTGTGGCCTCTCCCTGCACCTTCAAGTGCCTGGTGAAGCTCCCACTGCATGGAAGATGCTCCCTGGGCAGAACTGTTCTGCACGTTGTGGAAATCGGGAGCAGTAGGGAAGTGGATGCTCTGTTCCAGGTATTTGGATGTGATGATTTCCACGGTTAACCTGTGTTCTGCAGCCAGCAGGATGCTGATGCCCTGTGTTAACATAGTGTGTGTGAGATGAAGCAGCAAGTCTGATAAAGAACACATTCCTGAAAACCAATAACATGAAGCTCTCGTGGCTGGAAGCGAGCAAGGACTGGGATACCCTGGGAAATAACACTGACCAGTAACGTCAGCTGCTCAGGTCAGCATGGAGTTTAGTCCATACTCTGATTCCAGATTAATTGTGGAACTCTTCCTTGGCATGTAATTCCTGAGACTTTATGCAGATGGTTCACCTCGCTTATCTTTCGGGGATTTGCATTATCTGCACCAGCAGCAGAATGTGACCATATCTGATCCTCTCAGAACCCCAGCCAATCCAAAGGCAAAATATAAACATCTGCCTGGAAACTGTTTTTGCAGGGCATATATGGTAATGACAATGACTCAAAGACAGCAGAAATGCACCTACAGATAGCACAGCCAGCATCCCAGACCACATATTCTGCCTTCATGGATTCTTCCAAGTATAGCACATTTGGGAACCTCACGGCAGTAGCAAAGGCAGTGAAAAAAGAGGTGACAACAAGCCAAGTATTAATGCTTTTATAACCAAGCAACCCAGGCAACAGGAACAGAAGGAGCTGTTTTACAGTCAGCACCTGACCGCAGCGAGGCCATCGACGTCCAAGTTTGTCCAAAGCTGAGAGAGCACAGGGAAACATCTTGGATCCCCTGTTAATTAACCCTCTATGTTTTGTGGTTTTGCATCCCAAAGCTTTACTTTCAGCAAAGGAGGACAGAAGGGCTGTGGGCCGGACCCACAGAGGTTGGCAGCTCACACCAGATGTGCTGCTGCCTCTAAGCTCCAGCCATGGAGCTAAAATTAGCTTCTAGAAAAGAATGTTAAAAGCAACCAAGATGCATTTTTTTATTGCACTATTTTTTTTTTATTTTGTTGGGTATTTTTCTTCTAATAGCAGGTATGAGACCAATTATCTGCATTTTCTCCGAGCAGTTGTTACTGAGGTTTATTAACATCTGGAGTTTGACCTAGACCATCAGTGTGTGGCACTGGTAGCAAACAGGATTATGATGTGGCAAGGGGACATTCTTATGTGCATAAAGAATTCTTGGACTCCTTCCTGCTAGGGATGCTTGGATCCCTCAGAGATGGGTGTGGGGTTTATGAGGAGGGGGAGGAGGGGTTACTTGCTGGTTTTTGAGTCTCGATGGGTAACACCCTACCCGTGGGGCAAATAGCAGGCAAATCAGAACCAGGAAGTGATGTGGCACATGCACATGAAAAATGATGGGTGGGGAATGCTAACCACACTCAAAAGGAACTTGGGATAGGTGCCAGGTCGTGTTCTGGTTCAAGCCCTTTGCTTGGCTCCTAGTTCATCTCAACTCAGTGGTCTGCTCGGTAAAACCCATCTCTCTCAGAGGCAGCGAGGGGCAGGAAGGAAGTCTTTCATTGTTTTTGTTTTGAAACCTAATTTGGAGAGTGACGTGGTGGGGACTGTCCCCTGGACAATTGATTACTCATGGTTCTTGCATTGCTCAGCACCTTCTGACTCCCTCTGAGGCCCTTCGTCCTGAGAGCAGCTCCTGTGTTGCTGATGTGACGGGAAAGGCTGATCAGCCGTGCCTGGTTTGTTCAGTGCAGTCCAACAGCAAGGAGTGACCCTGGGAGCCAGGGCTCAGCCAGCAGCTCTAGCACTTCCCAGGTTTGAAGGGAAATCTGGAAGTGGCTAGGCTTGGAAAATCACTGAGGACACCTACTGCCCTCACTGGTCATTGAACTTCGTGAATGACAACAAGTTCCTCTTCATGTGTAATTTTCACTCCAGTTTGGCTCCCTGGTTTCACAGCAGAGTGTCTTTTAGATCCCCAGTAGTGGCAGTCTCCTGTGCCAGTTTAGCCACAATCATGGAAGATCCAAGTTTGAGGGGATGGTAGATGTCAGATGTATTTATACAGCTCTGGTTATCAGCCCTGAAATCAATCAGTGCTGGATCAGAGCTTTTCCAGCTTCTTCATATGAGAAGTCCTGACATCACCCTGGGATGACCAGACCACAGCAGTGGTCAAGCCCTGTGTCCTCTCCTGAGATACTGGGCTTCAGGAAGACCTGGAAGAGGTGTAGGATGAGGATTCCTGGGTTTCATGTGAGATCCAGTCCCACCACAACAGCTTTATTGACCTACCACATCATGTGAAAGGTGCCAAGTGACCACAGCATGAGACAGGCTTTATCTTCTAAAGGTAATTATTCATTAGCATGAAAGATCGTGGATTAAAGAATGTCCTTCAAGAAATGTTGAGTATCTGAGCCCAGGCAACAGTTAGATACGTATGATTTGATGAAATAATTAAGAAAACATGCCTGGTTTCCTTCAATGAAATATGCAAGCCATCTCTAAATGCTCATTTGTTATGTAGAGATTTTACTGCCTGGATTCTGATTTTTCACAGCTGTAAACAGAAGACAAAGGGTGGTGGGAAAAAAACAGTCTTAAGTAGGAAGGAAGAGGTGTGTGATCAGAAAACCTTTGGCAAGTTAAGAGGATTAAGAAAGGCCCCAATGTTCTGATTTTAAGTTCTCTGAGTTGGACTAACATCATGGATTAGATTTGGGTGGTTAAGAGGAAGAAAATACCTCATTAAAAAGAAGCAATTGGGTTTAAAGTTGTTGTAAGACAATGACTGAAACAGCTCAACTGGAATGGTCTCGCTTGCTTAATTCTGGGGTTTTGTGTGTGTGTTTTAATGCCCTCCCCCACCTCTTCACTCCCAATCTGAAAGCCTGCAGGGTTTGCCTTAAAATATATTACTTTCATTCCTTCTACCCTCCTGGGATTGCTGCATTTGGGATGTGTCGAGCTCAGTGAAGCTGGGCTGGTGTCAGGAAATCTTTGGTATGGGGGCTGTGAATGCTGAAAATTGGCACTAGAAAAATAAGAGTCCAGTCTTATTTTTATCCAATTATTTCAAGTCCACCTCTTCCTTTACAAAAAAAAAAAAAGTTGTTAGATTTTTACACTCTTCCTCTTTGTGAGGTAGGAAACTAGTGGTAATTAAGGAGATGATCACTTGGTGGGATTAAACTCTGCAGGTGAGGAGGGGACTAAGGGCTGAATGCTGCCATCCCTTTCTCAGCTTTCTGAATACACACCATCAAAATCGTGGGAAAATCAGAGGGGTCTGTATTTCTGAGGAAAAGTGGAATGAATATGGATCTGAAAGAGCAGGAGCAAGCAAGGTCAGCATGGTGAGAAGGCAGCCAGGAGGCTGTAGGGTAGTAAACAGCAAAGCAAAAAAAAAAAGCTGTGTCTGTGATGCCCTTTCCTGAGAAATCACCTGGGAACTGTTCAGTGGTGGTGGAAGGTTCCTGTGGCAAGGTTATCCATGATTTAAAGCTCTCAGGTGGCTCCTTGGTGAGTGTTTACTTGTTCTTGGAAGCCAACAGGAGAAGAGTTGGGAGTGCAGTGGCTTGGGCAGGTGCAAGTCATGTTGGCATCCTCCCACATGGAGCTCCATCCAAGGAGGAGATCAGTCCAAGAGGATGTCAGAAGGTGCCATAACCCTCCTTGGTTAAGCAGTTTTGGGTTTGAAGGGGGCGTGTGCTCTTCCCAACATCAGCTCCATCGGCACGTGCGGGACCCTCTTCCCTTGGACCATCTCCCTGTCACCTTGGCTGCTTCCTCCTGCTCCTGCCCTCCAACCAGGCAGATTTTTTTCATTTTCACACTGAGGGCAGTGCAGTTCCTTCAAGAGCAGCTCCCTCAGCCATAATATCTTGCCAGTGGAAAAAGTGACACTAAAAATAAACTTGTTTCGGAAAGAAGCAAAGGCAGCTTCCAAAAATCCCCAACTAAAGAAGAAAAAAAGAAAGCAAACCACCACCACCCCAGTCTAGACAGCTGCACTAGGTGGAGGCAATAACAACCAAAAGGAATAAATTAAACTGTGGTTAAGGGGAGAATTTGTCTCCCCTGATTGCAAGACAAAAGAAACCCAATTCCTTGTTTGTAGAAAGAGATGTTTGGGAATTTCTCAGGCCAGCTGAGGGCCTATTAGAGTGATGTGAACTGGAAATGGAGCTGAGGGCTCTGGCTGGTTGCATGACCCAACTCTGGACCACACACGACACGCGAGCTTTGACGAGGCAGTGAGTAGTGGTAGGTGGCAAAAGCATCTGTTCTTCCACTGAGGAACAAAATGGGCTTGGGCTGCGTGGCCTCGGCACCGTCTGCGGTGGCGATGGAAGCAGAACGAGTCTCTCTCCTTCCAGATGTCTCGAGCTGCCTCTCAAAACTGCCCAGCAGCTGTAGCTGCACCAGTCATTAATGGATGTGAGTTGTGACTGTGGGTTGAAAATCCATGTGGTGATGGATTCCTCCTTTTTATCCTTCCAGTTGTGGTCAAACCAAAGGCTGGGTCCTGCCCATGCTCTGGTTGGACTTTGCTGGTTTATTTTTGTGATATTCCTGCACAACTGGCAGAGGTTTGTGCTTTCTGTGTCCCAAAACTTACACATGTGGACATGTGCCACACAAACTTTGACTCCTTTATTTGATTTGATGTGGGCTGGGTTTCATCCTGTGTAAGTGCTCATGGAGACTCCAGTGGGAAAACTTAACCATATTTGTTTATTTTTTAAGTTCTAAGGGAACAACTAAAAACTCACCTAGAGAAATACCACGGTTGTTTTCTTAGCTCTGTTTCTCTTCTTAATGAAATCTGTTGTTGGTTTGTGTATGATCCATCTTGTAGAAATAGAATATCTTTTCAAGAGTGGACATTTAAAACCTAGAAAGAAAATCTAAATGTTTTTGGTTTAGGAACTGTACTTGGAGCCTGGCTGGGTGTTGGTTCCCATCCCACATCAGACGCAGTGGAGGGAGGACCTGCAGGGTATCACACTTCGTGTCCTCTGTCCTGGAAATGGGCAGCTGACATAAAAGCAAGGCCAGCTCACCTGCCTGGAGTCATTAAGGGTCTCTTGACATTTGATTAAAACCCCACTGTTTCCCCAATGTCCAGCCTGAATTCTACTTTGCTTAAGATTTTTCCTACGTAAAACCCATCCCATAATTTCAGCTGAAACCCAGATTTTTCTTTCCCTTTCCCACAGCTTTGCACTGCAGAGGGTCTGCATTTCAGTGGTAAAAAAATCATGGGGAGTTTTGGTATAACCAGTTAGTAAAATAGCTTAAAATCGCTGACAGCCAGCTGGAAAAAAAGGGTTTGCCTTGGCTTATTTATTCACTGCTTGGAAGTTCCCTTTTTAAATTGAATTATTGATTAAAATTTGATTGCTACTATTTTTTTTAAGGTGGTAGCTGTTTACGGCCAGACACATACAGCCAGTGAAATCCCAGTACCTTGGCTCAGCAGGAATCTGGTCTCAAATCAAACCTGTTTGAGAACCCATGGAGTGTGGTGGTGTTTCCGAGCCCCAGTGAGGGCATTGCTGGCTCAACAGGCAATTGCAGAGGTTAAACTCAAGGAGCTCCACGCTCAGAGGGGTTTGGTGAAGTGTCCCTGTCCGCGGGCTCGCTCCCGCTCGCGGTCTGGAGTTGTTTGCCTGGGATGTGGTAACACCACAGGAACGGGCTGGGTTGGCTTTGGTTTGTCTTCCTCCCGTGCCAGGCAGGTTTAATCAGCCATGCTGGGGGTTTAGCCAGCTTTCCCAAGGAAACGAGCCTGATATGAGCACGTCATCTACATCATTCCATGTTCTTTTTCCCTTGTGAGACTCTCTGCACCTCCTGGTCTGCAAAACACCTGCGGTTTTGTGAGAGCCCTGGGCTGGGGTGAGGTGAGAGGTCCTGGTTACCATCCCACTGAGGGACAAGAGCTGTCACTGCACCCTGCTGTGAGACACCAGGGAACAGACAGACAGGGAACGTCATGGGTGCTCCAGCAAAAGAAGATTTACTTAGGATTTGCTTCTACTTTGGCATAAAGTGACCTGGGATGCATAGCCACAGAAAATCCCTGCCTCGACGAGTGCCACTGCTGACAGGAACACTTGGATTAAGTATTTCTGTTTGCCTGGAAGAAGCCAGGCTGCTGAGAGCACACAATCTCACCTGGGAATCACAAGCCAACCAAAGTTATTTGGTGTAAAGGGGAGCCCACAGCGATCCCAGGGATAATAAATCCACCCTGTGCAAACACAGAATAAACGACGGAGCTGAGCGGTTCTTCCCGGCTGCTCTGCAAACATTCAACTCCCCTGTGAGCTGTGGGAGCCTGACTCAGCCACAGCCTCTGCCACAGGCACCAGGCAGCCCCAACACGGATCCAGGCAGATAATCAGGATGGTTCTGTATGAACAGTGGATAAAAGGCATCGTGCCACAGCTCTCCCACCTGATCTGCTTCCTCTTCCCCAGCCCCTTTTGATGTTTGCTTTCACAGCCATGTCTTACAATGTGAAATTCAGCCTGGCTTTAATGGTTTGGGGATGATGTGGTTTTTCAGATGACCAGAACAAGGATGTAGAGCTCTGAAAGACGTCTCTGCTCTTTATCAGTGATTTCTTTCAAGTACTAAATGCTTTTTCTTTCCCTTTTTGTTCTGTAAAGGTGGATTCTTCCCCTGCCCTGTTTACTAATTAAAATTTAGTTTGTAAAGAATAAGCATATTGTCCTTGCCGTGGTTTGATCTATTGTTATTAGGGCTCTGTGCTGTTACAGATGAGATCAAAGAATTTAATTTATGATGGGTGGATAGGTCAAGTTCAGTCGTCTGAAGCGAGTGCAGGGCAGAAAGCACGGTCAGACAATGATGTCTTAAGCAGCAGCACAGGCAATAAACTCTTCCTTGTAACACAGCCCCACTTTCTCCAGTTCTGACTCAAGAAAGTCAGGCAGTCCTTTGGATATAAATATTTGAGGACAGCTGGATGCATCCTATAAAGTCCCGTCTGCCTTCTCTTGGTATGATACAACACCATCAGAGAAATCCGAGACTGAAGATAAAAGAAAAATCCTGGGATCACAACAGTGTATTTCAGCCATCCTGATTCACAGGTTTGCATCGTGTCTGAGTGCCTGCTGCAACTTCCTATGATATTTTTAATGTGATTTTAAAATATCCCTTGAGCTCACAGCAAGAATCTCTAATTAAGACCTAAAGTTGATGCTGCAAAGCCTTAGTCACACCCTAATAACAAAAGGGGAATGGGGTGGGGGGGGAACAAATTTATTGGGTCTGCTTATGGTCTCTAGCTGCAATATTTTCCTTGAACTGTGCTCAAAGAGGAATGGGTTGGATTATTTCCATTTCATCTTTATTTATTGCACATCAGTGTGCAGCACTGTTATGAAACCAAGCAAGACACCCACCTCTCCCCTATGCCTATGGAAACCATGAGGACTGGCTTGACATGCAAGATGAGTGACTTGGGAGCAGTTTTTGTGCTCTGTTATTGGGACATGGCTGTGAATGCATGGTTAATACAGCTGGATACGTGGGGTGTGCTCTCCCTGTGTTCTCCCAGCTGGAGCCTGGAAGCTGTTCTGGGTGGGAACCACGTCTCCTGGTGTCTGTCTGGAGAGCGCTCGGCACAGCACGGGCTGCTGGAAGAGGCAGGGTAGCTCGGGGCTGGGGCTCTGCCTGGAACCGAGCAACAGGAGGTTCCCTGTCAGCTCCATCCCTGGGCTCTGCCTCTCCGTGTTCATTTCTCTGTCCCACCAAGGGCTGTGGTTTCTCTGGGCCGGGCAAACTCCTGACAAGGCAGCGAAGCTGAAGCCTTTGCCTAAGAGCCAAATGAAAAATGTCACTGGTTTGAAGCAATAAAATCCCTTTCCCTGACTTGCTTCATGGAAGGAAAGTGTCAGAGCTCTACGGATGGGTTTCTGTGGGTGGGCACCTCCGTGCCCTGATGTAGGCACTCACCCAAGGATTTTCCCTGCTCAAGAAGTTTTGGGTTTTATCAATGTCCCCATCTAAAGAAGGGCACCTTCTCTCACAGGGCTTCTGCTCCAGGTCCCTCTGTCTTGGCTGCTGTTTCTTGTCCTGTTTGGTGGTAGTTTTATGCCTCCTCCTCCCCTGTCTGCTCCTGCTCCCAGGCTGCAGCCTCTGTGCCTCAGCTGTACCTGGCATTGTGGCCATGACCAGGAAACTGATCTGGCACTAAAAAAAAAACCACAACAGTGGAAGCTTCTCATAAATTGGGATGGTTTTATTTGGTTATTTTGAAGTGAGGGCAGTTCCTCAGGCTGGCTCGGGGTGTGGTCACACACAGAGCTGTGCTGGTGGGGCAGGGGGTGCACAGGGAGGGGGTGCCTCATACCTGCATCTCAGCTGGGCTCCCACCCACGCCGTGGCCTCAGGGGATGAGCCACAGGCCCTGTGTGGTACAGAAACACTTTCCTCCAGTGATTGTGTCGCAGGATCAGAGGGCTGGCAGTGGCATTTTCAGCTGTAACAACACAATTGAAATGTTTTCAGATCCTGGTAACACCCTTGGACCATGATTTGCCCTTTTTAGGGACTATTTCTGTCTTTGATATTGAGAGGTCAAACTCTGCAAGGTGTAAGTGCAGCTGTACAACCCCACACTGCTTCAGCCCAGGGAAGGTTTGGTCAGGGCTGTTCTCCTGTTGCTTTCCATTTTCTCACTCATCCATTCCTTGACTGATAATCCACAGCTGTAGCAGGGCAATACTGGAAGAGCTGATGCTCTCAGGGCATGTTTTTTAACCCAAGGAGAAGCTGTAAATATGTGATACCTCAGCATGTCCTTGTAAATCTCGCAGCCCACGAGCTGGATCCAAGAAGCTCAAACAGTCTGGATCAGCCTCAGGGATGCTCACACACATCGTGTTGCTCATCCAAACCCAAACCCCAAAACTCTTAAAATTTTCTCATCATGATTCTGATTGCCAGTCAGCTTGGAAGCTTTAAAAGGGGAACTGGTGGGTGGTACAGTGTCTGTCTTGGTGTCTTCCTTGCATTTACTGCCTCTTCCTTTCTAGAATAAAAGCTTCAGTTTTATTTCTCATGACTTTACAATGCATCATCGTGGAAATCAATCTTCCCCTTCAATTTACTTAATAATGCTGTCAAAAGTCATCAGCTAGAAAGCATTCGGTGGTGAATGCAGGAAAACTTTTCAACCCCCACTCCCCTCCATGACGAGCGAAAGGGACAAAGAAAATCTTTTACAACTTAGTTTTTCTGTCTCAGTAAAATAAAAACAGCCCCCAGAGAGGCATTAGTAACTGTTGAGAACCAATATTTACATGTAGTAATTTATCTTCATGTTTATGGAAACCACAATTAATTTTTTTTTTTTTTTAATCTCCTGAAAATTATAATTAGAGATCTGTGGCCAAACTTTTGGGGAGGGAGTTAACTCTTTTTTTTTTTTTTTAAGGCTTTTTAACATCTAGGGATTTGTGTAGTTTATTTCTGTTGACTAATATATAGAGTAAACTGCCTGAGCCCTGGGGTGACTCACGGGCTGTGCAGATGGTGAGCTCTGCTCCAGGCTCTCTGCCTTCATCCAGGAGGAAGAGCTGGTCCCACATCCTCGTCCCCTGCTGCAAAACCAGAGGGTGTGTGAAAAACCCCTCCTGGAGACCCAGCTGCGGGAATCCTGGGTTTTCCAGGCAATTACATTTTTGGGAAGCTTGTGCTCTGACCCAATGCGAATGAAACGGGATTAGCTGGGGGCTTCTGGAGGCTGCCAAGGTGGGAGCCAAGGGGAGGATGTGAGGGTGGGGGAGGAGAGCAGCGCTTGGAGGACAAAGTCGGTTCTTTTCAGTCTCACCTCTCATTTAACTGTGCATTGCCCAGACGGACACTGAGGGGCTGGAGCTTGTCCAGGGAAGGGAATGGAGCTGGGGAAGGGGCTGGAGCAGCAGGAGCAGCTGAGGGAGCTGGGAAAGGGGCTCAGCCTGGAGAAAAGGAGGCGCAGGGGGCCCTTCTGGCTCTGCACAACTCCCTGACAGGAGGGGGCAGCCAGGGGGGGTCGGGCTCTGCGCCCAGGGAACGGGGACGGGATGAGAGGGAACATCTTGGGAGGTTTAGGTTGGATATTAGGGAAAAATTCTTTAGCAGAAGGATTATCCAGCATTGGAGCAGGCTGCCCAAGGCAGTGGTGGAGTCTCCATCTGTGCAGGGATTTAAAAGCCTTGTAGATGTGGCACTTGGGGACATGGGTTAGTGGTGGCCTTGGCAGTGCTGGGGGAATGGTTGGACCTGATGACCTTAAAAAATCTTTCCAATCTTAAAAATTCTGTGATCCTCTCCAGCCTAAATGGTTCTATGATTCCTGTGGGCAGGACAAGGGCAGCTGTGCTCTGTCTCAGTAATGAACTCTGACTGTCCAGGAAAGCATTTATTTTTTCAAAATTAAAAAGTGGGAGGGGTGAGAGAAATCAACGGATCTGTTTATATCTGTATAAAAAAGGCAGAAAAGTTAATGCTAACACATTTCTCCATGTTCCCAGAGCAGAGACATTTGCAGGATGGTAGTCCAGAGCACAGGTGGTAAGCGATCCATACCTTTATTTATATATTTTTAAGGAATGACATCAAACACGGTTTTCTCAATTCATGAAGCCAACAAAAGGGTTGCCCACAGAGATCCAGGACTTCCAGGTGTTGTGATGATTTGGTTTGCAGGACATGTAATGCTGACACTATATTCCATGGAGAGGAAGGTCCCATGTGATCATTGTATCAGGCCCAGAATTTGCTTTCCTCTTCAGACCAGTCTGATACTCCAGTGTAAGTTGAAATCTTTGGAGCTGAGACTCACTGGCTCTTGGCTTCCCATGCTCCCCATAAGACTGTCTAGGAGATGGTTTGAAGAGACAGCAGGCAGGGTTTGGATCAGTGGGGCAGGCTGGGCTTTACTCAGACCCTGCCTGTTTTTGACCTTTGTCCATATCAATATTTTCACGGAGCACTTTGTTCTTTGACGATTTGTTTTCTGCCAGAAATGTTCCACCAGAGAGTTTGTGAACTGATCTTAAGGGTAGGTCAGCTAATAACTGTTGGTGCTTTCCTGCAAGCATTCCCACAGGAGCTGTTGCTGGTGGTTTGATTGCAAACATGAAAGAGTTGAGCTTTGATCCATCTCTGCAAGTCAGGTAAACATGATGGCTTTATTTTTTTTCAGTAACAGAAGCAGTTTTTCTAGACCAGGCACAACACAACGAAACTGAAGAGCTTTGTCCATTTTCCACAGACTGGTAACAGAGCTGAACTTTTTTCTAGTGTAAATAGCAGGGTCCCCCTCTGCCATGTACAAGGTCAGCCCCCATCCAGCCCCACTTCACGTCACACCTATCCAAGGCCGGCTGAAAATCGTCTTGAGCAAGTCTGTCTGGGACTGGATGTAGTGAGGAGGCTTGGGGAAAACCATTCCAAAATGTGAAGGCTTTCCTGTTGTCTCTAACAATTTCTGTGTTAAAATGGAGTGAGCTCTGGCGTGGGTCTGTATCTCTTCCAGCTGCAGTGTTAGGCACAGGAATGGAGGCACAATGCCAGGTGGGAAATACTGCAAGGAGTGGCTTGATGAGAGCACAGGGGTGGCCTGGCAGTGGGCGACAGCACGGAGAGAAGTGGTTAGGCCAGGGAAGAGTCTGCATGTTTCAACTGCAAACGTATTTCAGTTTCTCTGGTTTGGAGAGAATTTCCTAGGTCTTTAATTAATCAGTTTGCCTGGTTCTGTAATGGGAATGAGGGTGGTTACCCCACTGCTCTGGGCTGGGGCTGTTGGAGGGCACTGGGTGAAGATCGATCTCTGCTGGTGTTGAGGCTTCACCAATAACCTCTGCCCAGGGCTGGGTGAAGCTACAAATGCTGCCTGGTCTTGTGAGATGGGCAAGTGCTTTATTTTCCCTCTGTTTTATGCATTTCCTTAATGTGTGTTGATGCTATATGTTATTAAAATCGATTACCTCCTTTACTTATTTCCTCTCCTCTGGACTCAATTATTTTGCATCTCTTTTTTTTTTTTTTTAAAGTAGGTTGAAGCTGATATGAGTGAAATAATATCCAATCTGTATTTCTTAAGGTACAGGACCAGTCTGTCAGGCTGTTGGCACAAAACAACAATTGTTTTATTGTTGGGGTAAGTAAATAAGAACAAGAAGTCTTAAGTATTGGCATATGTTGATGCTTGGCCAAAAAGGTCTCTAAACAATACATTTTCTATTCATTCCAGAAACCTCATACTCTGTTATTTCTCATTTAATGCGGTTGGCAAATACCCATGTCACCATCTAATTCTGACTGTAGTTCAACTTTTTCAGTGCAAAGCTAATCCTCATTATAGTTGTAAACATGTGTTTCATTTGGGCTCGTGTTCATGTGCTAAAGTGACAAAGGCAATCGAGGGTTTCTATCAGGAATGGAGATGTACAGGTAAGTGTTTTGTTCAGTCTGATTCATCTTTCACACAGCAAAAATCAGTTGCTTAATAGGGAAGAATGTTTTTGTAAGCCTCTCTGTACTCTCATGTTTGGTCTGTTTCATGCTCTGTATCTTTTTTCGGAAAAACGGGACAGACCAAGGAGAAAAAGAACAAGTGAATACAAATAATCACAAGAACCATCAGGATCTGGTGTCGCAGCTCTGTGGGTGTCCTCTGCATTTTTGTGTGCTCTTCAGACACTGATATTTTTTAATTCTTATTTTCATAGGATGGATTGGGTTGGAAGGCACCTCAAAGACCACCTTGTTCCACCTCCTTCCACCTCCCACTTGACCAGGTTGCTCCAACCTGGCCTTGAAAATTTCCAGGGAAGGGGCAGCCACAGCCTCTCTGGGCAACCTGCAGAGTGACTTTTCGATTATGATTATTTCACTGTTCCTCAGTTCTCATGGAGTTTTACAAATTTGGTCCTTAATGAGACCCTACTCAAAGTGACTCCTCTCTGAAATGAGACTTCTCACAAGGGATCACAAAGCAGCAGCCTCGAAGTCAAAATTCACTTTCAGGTAATTTTGTTTTGTAGTTTTTAATAGCAAATTCCAGCCTGACTTCCCTGCCCCCAGTAGAGCATTTGACAAATTGTTTATCAAAATAATCTGACTCGTGGAAGCCTGGCAGTGACTACAACTGAGTTGAAGTGTTGTCACCAAACTCCTTAAAATGCAGCACCACAAAAACAGCAGAAAACCCTGAGCCTTCAGGCTTGAGTCAAATGGGACCAGACCTGGTTCCTGCATGGTTTCTTTCATTAGGATAAAATAGAGTAGGAAAGAGTAGGATAGATGAGAATATTTTTATTGAATGGCACCTCCAATCATCTCCTCCAACTGCATCATCTAGGCCAACAATTCAAATTATTCCATTGGAGCTCCTGGTTGAAGTGTAGCTTCGTGTTGGCTCTTTTACTAATTACTGCCAATTTAAAGCACCTGGGAATAGGTCAAGCAGAGGGAGGAGTTTGGAGGCTCAAGGTGGAGGCAGAGTTTTGTTCCTGGCTGTGTTCTGCAGTGGGATGGTCTTGGCGCAGTGGTTGTGGTGGTTTCCCAACCTACAGCAGTAGTGGCAAAGTAGGACATCTCCTGAGAAATTCCCAACAGACAGAGCCCATCTGCGTGGACTGGGGTGAGTACCACAACTTCAGCAGCTGGCAACTTGGTCAGAGTTTGTCTGTTCTAAGAGAAATATAGCTTGCCACAAAATATTTTTCTGTATTGAAATGCACACTTGAGCTGCTAATGTTTCTCTGTGCTTGCCTACTCCACCGAGTCACAAATTGTCCTCTTGTATTTAAATAGAGCCCAAATTCAATCCATACATTCCCAGTGATTATCACCCCATTATCCTTTCTCCTTTTTGCAATTTTTCTCACCAAGAAGTGGTAAACCCCAGGCCCTTTCTCGAACATGTGGTTGATATAAGAGGAGAGGAAAGTTCTTTTCAAATATTAAAATGTTTTTAAATACTGTTTTATAGCAGTCATGGTCATCTGCAAGAAATCAGTTTTCAAAGAAGCATTTGATGGACTGACAATCATTTGAGCCCAGGATGAGATGAAATGGTCCAATTCAAACTGGATTGGGACTCACTTTTCTGGAGAGCACATGAGTTTAGAAGAGATTGATGAAGCTGAATTTTGAAACTATCAGTTTGGCCTTTGAAGCCTGTTGGGATCCAGGCTGGCTGTGAGGATCAGAGAGCTGGGGGCTTAAGAGTATAGAAGAAAGTGGCCTGCTTTGGAGAGTGGGCAGCAGTGAGGGGGAATGATAAATGTATCAGAAAAGTCATCCCATCTTTCACTGACTTTTATTCCCTCTACCCAGTATTTCTGGGACATGTTGTCCTGTGCAGGGCCAGGAGTTGGACTCAGTGATCCTTGTGGGTCCCTTCCAACTGAGGCTATTCTATAATTCCACCATTCTTCTGTGTTTGTTATGCAGTGTTTATTGCTCTCCAATGCAAGCAGGATGTTTGCTTCCTACGTGCTTCGGTTTACAGTTTTTGCCATGAACTGCCTGTTGTTGTGTTTTTATATGCAGAGAACTTTCAATATTAAGTTTCAAAGTGTTAATATGAAAGAAACTCAAGAAAACTCCTCCTTGGCTGGAATTCATCAGGTCCCCAGCTGGATGGTTGTGTTTTGGGTTGCTGTGGCTGCACGTGGCTCGTATGCCCACAGTGGGAGCAAACTCCTAGATTTTTCATCATTTATACTGTTTTTCCTGGATATCCAGATCCAGAAGCAGAAATAACTTGGGGTTGTTTGTGTTTTTCTGGTTTGGTTTTCTTGAATACCAGTAAGGAACAGTCAAGGCTTTGGTGATCAAGCCCCGACACTGGCGCTGCTTTAAAAAATCATTGAGGCTTTTCAGGTGTCCAACTCCCAAACTACTTAGGGCACAAGGGGAAATGTAAACATTGTTCTGTTATTCAACCTACTACATGAGAGCATTGAGTCTGACAAGGCTCCAGGTACCCCCGTGTCCCGTCCTCTCCTAGATCAGACGCTGATATCCCTCCCCAGTGACATCCAATCTGGCAGGTTTGTTTTCACCCTAACAATTGGCCACTGTAAATGTTGGTTATGCTTCTCCGTGCCTGCCCTGCCAGAGCTGCTTCCAGGAGGGTTTCACTGCCTTTCTCAGGATTCAGGCTTGTAGTAGTTCTTTCTTAAATAC
Organism: Atrichornis clamosus; assembly: GCA_013400975.1. NCBI lineage: Eukaryota > Metazoa > Chordata > Aves > Passeriformes > Menuridae > Atrichornis > Atrichornis clamosus. The sequence continues at coordinate 27,545 of WBMZ01007510.1, read as the reverse complement.
AGTCAGGGTGTATTTAAATACAAGTTCAGGTGTATGCTGCATTCACTTAATCTGTGCAGGGAGGGAGGTGATTTCAGATCCTCATCAAAGCCAATCTTTTATTTTCTTTTTTTTTAAGATAGATGTATGTGGTATTAAAAATTGTGAAACTTTTTGTTATGGAATTGGCCATATTGAATGAGGCTGTTTGCAGGGCCCAAAGTTGGCTGCAGAACCTGAGGTGAATGTGAGGTTGGGTCATTAACAGACTTTACACTGGACATGGAGCGGGAAATGCTGATGAAGCTGGAAGTGCTCATTGCAGGAACCATGTACATATGGAGGGCCTTGGTAGGGGAGAGGCTGATGAGCTCCAGGATTGTTACTGAGAGCAAAACTTGGTGTCTTTGTTCTTCACTGCTCTGATTGGAAAACAGAGTGGGAGCCACCCCCTCTGCCTCTGGTGAGCACAACCCACGTTTGTACCCAGGAATGGCAAGGCCAGGTCTGGCAAATGCCAATGGTCTGACTCTGCAATAGCATAAGAACATTCCAAATGCCAGTTTAAAGTATGAGATGTATATAAGAATTATAAGTAGTAATAAGTGCTCTGACCAGGCAGGAGAGAATTACTCCTGATCAGCTGCAGAGCTGGATGTAGAACAGGACCCTGGACTCTGGTGTAGTTTGAATTAAGCTGGATTTCTGCATTGCATTATTTTTATAGTCTCTTCCCATCTGACAGAGATCTCTGTTTCTTTGCTGACACTGAGGGTATGACTCTGTGTTTTGTACACTGTTCACAGCTCACTCCACTGCCAGGGAATAGTTGGACCATGATGGTCCTGGGCTCCCCAGGCTGGTGGATGTGATGGGCCTCCCCAGCACCCAACATGAGATACCTCCTTCCCAAAATCCCATTCTCTCTCTGGCTACATTGAAAGCCTCCTCTGCTGGTCACAAAAGCAGCAGGGAAGCGTTTTCATCTCGAGCAGTTTGCTTCTCTTTATTTACCTTTGGCCTCTAGGTCAGGAAACCTTAATAATTTCCTTTTTATTAATTTAATCCATAGTTCCTAGTAATTACCATAAATTAAGCCTGCTGGGGGTAAAAACACAGCCAATAAAGCAGAGAAACTGCTGGCTTTATTTGGGTAACGTCAGTCCCCAGAGGATTGTTTCCTGCAGGTCAGTCCCTTGGCTGTTGTGATTAACTCGAGATCAGCAGAGAGTTCCCTGTGCACCTTTTAAACGAGGCTCGGACGTGCCAGGAATTCTGCTAATGCACAGGGTCCTGTTAAACGCTTAACCTTGCTGTGAAATGAACTTATTCCTGCCCCTCTGCAGGTTCTGAGTATTTCCCAAGGGATGTTTTGAATGACCTTGACTGGAGACACCGCCGTGTCCTTCCCGACGGTGTTCACACCAGTGAGGTCACAGCAGCAGGCACGGATCTACTTCAACACCCTGGAGCTTGGGATATGGATGAAAACAGTGCTTTACCTCCCAAGAACAAAGAAAAGAATCTGGATTTGCAGTGGGGAAATACACGGTGTCATTTTGCAAAGACCCTTCTTTGGTCCTCCCTAGCAGCTCCTTTGGGAATGGGCAGCTTGGAGTATGGTGGAGAAAGTGGGGATTATAACAAGCCCATGGGATGAGAGGCTGCCTCCAGGAGCCCGTGGAGGCCCCACTAGTAAAGGGTTGCTGGTTTCCTCTTCTAACTGGGCTGAAGCCAGGCATTCCTGAGTGGCACCAGTCCTCCCAGCGCTGGAGAGGAAACATTCCCGTTTGTTAGCTGTGGAAGTGCATGCCTAAGCCAAAGGTTACCAGGCTGAGGTGATATTTTTGCATTCCTACAATGTCTTAGCTTTTTTAAATTAAATTCTTGCAACATGAGGATTTAATCCCTTCTGGTGTATATGGCGTGCGTGTGCGTGTGCGTGCGTGTGCATTTTTTTTTCCCTACAAAAATTTCATCAGGCAAGTTATTTTTGTTTTTGAAAGTTGGCTCAGATACAGGGTCAGTAACTTTCCACCCAGAGCCTGTGGAAAGGTTTGGGGTTTGAGGCTGAATAGAGGGTCAAGTTTTAGGGTTGTACTTGAGTCGAAACTAGATCTGGGGTTTAGAGCCAGTAGGGATGAAATCTGTTGAATTGTTCTTGAATACTTTTTTATTAAAAATAGTGGAAATAAGCAGTTTTCCCCTGCCCAAAAGCAGAGCTCTACCACACTGAAAATGGTACTAAAAAATTTAGCGGTTTCCAGCATGGAATTGGGTTCGAAATCCAATCCCAGAAGGATAAGTTTGAAGTCACATACTCAGAGTTAAGCTCCAGCAAAACAAAAAGCATTTTGATTATAGTCCTGGAAGGGTGGGGGAGGAACACAGCCTGTGTCCTGATCCTAGCAAGGAGTTGAAAATTTCTTGGGACCAGAAAGGTGCTGTGGGACACCACAAAGAGGGGAAGGCAGCTGCAGGCAGGGCCTGGGGTCTGCATCCTGGGCTCCAGAAGCAGATATTCCAGCCCAGGGTTACTTAAATGGACTCCAAGCTTTGGCTTTGGAGCACAGGCTGTGTCTCTGGTTGCTCTGAGCTCACACACTCTCTGCTCTGCCTCTGTCACCAGATGAAGGTGGTGGTTTTTTCTTGGGGAAAAAAAGAAGTAGTTAACTCAAGCTCTCCTCTGGTTTCTTTCCCCTTCTGCTAAACTGCTTTGCCAGTTTTGAGATAATCAAGGTGATTAAACCACCTACACCAGTGTCCTAGAGAAAATACCCACAGCCTCTTCTGCTAAGCCAAGGAACCCTCTGCTCTGCACAGGGACGGCTCTGCACCTGGTTTGAGCCATGGGGTAAAAATGAACCAGGCCAGCAGCACTGGGATACAGGTTCCCAATTGCTCTAAGCTAGGGTTTGGATTTTAAGCGTGGACCTTCTACTGAGATGCCTTTAAAAATCTGTCTTGGTCATGCTGGAGAGCAACAGTGTTGCATTTCTGAGGTGCTTTTTCTCCACTGAAGCATTGAGCCTGAGCTAAATCCTGTGCTAATGCCAGGGAGGTGCCTGTGTGTGCTCTGCTGAAACTTGGGCAGGGCAGGTTTGGCTGTGTCCTGGATGAAGGTGTCTCGGAGCAGAGATGCTCGGATGAAGTGATGGTCCTGGTGCTCCACAGTTCCCTTCTGGTGGCTGCACAGCTGGGGGTGTCCCACAGAGTGTCCAGCAGGGCCACCTCAGGTTTGCTCAGTGAGGGGAAGGGATGTCCTGAGCTCTCTCCTTGCACTGGCTCAACGGAGGCCATGAGATGGGAGAAAATGCAGGTTCTGCTCCATGAAGATATCTTTGTTTCACCACTGCTTCCTCCTTTGGAAGAAAAATGATTCCTCCAGGTCTTGACATCTGCTGCTATTTAAAGGATCATTATCATCACCACTCCATCCCTCCTGGGGCCTCAAGGTATATAAAGCCTTATTCTTCCTGAATTTGTGATTGAAAACAGATATTACGTGACGGTGTCCCTTTAAATGCCATGTCAGTGGTGGGAAGTTTATTAATTAATGGTTCTACAAGGCAGAAGCTGGCGGTGACTGGGGAGGGCAGGTGGAAGGTTTTAGGCAGATTTTAGCCCCCCTGGGGCAGGTGGGTGGTGACCATGTGTGGACATCCTGCAGGAGGAATCTGCAGCGCTTGCAGCTCTCCACTGGTGCTGTTATTTGCATTATCCAGGGATTCCCTTGTGACCTTTAACAGTTTTTATTTGGGCTCTGGTGAATGTGAGTCAGAGGAAGAATTTCTCAGGTTAGCAGACCCCTGTGCTACTTGTCACCCCCAGCACACACCCACGTGCATGCCCCTGTGGCTGTGGAACCAAGGGAGCAATGGGAAGGTGCACCTGGAAGCTTCTCAGAGGGTCCAAGCTGTGGAATAAGCTCATAAAACACCTCCTTGAAGCCTGTCTCTTGTGGGAGGCTGTGTGTAACCTCCATCCTCACCCTCCATCAGGTGGCTTGGATGGGGGCAGGCAGCTACAGACACGTTCCTGCTGGAGCAGCCCCGAGCTGGGGGGAGCTGGCAGCTCTCCCCACGTGTTTAGAGTTTGCAGGTTCAGTGGTGATGGTCATTATTTATTGATTCTCAGGGTGGAGAGGCCCTGGCACAGGCTGCCCAGAGAAGCTGTGGCTGCCCCATTCCTGGAAGTGTCCAAGGCCGGGTTGGATGGGGCTTGGAGCAACCTGGGATAGTGGAAGGTGTCCCCCAGCAGGGAGTGGAATGAGACTCCCTTCCAACCCAAACCATTCTGGGATTCTGTGATTCTTCTAATTGCAAGCACCTGAGAAGTGAAGTAGTGCTCTGAAACCAATGAAAGGAGGCTGCATGATCAGCCTGTTGTTCTGATCTCCTCCTTTAGCGATACCTGTCATTAATTAAAATTTGGATTGTTCAGCTCAGTGCAAGGAGAGCTGCCCCTGCCTCCCCCCTCATCCTCCTGCCGTGTCCATGCACCCAGACACACAAAGAACAAGTTCAGTGGCTTTACTGATTGCTGAGTTATGCTGCTTGAAGCTGTTGGTTTGACACACAGACATGAGCTTTCACCTTTAGGGATGTTAGGTTCTTTTTCCAGTCTAAAGTGTCTTGTGTGGTTTTGTCCTTAGGAAGCCAATTCCTTTGAAAGGCACCAGGAGCTGCTCTAAGCGAGGGGGGTCCCACCATGGGTCTGTGCTCTGGTGCTCTGTCATCTTTATCTCCCTCCACAGGCTCTCAGCAAATAACTTTTCATTTGCCAGGGCCATAAGAGATGCCAGGGGTGACTGAAGATGTGGCAGCTGGTGCTGTGTATCTCCGTGAAGCCAAGTCCTTCAGGTTTTCCTCGCTCCCACTGGGACAGACTTTTTCCAGTATTCATTACTGGTCTCCAGTGCTCCCTGAGCAAGCTGAGGGTGTTGAGCACCCGGCAGGGTTGGGTTCAGGTTCAGCACATCTCTCCAAGCTCCCTATTCCCATCCACCTGCTCGTGTCCATCCCTGCAGTGCTGGGTGTCCTGCCTGCAGGCTGAGCTGGGAGCGTGTGGTCCTTGCACAGTGCCTCGAGTATTGGTTACATCTGGTATGTTTTCTGTGCTAAATGTTTTTTTAAGAAATAAGGATTTTTTTAAATGGACGAAAAATTTTTACCGGGGCATCTGGTATTGCAAATATTTGAAAACGCTGAAATTTTTTTCTTTCTTGGCAGTACCAACAACCCAGCTTCTTGCCCACTGCAGTCCAAGAACTATTGAATACACTTTAAAACAGATCGTTTGGGGGGGTTATATAACTTTTTATGGTACTGAACAGAAGATACTTTTCTCCTCAGAACTGGTTCAGTATCCTAAATTATCGTTGTTGATTTCTTGGCTTATGGGGAGCTACGTGATTTACACCAGTTAAGAATGTCAGAAAGCTTCAAGAAACCTTTGAAAGTGCAAACCAGAGGAAGATGGGGTTTTGTTTTCCTTCTGAGATATTCATATCCTTGTTGCAGACTATGCCTGGATTCACTCCATTGCTGTTGTGAACTGTGAGACTTTACCCCGTTCCCAGTCCCCAGGTAGCTGGAGTCAGGCACAGAGGAGAACAACTTGAAGGCTCCCCAAGCAATTTGCAGGGATCTGAGGGAATCCAACCCCAGGGATGGGGTGAACCCGGCAGCTCCTCCAAGCTTTTTCCAGTTATTTTTTCCTGGGAATGACTATAAGGTTTTTCCTGGGAATGACTGGGAGATTTTGTGTGTTGCTTTCTGACCTACTGAACTATAATATTTTTTGGGTTTTTTTTTTTTTCTCATGCCTGTTGCACTCAGATATATCTTTGATGGAAGCTGAAAGAATTTCCCTGGGCTAGAGGGAGAAATTGGACCTGCATCTCTTGTATCCCAGCTGAGTGCCCTGACAACTGCATATGGTAGAGAGGGATAATAATAATGCTTTTTTAAAAAATATATTTTAAAGAAAGGGGAATAGGAGTGAGAAAAAGAATTTTTTTAAAAATAGCGATTTATCTGTAACCAGTCCCATGCCTGAGTGCTGGAAAACCCTCTGTGTGTGACAGCTCCCTGTGTCCAGGTGGCAAACCACCTTGGGATGCACACGTGTATAATTAGTCACACACAGACCTGCTCAGTGACGCTTTGCTCCAGCACAGCACAAGCTGGACACGTACAGGTGTCCATCATTCACTGTGAGACAGCCACTTCTCCCGCCAGCCTTGGGAACCCATAGCTGGATCACATCTCTCCAGAGGAGAAATTCACTCTTTGCTTTGAAGACAGCAAGTGCTGAGGCATCTGCCGCATTCCTTCCTGACGTGTTCCGGTGGCTGGCTGCCCTCATTCCAAACCAGATGTCTCCTCTCTGATTTGAATGCTGCTGGCTTCAGGTTCCTGCCATTAGACCTTCTTCTGCCTGTTCCTGCGGGAGGTGAGGAGCCCCAGGTCGTGGGACATCCAGGCTGCCACCGCCACCCAAGGCAGGATGTGCCTCAGGCATCCTACACCGGCTCTTTCCCCCCGTGTTACTAAAGCAGAGCTGTCAGGTCAGAGAGACCAAGAACATCAGAAAACACTTCAAGCATATTCCTTTGCCTTGTGTCTTGCCTGTGATGACCATTTAGTGGGAGCAAGGCTTTTATGTGTGCAGCCCTGGTCTGCTCTTCCCAGTGCTGACTCTTCTTTGAACCACCTGCTTGATAAAATGATGGGGATTTGTCCTTAGTTCAATTTTCCCCCTCTTACAAAGTGATAAATCTGTTAGAATGTGTATTCTTTGCCCTGTTTTTTTGTTTCATATCATGCCATAGATATTCCATAGTACCATCTTGCCACAATGCTGGTTGAGGCTAAGGGGTTAATGCGGTTTTTGGTTGAGCAATGGATGTTCTTTCCACAAAATTTTTCTGGTGAGACGTGGGGAAGGCAGGGGAGAGTCTGAGCACCAGCACTGGTGAAGCAGTGGATGAGTCCTCATGAACAAGAAACTCTAGATTTTCTTATTAATGGTGTAAAGGTCAGGCTTGGTTTTGTTTCCCAGCTGCAAGTGCAGAACAATGTCTCTTTTCTCTGTGGTGCTGTCCTTCCACCTCCTTCCCCTGTAAATTTTGCTCTTAATTTAATTTGTTTGCAGCCCTACCTTTGGTAGGCGAGGCAGAAACACGGGCAGAAACAAAGTGTGAGATTGGAAAAATAATTGGTACAGTGCTCTGCAGATCCTGCAAAACTGTGGCTTTTGCTTTTGGGATTGAATTGGGCTCTTCTAAACAGGGGGGGCACCTGGTCTCAGCTCATTTTAAGCAAGATTTGCATTTTTTGAGCACTTTAAAATTGTAGAATCATAGGATCACAGAATCGTTTGGGTTGAAAGGGACCTTAAAGATCATCCAGTTCCAACCCCTCTGCCACAGGCAGGGACACCTTCCACTAGACCAGGGTGCTCAAAGATTTAAAGGAAGCAAAGACGTGTCCATAGAGGCAACGGAAGTGTTTGTGCTCTTTCCCTGCCCATAAGTAGATCCCAATAACTCAGAGGAGTAGCACATGCTCAATACTGGAGATGTGCTATAGAAGAGTTATCACTCATCAGAGGAGATATGGGCTTAATGCAAAAAAGAGCCTGAGATGGCAAAGATGCTCAGCACAGCCCATAGCTGAAACATGCTGTGATACCCCTGGGTAAAGATCAAACTGTAAAGGTCTTACCGACATCTGATTCTCCTCAGTTTTAGTTGGATCCAAATCTAGCAAAAGGGCATTTTTGTGTCTGGTCACAGTCCAAAAAGATATAACAAAATCACCTGGAGTTACAAATGTGTTGCAGAACCTGTCCCTAATCACATTAAGGGCTCTAAACTGTAAGGCTCGATTGTTTGCCAAATGAAATATTCTTCTCCGGTATTTGCAGAAAGGAATTACAGTCTGTGAGTCATGTTTTTCATTTGGTATTGAAGTACAGTTTCTGTTTTACAGACCCAGTCCTGAGCTTGGGGAAGGAGTCGTTAAAAAGGCTTTGTTTTGTTGGGAAATAAGGGCGAGGTGACAGGTCTCAGACAATGTATTTTAGGCCCTCAGTTTCCAGCTGGGCTTTTGAGCCTTTGAGGTTCCCAGTGTCAGGCTTTCTTCCGTGGATCTCAGAGAGGTGGTGGCAGCTGTTGGATTTGAGGTTGTGCTTAAATGAACAGCAAGGCCATGTAAACCCAGGGCTTTTGTCTCCAGGGTTTCAGTGACAGCCCCTATGGTTGAGAGGCTCTCTGCAGACATGTCTGGTGGGTGCCCACTGTCCCTCTGGCTGCTTCACTGTCACAGTGACCACTGGACTCTTGCTCCCAGCTTGACGTGCCTGTAGCCCTTCCTTTTGGCCCACTCGGATGTTAGCTGGCCACCAGCCGTGGACTCTGGTCTGGAGGTCACCTGTGACCTGCACATGAACTCCTGGTCTACTGGAAGGTGTCTGTGCCCTGCAGAGGGGTTGGAATGAGATGGTCTTTAAGGCCCTTCCCAACCCAAATCATTCTGGGATTCTGTGATTCCATGACTCGGTATCACCCAACAACCCGAAGAATTGGGTGATGTGGAGCTTTATACCACCTCACCTTTAAAGCTGGGAGCAGGAGGGGTGGGCAGAGCTCTGTAATCCCTTGGGAAAAGAGGAGCAGGGTCTTTGGGCTGCCCAGTGGCCACAGCCTGCCCCGGGTGTGCCCTCTCCTCATCCTCAGGGAGGAAGGAAGCGTGGGGCCGGGTCACCAGTCGTGCCTGGGGAATTTTGGACTGACTTCTCACAGTGTCCTAATATACCCCAGCTGGCAGCAATAATTGGAGAGTTATTAAATAACTGTCTGCGGTGACATACAATCTGTAGAGCACTGTAACAATTATTTTTCATTTGCTTCCCTCTATCTCAACGTGCCTCTATCTCCCCATCCTACCCCGTCACCGTTCCCAGAAACAATTTACTGTAGAGATTGGAGGGCAGTGAGATCTTCTCCAACAAAGAAACTACTTTATTTTCTGCCATGGTTAATGCCCCAGTTTAATGAGTCCTTCATATCATTCTCACCACCCTAAATTAAAGGGTAGCCTGTGCAATTAAACTGTTTAGCTTCCAGAATGCCCCTCACAGTTATTTGCAAAATGGTTTGAAATGCAGCTGCTACTAATACTGCTAATACTAAAACTGACAAAGGGAAAACCACTTTCATCTCTTTAATTTTAGTAGTATGCTTTTACTTTCAATTAAATTAATTATTTGCACCATCTTGTTCGTGATGGTTGTCCCATGAGATTTTCCCAACCAGGAAATATTTTATGCAATACATAACTGTAGATGCTTAGACCTTCATGTTTGTGTCTTTTGGGAATGAGGAGAGAGCTTGGATTTGCAGCTCTTAGTCCAATTTTTACCAGTATTAACCCAGAGTAAAGCTGGTTTGCAGTGGATTTACTCCAGATTTAAGCTTTGTTAGATGAGAATTGCTCTTTTTTTCCTTTACTTTTTAGATCAGAATTTGCTCCTATTTTCCTTTATTTTTTAAATTTAGAAGTTTAATGAAGAAAAGAAGTTCCTCAAAACCCTTCTCCCACAAATGTCTTCTTTGCATCCTGAACCTACTGCCGTATTCCCAAGGGCCATGTAACAACCTGCATGGATGGACCTACAGACCATCCCTGAGGACCTCCTGGTTCTTTCCATCAGGAGCTGCTTCACTCATCCCTGATATTCGTCCCACTCAAGATGAAAAGTGGCTGCTTTTTAAGGATTGGAAAAAGGTTTGTCACTGCTTGGTTTGGGAGCAGACCAGGAATCCCCAAAGTGTCAAACCAAAAGGCTCTGCAGCAACCCAAGGAATTCTACTTGGGATGCATCTGCAGGGAAGTGTCTTCCTGCCTCAAACCTTTGGAGTTCCAATATTCATTTTAATGATCTCATTTCATAAATAATGGGAAGCAAAACAATGCATTCAATAGAAATGAGATTAGAAATAGGAGGGGAATGAATTACAAATGCAAGAGCCTGTAGTTATTCCAAGGAAGATAAATCTCATTTTAAATGGTCTCCAGTGAAACAGTGTCTTGCTAAGACTAAAACAAAGTAAATCTGGTTATGTTGATAAATAAAAGTGTGAGGCAGTGGCAGGGAGTGTTTTCTAACACTAGTTGGTTGTCATAGTATCCTGGGACTAATGATACCTGGGTATTACTCTTGGTCTCACCTCTGTCTCTCTGCAGGAAATCATTTAACACCCTGTGCTGGAGTTGAGGCACAAGCTGGAAAATCAAACTCCAGCGAACAAATGACATCCATGTGTGACCCTCAGTAAAGCTGTCACTGATGACAGGATTCTGCCTCAGCAGGGTCAATGAGTTTGGGGTGCATTGTTAATTGGTAGGTGGAATCAGTGGCATTCCAGCAGCTCATGCACAATTTGCTTCAGATTGTTGTGGGAAAGGCTTTTGGTGGGAAACCTTTTAATCTGGGACTGGATCTGGCATGGTGAAGCACCTCTTGTGTGTCTCCCAATGTAGACATGACGTCAGCAGTGCCTTGAATATTCCATTTTTTTTTTTTTCTTCTGTGATTTGGTCGGATCTTCTGTCCACACAAGTAGCAGGCAGGAGAAAAGGTACTTGCTCTGCAGAACTCTCCCAGAGTCCCTTCTCCATGTGGTCCTCAAGCAGCAATGAGGAAGGGACCATTCCAGGGACGGATAAGAGGGGCTGAACGGCAAACGCCAGCTCAGCAGGGAGGTAACAGCACCACTGTGTTCTCACCTAATCGAAAACACATTGTCCCTCTGTCCCACACCTGGTGACCAGGAGGGAAGCTCTGGCACGAGCTGCAGTGGGACGGATGGGGTGAGGTATCCCTGGAAAGAATGCACACCCAGGAGCTGGCACGCGCCGAGCCGGCGTACGCAGAGCTGCTCCAAACAACGCCACCATCAGCAGCCACATGGGCTGGAGCTGGAGAGTGGCTGGCCCTCCTAGCTGGGAGCTAATGATTCCCTTCAGGATTGCATCATTAGACTCGAACTGAGTCATTATGAGGCGATTTGGGAAAACAAGTCGGAATTCATTACTGAGGAAACGCACTGGAGCTGTTGCAAGGGCCTCCTGTCGGGTGCCGGGTGGGTGCTCAGAGGCACCACCAGCTCCTCAGTCAGGGCCAAGCACTGCTCTGCCCTCAGTGGCAGGAGCCGTGATCCAGGCCCAGTGTGGGCTGGTGGGATTCTCCTGTTAAACCATCCAACAGCTGCTTCCTGATGCTCTCTGCCACTGCTTTCCACATGACACCTGTTACAAAAATAAACAAACCCTAGGGCAGGGGGTGACACTGAAATTGTGAAATTTGCACTCGTGCAATCCTGGGTGCAACCTCAGGAGCAGCCTCAGCCTCTGTCAGCAGTTCCACATCATCTCCTCTGGTGTCCAGCTGCTGGCAGCCCCTTTGCTGCAGCTGGATATTTGGAGGTTTGCCTGCCCTGCTCACTGCCTGTTGCTGCTGGTGCCTCTCCAGAGCTTTGCAGTGCTCTGCCATTACCGAAAGCATTTTGCTGGTGTAGTGGAGTGGCTACCTGCACGCTACCAGCTGGTTTGTGGCAGGTTCTTGTAAACCAACAAAACCACACACTGGTGTCAGCATCATTTGGGCTGCACCTTGTCCTGGGAAGCCACCACTGAGCCACAGGAAGATTTCTACCTGCAAAGTGTTGGCTTCAAAATGCTGGGTGAGGACAGCAACATCCTTGATGAAGGCACAGGATGTGGTGTGAAGGATGGGCAAAGGTTTGGGAGAGTGGCAAGAGAAAAGGAACTTGGGGAGCAATCCAAGGCTTCCTTGTAGGTTGGCACTTGACACTGATGATCATCAATCAGCAGAGATCAATTACTCAGGAAGCTTTAATACCTACCAGGAGCACATATCAACATCAGCCTGATGACTAAGGAAACAAGGACATGGATAGAGATGGGCATGCATGGATACAGGCCCATTACTTGCCTCTGCAGAAAGGTGTTATCCTGAAATTACTGCTGGGAGAGGCCAAGCTGTGGCCAGTGAAGGTGAGATGGAGTCTTTGTTAATATGCTCATAAAGGTGTGAGGTTTGGGTGTTTGCTGGAAAAGAAGATACTGATGTATTTGAAAATAAAATAAGCAAATGTTTGCCTCCTGAGGGAGAAAAAGTACTTTAGAAATAACATGGAATAATGAGAAACTCCTCAAAAGTCAAATATGGCGAGGACAGTGAAACCCTGGTGAGGTGAGCCAGCTGGTGGGTAGCGAGGACAGCTGAGGACAGACCTGCTGAGCATTTCCCATCAGGCATTTTCTAGGGAGCTCCATGCCACAGCTGCTTGAGGAGGTGATGGATGGCTGATCCCAGGTAAGCCTCTGCCAGCTTGGTGTGACTCATCAGAAATGAGGAGGTTTAAAGGAACAGAGCAAGGTACAGAGTGAAGAGGATTCCAGGGCATCACAGCCCTCGTTACCACTGCCCCACACCGTGCTTACCATAGGACTGGCAACAGAAAGGCTTTGCATGTGCTCACATCTGCCTGTGATGCCACAGCCACACAGCACAGGTGACAAACTCACCAGAGTCTGGGGACTGGGGTGGCACTCCACCCTCTGCCCAGTGGCTGCAGGCTCAGAACTGGGTGACCCTTCAAAGTCAGAGCCATAAAATTTGGTCAGCTTTGTGAATCAGAGGTTGCACATCCAAGAGTGAGGGGTTTTTTAAACTCGTACCAAAAAGCAGCAGGTTCCTGTAGGGTCAGTTGTTTGTGTGAAGGAGAAACCAGGTAAAAACCTTGTGAATTCAAATATAAAGGGTTTCCTTTGCTTCCTCAGCAAACAATGTCTTACTGCAAATAATTTCAACTAACTGTGTACCCTCAGCCTTGTTCAGTCCTGGGTGATGCTTAAACTGTCAATAATCCTAAGGCTGCTGTCATAGTGCTGCTCAATGGGGTTGACAGATTATATCTCTAAAGTCCCTTTATTGGACCTTGTTCCCAGAAAAGCTTGCAAATTGCTCTGATCTTACCAGACAAAGGCGTTGCTCACTCTCGGAGTCCTTGGATATCCTACACAATAAGGTAGGAATTGGTGAGAATTACCTGAGATAAAATATCCCTTACAACATCAAAGTTCCTGATCTCTTAGCTGTCAGCTGCAGGTATGTGAAAGTCCTGACAAGCTGAAGATAGAAGGAAGAGATAAAGCAAAAAAAGAGGGGAGGGGGAATGGAGAAATTCTCTGCATGAAACGTTATATCACTGGATTTTGCACAAAGATGTCAGCACAGGGGGTCTGCACAGCCAGCTGGGGTGTGAGCAGGGCGCCGGGCTTTCACCTTCTGAAACAAATCATCAGCAGCTGATACCAGGCAGCCAAGGACAGATCCTGATCCTTGCCACACCAGTGGATAAGGAGCTGGACTTCGATGATCTTTGTGAGTCCCTTTTAACTCAGGATATTCTATGATAAAAGAAGCAGGAGTAACAGAGATCAGGATAAATCATGGTCATGAAACCCCCAGGTTTTCCCCATCCCTGTACACTCTGTTGGTTGTCTTTTTCCAGTAAAACAGCTGAAGTGGGTCAGTCACTGAGGGGGAACCACTGGTGTAACACAACACACCATCCTTCTGCCATCTTTGCTCTGCACATTTAATAATAATAAATAATAAAGGACAACCTCCCTGGGTTGTCACAGGAGCTGTGGCAGGAGAGCTGGGGTCAGACTCTACCCAGTGCTGCCCAACCTACATCACCAATCCCACTGCAGAAATCCAGCTCATTGGCACCAGAGCCACAGGGAAGCCTGAAACAGATTTTCACAAAAACAGAGTCGAAGAGGTTGAGCTGAAACAAGATCTGGCTTGTTTGTCTAAAATGCTGCCCTTTCACACTGCAAAGGCCGGACAGACTTTCCCTCTGCCCACTGCTCCCACACACCTAATCCTCCCTAAAATGATGTTTTAAAGCAGATCAAATACCTTTAGGTTCTTAGAAAGGATTGCTTTTGGCAAATGCACAAATACTTTTCTCAAATGACATAAATATTGTATGTGATTTGCTGCCTTGCCAAAATGCAAACACACACACATGCTCTCCTAACTAAGCAGCATTCTTTAAAAGTTAAGATCATTGTTTAGAAAGAAATATAGAGCATTTTATAAATCCAAATTGATCACGCACTGCGTGTGTTGAAAATATGTACAAAAAATGGAACCCCAAAACTCCATTAAACCGCTTCTGAGACAATACATCACTGCACCTTTATATTGCACCGAGGGGTTTAACAACCCTTCTCCAGGAAAATATTTTACTAGGTAACAAAAAAAAAAGTTATTGAAAACATATATTTGATACTTTTGGCAATTCATTTTACTACTTGTATTTCCAATTCATTGGTATAGTTCATGAAAAAAAATATTTTCGCAGTTGGGTCATGTTATTATTTCTCTAATTTTTTTTTCTACTTGAAAGTCATGATACAGTTTTTTTCTAGGAAACAACAAAAAGACAAAAGTTGCTTGCTTGGTGATCCTGTAGATGTTTTAGGGTCTGCTGGAAGCGTAGAATACACACAAACTTGCCTACAGGAAATTATGGAATCTTTCTGCTTTTCTGTAAAACCAACTTTATATCAGAACCAGCTAAAGCAGAGCTGGGAAAGAACTAGTAGGTTGAATCTTCTAAGGAACAAAAAAGAATTTGATGATTTTGCTTCAGACCTCCTGAACCGTCCCTGGCACTCACCTGTGTGTGACTCATCCTGACCCTCCAGCACTGCTCCTCTCTTGGCTGGTGTGAGTGTATCTCTCCAGGTGAAAGCCTGGCTTGAACTTGACCTGCCCAGATTCCAGAAGGAGGCAAAGGAATTCCAGGAGAGGAGGAGATAAACATTTCCTAAATCAGGCTGAGAGCACATCTGCACTGCAAACTCAACTTGGGCTCAGATTCCTTTTCCTACCTAGAGAGTGACTTTTCACCCAAAGCTGCTCATGCTTTAAACCATTTGATTTGGCCATCATGGCAACGTGGGCATGCTCTGGGCTTTTGTTTTCTCTTGGGCAGAAAACACACCCATTTAAAAAAACCCCTAAGCCATAGGTGGGACCCTTCAGTGCCTGCTGCAATCCATCCTCCCTTCTCCCTCCCCACCTGCCTCTTTCCTTCACAGCTGTCCAAGACTTAGATGCAGAGGCCCCATGCAAAGACCCAGGTGACAAATGCCCTCGGAAGCACTGGTGACCGGCAGGCCTGAACATCCACACAAGGACTTCTGCTTATTTAACCAAACTGCTCCTGGATCCTGAGCGTGCTCACTTCTTGCACCACTACAGGTAAGTCCATAACCTTTGCTTTGAGAGAGATCCTGTGAGTAGCCACAAGCACGTTGTATCCTTGTTCACCTGGAGAACGGTGATTTTCCATTTTAATTGCTTCCTGTATGACACATTTTGTTATGTCCCAGTCTCCTGTCAGCCCTTCTCCTCACTGCATTTGTTTTCTGATGTGTGTGTAATTACAACCATGAAAGTCCATCAGCAAAAGCACCATCAGTTTGAAAGATTAACAAATCTCACGCTTTCCCCTCTCTCCTCCCCCCAAAATTAGAAAGCCCACTCTGTAGTTTCCAGCACACATCTATCATTACACACTCCTGGGTCTCAGGTAAATTAGCAACCTGACTCTTTTCCCTGCTGTCACTTAGAAGAAAAGGGCTTCTTATTTGCCATCCAAGGAAAAGTACAGTAAACCTAGAACTAGATAAAAGGGAAGTAATCAAATATATTTAACTGTACTCAGCCAAATCCCATTATTTGTATAGATGTTAGCTGGTGCATTTGAAGAATTAGGGAAGCCTTGTCTTTTATAGGAAAAAGTACTGCTTGATAGAAAAGTGGAATATCTGTGCTAGTGTTCTGCTTACTTAAAATGAGAAGTTCAGCTTTATATACAGATACATTTATGTATGAATATTGCAGATATGTATGAATATTATGCAGGTATTTTAAAAGAAGTTTCATGTCCTTGGTCTTCCATTAAGCATGTACATCTAGGGTGAGCACAACATCCCTCTGTGTTTCTTTCAGAGATGGGAAATGCCTCCTCAGTGTGGGACGTTTTCTTGGATTGTCACTTCTACCTGAAGGACGTGGAGAAAATAATTTTAGATAAGTCACCTCCTACATGTCAGAGGAAACCATCCCCCCAGTGTGTGAAGAACAGCTTGTGGGGTATAGGGATAATGTAGGGGCAGACTGAGCAGTTATGGCAAAGGAACATACTGGGCATACCTCATGGAGATTAGAACCACGGTGAGGCTGTAGGAAAGCACAGAAAGCCTTCAGCTGGTGCTGGGGCCCCAGGTTTTGAAAATCTACGGACAACATGACAGCAGTGCTTGTGCAAGGGGTGCTCCTTCCCTTGGCAGCTGGCTGTGTGGGAAAGGGGGAATGCGCCACCTCTAGACGGCTGTGGTCGGTGGTCACAAGACCTTCCCCTTTGGAAATCCCTCCAGTGCCAAAACACAGAATACACAGCTAGGTGGAAAATATACCCAAAGATACCCAAACCCACCTCCTCACCTTCATCCACAGGACCAAATCATCTTGCAGGTGTCCCTTTGAAAATAGTACAAGTTGTGCTGTGAAAATGTTTGAATAAGATGTTGCAACACAAACATTGAAATTCAGGTCCACAGACTGAAGGAAAGCTTCCCCTGGACTGTGCTCATGCCAGCACATGGCTTTTCTCAGCTCAGTTTTGTGCTCACTGTTTTGTGTGCTATCCAGACAGGTAAGTGACTGGGACTCTGCAGGGAGCCCAGTTTCTCCAGGGTGATGACCCAGCTCACCCTCATGTCAACAGGCATAGCAAGATGAGGCACATTTTGATCCCAGATTCCAGTTTTAATTTGCTCATATGAAACATCACAACTCAATGTTGTTTCAGTATTTTGGGGAGAAGAAGAAGGCAGACAAGAGTCCCCACAATGGTTTTGTACAAGCCTGAGTCAAATTACCCTCCCTTCTGCGGGGCTTCTTCTGAAGTAACAGATCATGCTGTAACCAAATATTGCCATCAGGAAAGCCATTTTCCATCCAGCAAGGAGGCTTCTTCCTTCTCGGCAGCCACTGAAAAGGGCCTTTGTTCTCGGGCTGAACACCTGGAGAGTGTTATCAGCAGTGGCCTCTCCGGGCCGGCGCACGGAGCAGCTGTGACAAGGCCCAGTGGCTTTGGCGTCAGGATCGGCAGCAGCACCTGGGCGCTGCTGGCACCCAAAAAATGTCCTGTCTGGGCCATTGCATTGGCAGCTTTGGGTGGTTCCTCTCTTTTATGGGGATCAGGGTCTGTATTTTCTTTCTTTCTTTTCTCAGTCTAAAATGAACAGCCTCACTGCAAAGGGTCTTTACATAACGTCAAGGATGTGACACCTCTGTAGGGAACGGAGAACAAGCCTTGGCATTACCTTTCTGGAGACACTGGTAAGGTGAGCAGTGAAGGGCTGACACAGAGCCCCGGCATCCTGGGCACATGGCTTGAAACTACACCTTCCTTGATGAGGACACCGTGGAACTGTTGCCTGGCTTGAGGGGCAGGACACCCAGCAGAGAGGGAATCGCCTGATGTGACCAAGGACAAGATTGCACAGCAGCTGACGTGACCCTGGGCACAGCTTTCTGCTCTCTCCGTACATTCAGCACCACTTCTGTTTGTGTGTATGAAAAGACAGCCCCACAACTGCTCAGAAACTCAAGGAAACCCAACTCATTTGGCCCATCAGGTAATTCCCTGAAAGCAGAAGGTCCTTTTCCTTACAGTGCAGAATTGCACTGTATAAACCATCACTGCCAGAAGCATCAGCTTTAAAATCAAAATGTTTTCATTCTTTCACTGCATTTTGCATGATCTGAAGAAAAATCTGCACTGTGTGAGGAAAGATGGAGAGTCAGAAAACAGAGGCTGTCAGTGGATCTGCCGTGGGGTAACCTGGAGAGCTGCCGACACTGAGAGAATCTGTGCTGGGTTTTTACCGATGGCTGCAGTGGGAATTGTATCTGTAACCTATGAGTTATTTAGCAGGTCCACATCTACAGACCTTTCTCCAAAGTCACAGGCCAGGCACAGTCCAAATCACAAAAAAAAACCCCCCAAAATTCCCCCCAACATAATTCTTGCTTTCCTGACAACCCACATAAAATTTTGACTCCTACAAGGGAGTATTGCATTGGAGGATTTCAACAATGCTTCATCACAGGATGCACAGCTTTGCAAAGTATCCATTCTGAAGCAGTTCTGCCAAATACCAAGAGAAAATTGCATAACACCAGAAGGAGCAAACCGCAGCTGAAGCTTCATCATCCACAGTGGCAGTTGAGCGTGGACATCACGAGTTCTTCCATACCCGATGGCATCGTTTCCATTTTCTTTGGACTGTGGCAGTGAAAGAATAAACATTTCAAAAGGTTCAAATGAGACCTTTGAGTGCCAGCGCTGAGTCCCTGTGAGGTTTGGGTAAACTGACAAAATAACATCGTGCAGAAGCTTTGCCTGGGACAAACCACCATTTCTGTGTTCGTGTTCCGGCGGTTTGTAGCATAGGGGCCACTTTAAACCTTGGTCTCTGTCCAGGCACCAGTACCAGCTCTCCCATGACTTTATGTTTGCATCTCTTTCTTCCTCGTGAAGGGAAAATTTCCAGGTTTGTTCCTTTTAACTTTGTTCATGGTAGCACTCTTGACAGAAGGACTTAGTGCCTATTTAATGTCTTTGCAAGGAAAAGAGAGAAACTTCTCGGTTACATAAAAGTTTGTATCAAAATTCAAGAATCCGGATTAATTATAGAAGCCTTGCCTTGTATCATTCAATTTGTTTGAATAGCTTTAAAGATTAAGCAGATCCAAGGCCTAACAGAACCAGAGCCAGTAAGACAATAGCTGAGATTTTCCTTTGAAACAAAATATACAGGTGGTTTCTGTGAGTTTCTGTGTCTATCTGCCTGGCTTTTTTATTTTTATGTCGTATCCAATATCACAGAACCTGGCAGTAGAAATCATATAGCAATTTGTGAAAGCTTGTTGCTGTTCTAGATATCATATAGTCTGTTCCACACCAGCAAAGACAAAACCAATGCCTTTACTCTTCAAGTTTTCATTCAAAAGGATAATGATCTCTGGTAACAAAATATTTGGCAGTAGCATTATTTAAAATGCACAGAGGAAATGTTTGTCCCTAATTCAAGGGACTGTGGTCACACAGTCTCTATTCACTTGGTATTTACCAGTGAATGCCAAAGGCTAATCTGCAAAAAGCCCAGGAACAGAGTTAAGTTTATCACACTCCATCCTTAACCCATCCCATTGAAAGGGAGGAAAGAAATAGTAATTACTGAATTTCTCTGTGGCCAGGGAACTTATAAACCGTGTTATACCCAGCAGGCTCTAATGGCTCCATCGGTAAGTATCTAATTAAGTGGTTGGGGTGTTGGTTTGGTTTTTTTCTTTCACAGCATACTTTTGTGTTTTAAAATCCCTTTGCATTAAACGACTTCTCCAATTTTCCAAATTTCTCACATGCACAGAAGAGGGAAGTAAGAAAAAAAAGCGGAGGGGAGATTTCGGTCGTGGGAACAGGAGGCAGAAACGAGGATTTGCAAGGGCTAAAGGCAAATCCTTCCCGAAATCTCTATCTAAAACACCGAATACTGCAGCTACCGTCTGCCGGGACCGCTGGCGGGCTAGAGAGAGAGAAATAAAGCCAGCCCGAGGAGGATGGCTGCGTTTGGGGAGCGGAGGCCGCTCCCCCAAAGTCCAAAGCCATTACAACACCTCGAGGGCTTTGAACGGTGCAAATCCGGAGTCTGGGCAGTTTTACCGACACCGCTCGGCATCCCTCGCCCGCCGCTCCCGCCATCGCGAATCCCCGAGCAGCGGAACGCGTCGAGCGGTGCCGGGCGGCGGCACCATCGGGTTGGGGAGAAACTGCCCCGGAGTGGGGGCAGATGAACCGAGCATTCGCCCCGCTTCCTCCTCGCCTTTGGGAGGGATACTCGGCTTCGGCGGGGACGGCAGGATGTGAGAAAACTGCGGATCTCCGGCCCGGAGAGCCCCGGGTATGCTACCTGCTCCCGGAAAGCTACTCGCTCCGGGAAAACTACGTGCTCCGGGGAAACGCCACGCTGCGAGCCACGGGGCCAGTCCCTGCCGCTGCCCAGGCGGTCCCAGTGGCCACCGCTTCCCCGCAGCCTCGCTGCTCCTCCGGGCACCACGGGGACACTCCCGCCCTCTCGGCCGAGTTTAAATCCGGCGAAATTAATCGTTTGGGGTTTTTTAATGGAGTCACGTCCTGGTGCCGGAGATGGGCTGGAAGGGGCTGAGTCCCAGCATTCCGACTCGGTCCCGCATCCCAAACTCGGTCCCGCATCTCGGCTCGGCCCCGCGCGCACCTGCCCCGGCCCCGGGGCTGCGGGTCTGTGCCTGGGCGGCTCCTCCCCTGCGCCCCCGATCGCTCCGGCCCCTTCTCCCTCGTTAGGGAAGTGTTAGAAAGTTGCTGAAGTGCGAAATGAGCCTGCGAAACCTCGTTGTCCTCATTAAACTCTGACAAGGAGGGTGACAAGAAGCAGCGGAGGGGAAACAATGCGGCAGTGTTGGGGAGAGCCCCGCGCCGGGGGCAGCCTTTGTGCCCGCACACAAAAGCTCTTGTTTGCATGTGTTAAAGTCCATTAAACCGCGGCAGCCCCAGGTGCAAACGCCAGCCCGGAGGGGCCGCGCCACCTTCCGCGCCCGCTGAGCGCGGCGGCCGCTCCGCGCTCGGCCCCGGCACTGGCGGGCGGCGCGGCCGGAGCACGGCCCGGCGGGCTCCTAATGAGGGCCCGGGGCTGGCCCTTCATTAACAGACAGGGGTGGGTTTCGCTCTCTGTGCCCCCAGATTCGCCTGTCCCCCGCCTCGCCGTTAGTGGAAGCGACGGGACACAATGTCGCCTATTGTGCTGCCCAGCCCCTCACCCGAGGGGACACGGATGGGACCCCGCGCGCAGCCCAGGGTCGTGGATGCTGACCTGGTGCCAAAGAGCCTGCTGGACAGTGGTCTGGGTTTTTCCCACTGTGACTTGTAAAGGTGCCTTTGGACACTGGAACACCATCAAATCCTTACAGAAAGTACCCCCAAGGTTAGGTGCACCGCAGTTTCCCGACTCCTGGTTCAAACAGCAGAGTTCAACCCAAAAAGTGAAAAAAGAGAGTAACTGTGCAAAAAATAACCACCAAAAAAAAAAAAAGAAAAAAGAAAAAAAGCCTTGCACAGGTTGAAGCCTAAAAAAACAACCTCATCACAGTGTTAGCGTTTCATATGACTGGCATGGTGCTTTATCCAAGAAAAAGTATTTCCAGGTTCTGTTGCAACAAGTCCACATCAGTTTATCCCCAGTGGTCTGCCAGGGATCTGCCCCGCGGCTATTTTAAATTGTGCTGCTAATAACAATTCATTACAGTTGATAGAACTGGGAGACTTGCCTTTTATTTTGCAATTAGACATAAAGGCTCTGATCTGGCAAATGCTCTGCACTGTGAGCATGTGAGTAGCTCTGCTGAAGTCATCTGGGACTGTTCATGTGCTTAACATTAAGCCCGTGTGGGTTTGCAGGATCAAGGGCTGCAATGGGATCATCTCTAAGGATGTTTGTTTACCTGCTCTGTTCTGTATTTTCTAGATTCACGACGTCGCCCTGCAAAACCACTTCTCTGGGAAGACCCGGAGTGGCTCGAGTCAGCTGGGCACGGCTCACAAGTAGCATTCTGAAGCCAAGTGATTCTTCCCGTAAACAAAAATTGTTTGCAGGAGCTTGATTCGGGAAGACATGACGGCACCGGGTTCGTTGCATTGCAAACTGTTCAGCTGTGTGAGCCTGTGTGTACTGAGGCGTTAATGCAGAACTGTTGGGCATTGGGCCCAGAACAGATGTGATGATGAGTGAGAGCAAAGAGACAGGGAGGAAGAGGCAGAAGAAGAAAGCACATTTTAGGCTTCTCAATTCCCGCCTAGACAACCACTGCTTCCAAAACCTGGGCACCGTCCCCAAATGCCTCTTATCAAGAGAAAGTAGGAAGCAACATGATCTGCGGAGAAAACAAACATATTTGTTTTTTTCGTTTGCCAATCCTGCAAACAATAGCTGTTTGTAGGCAAATAATCCTCAGGTCTGCGTGGCCAGATCAATGCAGGGAGTGGTTCCCATCGGCTCCGCGGTGCCAGACACACTGAATGGTTTGGAAGGAAACAGGTCCTTGAACTTCTTCACAGCATAGACACTATCTTAGTAGGTTATCTCGCACTTGCTTCTGTTCCTGCTCCCACTCTCCTCGTCTTCCAGTGCTTGGCCTGGCAGGCAGAAGTGAACACTAGAGGAAATAGACCTTGTTTTAATAGAAAAGGCTTCAAAATGTTCAGCTGTTTGTTATTTCCTTGCCACTTACTTTTCCAATTTACTTTTGGAGCCAGGCAAGTTAAAGGAAAGGCCAGCCCTCATGCACGGTCGCAGTTTAATACCTATGATATGCATGAAGAAAATTAATTTGACTGAGGATTTTGCTTCATGAAGTAATTACAGCACAAAGCATAAAAAAGCTGTGTTTTGTCTTGAGCCACCAAAGTCCTGGTTTGCATCATGAGGTCATGTTTAGGATTAAAAATGTTTGCATAAATAGATCTTCCAGTATCTCACATTACCTCCCTCCACCTTTACTGACAGGATTTTTGGAGGTGGAGAGGATCAGGAAAAGAAACTCTTCTTCAGCCTCAGATGTGTTAAAATTGAAGATTTAACCCCCAGGGCACAAGAAGGGCAATACAAATACTGTGAGAGTGCTGAGTTCATGAGGTAAGGCTGCTTCAAACTCCAAGATATATCCAATGCCTACAACCCTTCTCCACCTACTCTCAGTGGAGAAGGGTTTGTAGGCATCAGCACTGCCCAAGTAAGGTTGGACCGACTCAAGAAAAACCCTCATGTAAGACTTACAATTTCCTGGTGTCTTCAGGACAGTCTGATCTTTCTTATTTTGATTTTTTAAGGCACCTCTCTGGATTCAAATCCTTTTGAAATTGCACGTGAATATTTTGATAAACTGAGTAGAACTACTTTTGGTATAAAATGGTGGGGTTTTTCATTAATTTGGTGACATTTGCAACGTCTTTCACAACTGAAGGCAGCAGTTCAGTTATCATTATTTTTCAGACAGAAAATATTTGGAAAAACAAAGCGAAGTCTTGCTTCCTTTGCATGTCTCTATCAACCGAAAAGTCACTTCTGCTTCTAGGAGCTTGTAAAATGCCAATCATAATCAAAACGATCCATCTTGCTGCAAACCTGTATCATGGCAAATTTGGTCAAGACTGATGAAATTTATGGATTTTTAGTTTGCTTAGAAAAATTAACTCAAACTGTAGAGAACTACCAAGAGACAAAAAAAAGTTCCAGGAATGGTAAACTCATAAACCCCCAGAAAATTCCCAGATAAGTCACTGGGGAGCGATGCCCACTCACCAGCACTTTCTGCCTTACCTGGGTGTTTAGGTGGGAGATCTTTAGATCCGGGTCGTGCAAAGACTGCCAGAGCTGAGCTCAGTGGGAGCTGAGCTCTGAGTGTCTGTCATCAAAGTGCTCTGGCTGTAGCTGACTCACATCGGGAAGGCAAAATTATGAAGACCCTTTTTTAAATTCATCACTGCCTGCCTTCTTTCCTCACTGATAATAAAGGGTCAGCATCCTCCCTCAAAACTACTGGAAAAGGAAACAGTGCATGTGAAACACTCAGACACTGCTGTCATGAGCACCATGGAAAAGCCATACGGAAATGAATAATTTTGTGCCCAAAGCACAGTTTGAATAACAGGCAGTAAAAAGCCCCTTCGCTGCACATTAAACAAGAGGAGAATAAATCATGAGGGGAGCTGCTCCCTCAGGAGCAGCAACCATTGCCAATGCGGAGTGAGGGGGATGCCTGTAGGAAAAGGGTGTGGATAACTCAATTACAGTTCATCTGGATGAGGAAAACCAGGCAAATTCTGGACACTCTGGGCTGTTGAACGCTGGAGTGTACAGCCTCAGTAGCCTTTCAGGCTATATTGTTTCACACATGTATTTATGTTTGTGTGTGCATAGGCTTCGGAGTATATGGAAAATAAGTGGGGTAAGCTTTGGATCTGTGCTAGGTTCACTGCTCTACACAGCTATGGACTGCTGGTCAACTGGAAGCACAGGCTGAGGTCTAGATGAAAAAAATCTTAGAAATAGCAACTGATCAGTTTGTAGAGTATCTTTCCATGGCTACAGCACTGCTCACTGGGCAAACACAGCCCTCTAATATGTGCCCCACTGCCCAATCTGTCTTCATCCATGGGGCAGGATGCAAAAGGGGTCTAGAAACACCACGTTTCCAGGTGATCTGGAGATGTCTTCACTGACCCTCTGTATGCAACTCCCTGCATTCCTGGTGAAGAGCCAGGGCACAAGACAGAGAGTCTTAGAGCAGAGCGTATTTGGCGGAGGAGTTACCACCAGCAATATTCCCTTCATTAAGGCTAAATGAGGTGGGGAAGTCAGAGAAATTAATTCCTTCAGGGACCCTTGGCACCTCTAAAAGTTTGGGAGAGAGCTACATCGTAGCATGAACGTGTCCTGTGACTGGCACAGACAGGCAGACCAGCACAGAGGGTTGTGTTCAGCTCTCATTCACTGTGGCAGAGTTAAGAGTGCACAGTTCTGACCCACCAGTGGGAAGGTGATCTTTGTTCTGGTTCGCAGAGAAGAACTTGTGTACTGACAGTCTAAAAACTTTCTGTTTTCAGATACGGCTCTACAGAGCAGCTCCAAGGAATTCACAGCTATCTCTGTCACTGCAGCAGGTTAAGGACACATTGCAGAGATCTCTGCAACAGGAGAACACAACAGGGTGACTCAGTAGTAATGTGACATTCTATCAAGGGACGTTTTTCCCCTTGTGTTGATCAACTGTTACAAACTTAGGTAAACCCCAATTTTCCAGTGCTTCTCACCGAGTGGTACCATGGCCCTCCTAAAGCACGGGAATGAATGTAAAATGTCTCACACTTGTTCTGACCAGGGCTCTGCTGTTGCTTTTAGGGCTTCTCCCACCCAGCAGTCTGGAGACGTGAGTGTTTCCACCTCTGTGGATCCTGTATAAGCACTGGTGACAAAAGACACGTTTCTCCTTTGGCTGGTGGAGTTCCCGTTTATGACAGGATTGAGTTTGCCCAGCAAGGGACCGGTCAGTGTCCGCAAAACTCTTTGACGGTGGAAGAACATTTTGTTACTCTGTTTGTGACGTTACTGGAGGAAACATTGCACACAGCTATGTATATCCGTTGAAGTCTATTATTTCAGCTCATTCATATGTCACTGACTCACCATTCATTCACTTTGTACAACCTTTCAAAAGTCTTACACATCCCCAAAACCCGTACATGGAATTTCTGCCTTAGATGTATCTCACACCGCACCAACATTAAATCAAAGAGGCAATAATTTTCCCAGGAGTGTCCTGTATTAAATCTTCCTCATGAGAGATAAGAGACAAGGTCATTCTGCATGAGACAACCCACTGGAATGACTATTTAGACACTGCTTGTTCTGGAACTTCTTATTCATCATTCTCCTCATCCTGATATTTTGTCCTCTAAGTGCAAGAGTACTTTCCACTTCAACTGAGTGTTTCTGTGGGCAAGATACAGAAATGGATAGATTCTATTCATACTGTGCAACCTCTGCAATGAGGTGGTCACGTCTTTTCCAGAGATAATAGACAGAAATAAGAGACAGTTTTTCATCCCAGACTGGCATCCTATCAATCACATTGTGGTTTTAATAACGTCATTCAAGGATAGCTTGGATCCAAACTCCTCTTCACTGAGACTAGGAATGCACTGGGATTTGGCTGAGATTTATTCTAGCTTGGGTGCGTTTGTAGCTTTTGTGGGAAATAGCAACTGGACAGTTAAAACTGGACAGCTTAGAAATAAACATTTCTGCATCAATCACCATCAGACAGGTTTTCACCTGGGCAGAGAACCTCCAAAAATATCCTGCAAGCTGCAGGAAGTGGGAGTTGATTCATCAAGGTACTTTCCCTTCTGAATCAGCACTAACTCTACGCCACTGTGATATCACGGGCTATCCGCCTTTTGGAAGCTCTGAGTATTTTTAAGCATTCTAACAGCAAAATGCTGACTATAGCTAGGGATTACAGATTCTGCGAAACATTTTCTAAGATAACTTCTGGCATCTTGCCACTTGTTATATGGAAAATATGTTGTATTATCTTCCATGTGTGTGGGGGTGTAAGGGTGCTCCTAGTGTCCTGGCCCCCAGCCTGCAAAGACTTACACATATTTTATGCAGAATGAAGTTAAGCAATACATAATGAACTTGTTCAGGCGCAGAGCCTAGATCTGTCACTTTAGACATGTTCCATATCCTTTAGGACTTCTCGAAAGACAGCATCTTTCTCGATGTTCCAAGTACGCTACTATGAACACCACGCTGGAGGTTGACTGTGTGGGACTCAGACATGCTGGTTATCAGCTGGTCCTGCCCCAGCTGGCTGAAGTCCTTTGACTGGGATAGTCAGACTGGGGTGGTCAAACTGGTCCCAGACTCCTGTACACACGCAGGATGTAGAGGAGTTGCTGTCAGATGCACATCAGACATTTGATGTAATGTTCTCCTTCTCGTACTATCAGTCCTGGAAACTCTCCAGAGGCACTGAATGAAGGACAGGGCGTAGCAGGTTGGGGTAAGGATGTTGAGGCAGCAGGAATAGCAGGAAAAGGCCCTTATTGCCTGGAGACAGTGGCGGTATTCCCACGGAAACCCCTGCAAGGACCCCTGTGGCTGACTTCTGGGTGGGTTTGGGTGAGACGCAGAGGAAGAAGGCAGCAGAGACCACATCCTCCCATTCCCAATGCTTTGGGAGAAGCCAGGGTGGCTGCTCTGCTCCCCAAAGCCACCATGGGCATGTCCAGGCTCCCTCCTTCACTGGCCTCGGTTGAGCCCTGAGGGAGCCCCATGGGGAGCCTTGTGGAAGTGCTGTGGGGAGCCCTGAGGGAGCGATGTCGGTGGTGTGGGGACCTCTGAGGGAGCCTTGAGGGAGCTCTGTGGGAGTGCTGAGGCGAGCACCATGGGGTGCTCTGAGGGAGCAACGTCAGAGCCCTTTGGGGAGCCCTGAGGGATCTTGTGGAAACTCTGAGGGGAACCCGGTTGGGGCCATTTGGGAGCCCGTTGTGACCCTGTGGAGAGCCTTGTGGGGAGCCATTTGGGAGCCTGAATGGAATCCCTTGGGACCCTGAGGGGAGCCCTTTGGGACTCTGAGTGGAATCCTTTGAGAGCCGTTTGGGAGCATCAGGGACCCTGAGGGGACTCCTTCGGGAGCCCTTTGGGACCCTTTGCGGGAGCGCGGTGGGGACCCCTCGGCGGCGCGCGCGGCGCGCGGCCGCCCCCCCCGCCCCTGCG
>WBMZ01007509.1:266-171140 GCA_013400975.1 Atrichornis clamosus | reverse complement strand
GCGGTGGCCGTTCCCGCCCCGCCAGGGCTCGGCTCGCCCCGCCGCCCCCCTCACCTGCATGACGACCTCGACTTCGTAGGCGTTGCCTTTGCTGCGCTGCTGCCCGCGGAACTTGGCCCCGCTGTACAGCAGCGAAGTGGCCACTCCAGGCTGCGCCGTGTTGATGGGGGGCGGCGGCACCAGGCTGCTAGCGGCCGCTCCGGTGGCAGGGGAGGAGGCCGAGCCCCCCGCGCCTCCAGTGCGGCGCCTCTCGCTCCGAACCGGCATCTCGGGGGGGTCCCCGGGCGCCAGCGTGGCCGGGGCCGGGCGCGGCCGGGGGACGCCGCCCGCTCCGCTCCGCTCCTCTCCCTCACGCCGAGGCCGCTGCTGGGTCGGGGCCTCCCGGCAGCGCCTCCGCGCGCTCCCATTGGCCCCCGCGCGCGTGCCAGAGGGGCATTTCCGAACTCTGATTGGCCGCTTGTGCGGCGCCGGGCGCTGACTGGTTGCTCTGCCGCGGGGCGCTGCTGGGAAATGTAGTTCATTTCGTCCAGACGGCGCGGATTGGCTGCGACTGCCGGCAAGATGGCGGCGCCCAGGGAGCGGCGCTGAGCGCGTTCCGGTCGAGGGTACCGTGTCGTGTGTCGCAATGTGGCGCGGCTGTCGCCGGCTGCTGTGGGCCCGCTCCCCGCCCTCCAGGCTCCCCCGACCGCCTCCTGCCGGTGCCGGGAGCGGCCCGGTGGGATCGTGTGGGCGCCGGGCCTACGCCCCGCCGGGAGGTGAGGGAGCACCGGGGCCGCTCCAGCCCTTTTTGGGAAGGGGGATCCTTCCCTGGGGACCCTCGTTCCGCGGTCACCCCGGGCCAGGGCAGGGCTGGGATCGGCACGACACCGCGGAGTCCGCCCTCCCGATGGCCGGTGAGCGGCCTCGGTGCTGCGCCTCCCCCCGTGCCCTTTTCTCAGCTTTAATGGGTGTTAAGAGCTGGGGGGGTTCACTGTCAGCAGGGCTGAGTCCTCAGTGAGCCAGTCTGTTACACTTGTTCTTGCGTTCTGTTGGTTTTTAGGGATTTGGGGGAAATGGGACCTAGACGGGGGAGGTCAGGCATGTTCTGGACCGTGTATCCCGTCCACAGATTCCTTTGCTGGAATCGTGTGAGCTTGAGGACAGTAAAATTAGTCTCGTCTTGTCTGAGGTGAGGCTGCAGGGTCGCGGTGACTCATGACAAGGTTTTGGGAGCCACTGATGAACCTCGGGGCTCCTCTGAGGTACACACACTTTAATCTGTTTTTAGAGCTGCGCCTGAGGCGCTTTCCGAGGCCCCGAAGCTTGCAGGTTGCAGAACCTGAGCAAATCCTTCAATTTCCCCAGCGGGAATGTGCTTTTTTTAGCCTGGAATAACAGACCTGCAGCCTGACCTGCTTGCTGTGCCCTTCATGAGGTAGATTTATGGGTCTGGGATTTACAGTGTGGTTGCTGTTGTCAAGGGAATGGCTTGTGGATTCTTCCTGCCTTGTGGGAGTGATGTGAGCCTTTGGAGTGTGTGTAATCCTGCTCTCAGGTGTTGGTAGTGTGTGCAGCAGTGCTGGTAGGAAAGGAGGCTGCTTCAAAAATGAGACCTGCAGGTCCCTCAGGCTCACCTTGCAGGTGAAGCAGGTGTATTCCCAAGATGGACTGGGATGTTTGGGATGA
The DNA here is from genome assembly GCA_013400975.1 of Atrichornis clamosus. Lineage (NCBI taxonomy): Eukaryota > Metazoa > Chordata > Aves > Passeriformes > Menuridae > Atrichornis > Atrichornis clamosus. The sequence continues at coordinate 169,475 of WBMZ01007509.1, read as the reverse complement.
GGGGAGCCGTGTCCTGACAAGGCCATGGTTCCTCCAGCAGTGCAGGTCCAAGTAGGGAATGAGTGAGATGCACTGCGGGGGAGTGCCGGGGTGGGTTTGGCATCATTGAGGTGGAAGGAGGGATTGCTGTGCCTTGCCCCTAACCCAGCTCTACTGTGTTTCTTGTCACTCAGAGACAGAACAAACAGGGAGAGTTGGATGAGGCAGTTCAGGGGTTAATTTGTCCAATGTGACTGTAGTGGGAGAATCTGGAAAGGCTGACCCTGAAGTGAAACTCCTGAGGAGTGCTGGGACAGGTCTACTTGGGAAACCATTCCTGCCACACTCTGGGACTTGTTGGAGGGCCAGCTCAGAGGCAGCTGAGCCCCCAGCCTGGCAAGAGTGTAGCTGGTTCCATTTGCTTCCTGGCTGTGCACAGGAACACTGTGGTTGTCACCAGTTTCCTGGCACTTCCCAGCTTTGTGTAGCTCACTGGAACACACACTGGAGCACACAGCTTGGAAGCTGTGGAGGAAGGGCTGGATTTTTGTGGCCAGGCCACCTCGACAGCACCAAGGCTCTGTCTCTTCTGGGCTGTGATGGGGAGCAGGGAAAGGGGCTGGACATTCTCACTTTGTCCTCTGAATGTCTGTTTCTGTCCCCAGAGAGGAAGAGGTTCTACCAGAACGTGAGCATCTCACAAGGGGAAGGTGAGTACGGCTGCTGGGGTGGGATGGAGGGGCTGGTCCCTGGCAGAGGTGTCATCACCCCACACCACGTCAGCATGGGGTGTTTGTCAGCAGCTGCTGTGCCCCTTCCTCATCTATAGCAAAGCTGTGTAGTGGGAAACAGCTTCCCAGACCAAGTGTATCCAAGTGATGGTGGGAAACCCAAGTATTCCTGGTCCCTGCTCCCGTCAGCTCCAGCTCGGAATCTGCTCCTGCTATGGGGTTGTCTGTTGTTCCTTAGTGCCTGCTCCTCTTTGATTCCCCAGGATTTCTACTCTGATTCCCCAGGAGGCTTTGAAATAAACCTGGACCACCGAAAGCTGAAAACGCCCCAGGCCAAGCTCTTCACTGTCCCCAGCGAGGCCTTGGCCATTGCAGTGGCAACGGAGTGGGATTCCCAGAAAGACACCATCAAGTTCTACACAATGCATCTGGTGAGCACAGCAGGGTGGGATGCTGAGACCTCCAAATGCAGAACGTGGAGGGAACAGGTTGTCTTGCTCCTAATGCCTGGACGTGGCACTCAGGGCTCTGGTCTAGTTAACAACGTGGTAATCAATCAGAGGTTGGACTTGATCTTGGAGGTGTTTTCCAAACGAAATGATTCTATCCTAATGCCCATGGAAACAAGGACATGAGGTCAGGACTTTCTCTGGGCACCCCGCAGTTGTGAGGGTGGTTCGATGCTGGCTGAGTGCCTGTCTAGAGGCAATCTGTGTCATTGGAGAACTTTAGAAGGGGCTGGACAGTGTTTTTGGGAATAGTGAGGGGCAGGAGGAAATGATGAGCTCTGGAGCAGTCCATGAGCCTTCTTCCCTGCTGCTTAATGGACTGCTTCCAGGGATTCTGAAAGATTTGAGATGATTTCCTATTACATGAGCCACGTTGTGACCCTGCACCCAATTTAGCTCCACCCCTCGGTTCTCCACCTGCCGCAAATCCCTCTGCTTCTTCTTGGCATTGTACCATGGAAGCTGCTGCTTTTTCAAGCCTTGAATAACAGCAGTTTCAAATGCCTTTATCCCCAGACCACTCTGTGCAACACGGCGCTGGACAATCCCACGCAGCGAAACAAAACGCAGCTGATCCGAGCGGCTGTGAAATTCCTGGAGACAGACACAGTCTGGTATGAGATGGGGACCCAGCTGGATTTTGGAAAGATAGTGGGGAAAGTGAAGGAAAACGTCTGCTCTAACCCAGTCATGGCAGGGCTCTGCTCTGTGCTGGTTTCTGCCTGAGGGTTTGAATTAGTTTAGATCAGTCCTCTGTGTGCAAACCTGTTTGGATTCTGTGCACTCGAAGGAGAATGGGATCTGGTCCTGTGCTGAACTCTGTTTTGGACATCTCTGTGCTGGGTAAGGGTAGGAGAAGCAGGAAGTGAAAATCTTGGAGAAAAGAGAACATCTTTGAAAGGCCTGTGGGGATCTGTCAGCCAGTCCCTGGTACTCCTGTGCCAGTACAGGCAGCTCAGACTACTTGTACCAGTAGCAAAATGCCCTTCAGTCTTTCTAGTCCCCGAGGGCCTGCAGGATCAAGCCTGCTCATGCCCAGGCTCCTGTCCCAGCCTCTACTGGCAGCTGCACAGCTCTGTGGGGAGAGGAGAACAGGCTTCCCTCACCTGCCCTCATGGCTTTGGTCAGACTGGCAGCAGGGCCACCAGGCAAGGAGGGGCAGGAGTGGCCCCACATAGAGTTCCAGTGGGATGTTCCCTCCTCTAACTGCCAGACCTGACTTCAGCCTGTGTATTCCTGCAGTTTTCAGTTGGCTGGTTTGCTGCTCTGTTTTGTAGTAAGATAGAATTGTCCTTCCTGGAACCACAAAACTCAGAACTTGGGGAAGAGTCGGGGGATTGTTCCCAGTCACTGCTGCCTGGGTGGACAGCAGGCCCCTGTTCCCCTTGCTGTTTGTCTGCTGGGGTCAGTGGCCTTCCCAGAGGTGTGTCCCAGCCTGGGAGTGACCATCCAATGTGGTTTTGTTCTGTGATGTCCCAGCTATCGTGTGGAGGAGCCTCCGGCCTTGGCAGAGCTGCAGAAGAATGAGTGGGATCCCGTGGTTGCCTGGGTTGAGAAAAGGTGAGGTCTCAAAGGTGTTCCTGGCTGCTTAGGCCCTGCCCTGCTGAGCCCAGGAGCTCTGGTGCTTGGGACTGCCAGAGCCACCAGCTCCATGAGCCCTGGGCCTTTTCCCTGGGCTTTGCTAAGGCTTTGGATGATCATTCCAGGTACAACGTGACAATTGGCTCCTCGACCAGCATCCTGGGGCCAAACATTCCAGCCAGCACCAAGGAGACCTTCATCAGCCATTTGGCATCCTACAACATGTGGGCCCTGCAAGGTGAGCGGGGCTGGGCCAGTGAGGAGGTGGTTCCCCTCCATGGGGCAGGAGAGTGACTGTAATGTTTTTCTCCTGAGTGTAGAGGTTTATGTTTCAAAGCTGCAGGCCAGGCCCTGACCTGCATTTGTCATGGGTAGGGATTCTCCTCAATGCCACTGGTGTTCAGGATCTGACTCTGCTGTCCCCTGAGCTGTTTGCTCCACGTTAGCACAAATAACTTCTTTAATGCCAAACCTTCTAATGATTTAATCCCTAGCTTTGTTGTTTCCAGGAAAAGAAATCAGGCTTAGTACTCCAAAGTGCCCACACTGTGCACCATCCTCACTTTTTCATCCTGATATCTCACTTAATCTTGCCTGAATCATCTGAATGACACCAAAAGATAAAGAAATGAAGTGATGTTTGCTTTGTTCCAGACCTGAATGAGCAGCAGGCAGTAAAACCACCAAAGACACAGAATGCTGGCCTGGATGGGTATCTCTTCCCTTTGCACAGGGAAGAGTTGTAGCAGAATAAAAGGAGGTGGTGTCCAGGGCATGGCCTTTGTCACTTTGTCACAATGCTCTGTTACTGCTGTTTAGCACAGATCTGAGTGGCCAGGTGCAGGTGGGAGGATCACTGGCCCTCCCTGAGGGGGTACCACACCCTGCCTGTCTCTTCAGAGCATGTGAAGATGCTGCTGTAATGCTGCAGAAAACAGCCATGAATATTGTTTGGTTTGGGTTATTCCCTTCCAGGTATAGAATTTGTAATCACCCAGCTGAAATCGCTGATTCTGTCCATGTGCCTGATTGACAGGCACATTACAGTAGAGAAAGCCGTGCTTCTGTCTCGCCTGGAGGAAGAATACCAGGTAAATTATGTTACAAAACAGCCCTATAATTCAAATAGCAATAATCCCAGCATGACAAATGCATCCCCCACCACAAATAACTGGCAAGGGAAGTGTCTGCTATAGCAGGAGACGTTCCACTCCACCAGTCTCCCTGTCTGAGAGCGTTTGGAGCGTGCTGCTGCAGAGCAACACCATGGGCACAACAGCCCAGAGTGCTCCCAGGGCTGCCAGTTTCTTTTCACAGAGCCCAGATGGCTGCTTTTCTCCTTTTCTAATCTGAAGTATAAAGTTGTGGCTGGATTCTCTTTCTGTGGGTTATCCAGCCTGGAGGCCTTGGTAGACACCAAGCGACCGAGCTGGCTGGAAATTAGCCTGGTGTGAAGCTCCCCCTGTCCCAAAAGTGGCTGAAGTTGGGAATCTTTTTATCCTTCCTTTAAGAGGCTTTGCCTCAGACCCCAGTACAGATGAAGCATGTCCTCATCTGGAGATATCCCTGCCTCAGCAGTCGAGGATCAGCTGAGCTCGTGCAGGGATTACCTGTGCTTCACAAATGTGAGAAGGGAGGCTGAGAATTGCTGAGCTGCTTTGAGTATAATCCATGTTCCTCCTCTCCTTCAGATTCAGCGCTGGGGCAACGTGGAGTGGGCCCATGACTACGACCTGTGTGAGCTGCGTGCTCGCACGGCAGCTGGGACTCTCTTTGTTCACCTCTGCTCGGAGAGCTCGACTGTAAAACACAAACTGTTGCAGGACTGAGGCAGCTGGGCAGGGCACAGGAAAAAAATGTTCAGCTGGGAATTGCTGGCCTGACCCAGTGGATGGTAGCCACCCTCTTGCCATCCCATTTTTCCTGGGATCAGCCTCATTTGCTGTGGTTTTGCGGGCAACTCCTCACTTGGATTGCCTGCTGCAGCACAGTGCCAGCAGTTTGAGCCCACAAGGAGGAAAGGTCAAGGTGAGCTTCCTCTGCATCCCCAAGCCAGCAGCTCCGTCCTTTCCTGGTGTCTGTAACTCATCAGAGGAGCTCCCATGGAAGGAACAGCTTCCTGGGCAGGGCACGGCACAGACATACCCAGCATATGCCACATGTCTTCATAGCTGCCAGCTCCTGACACACACTTGTTATGGAAATCTGAAAACAGACTCCACTGCATCTGTTGTTCATCCCTTGCCGTGCCTGTCTGTAACACCAGGGTCTCTGTGTTCCATTAAAGACTCGCCCCTGTGAGGTACCGAAAGCTGCGTGGCTTTGTTTTAATCACCAAACCCTGGGGTGGGTCCTGAGCTGCCAGGTCCTGGGCAGGTGCTGGGATGGCTTCAGACATTAAAAATCACGGACCAGAGCAGGCATTAACTACTGTGTGAGCCACAACATGCAGCTGAGGACGTAGCAAGGAGACAACTCTGTAGTCCTGGAGCAAGCGGGATGAAACCTGGCCTTCAGCCATCTCCAGAGGCACAGAGCACGATGAGCTGAATCTGTGCTTGACAGGCAGCACCAGCCACAGGGTTTTCTGAGACCTGCTCTCTCCCTGGTGTGCGTACACAGCCACCCTCTCATTTAACCTTCCCACCTTCTCCTTGCTGCCTGCCTGGAGCAGCGCCGCCCCGGCCAGCACCGTTCCTCAGAAGCTGCCCACGAGCGAGCGTGGCAGCGGCTGTCACCGAGCAAGGAGGGGAATTAATGACTCCTCTCTTGGCTGTGGCGGGCGGCGGCGTGTGAGCTCCTGTGGAACCATTGATTTCCCTTCCTGCTGGCTGGGGGCTGCTCTGCTCACGCTGCAGAAAGCCGCTTGCGAGAGGTGGTGAGAAGATGAGGCTCCCAGGCATATGGAGCCCCCACCAGCCTTGTGCTTGCTGAGCTGGAAACCTGCTGTTATCTCGGGGGTGGCTTGATGGAGAGCCCTCCTCTCCTGAGCTGCTGCCTGGTGCCAGCAGCTCACAGGTTCCTGCCACTGTGTTCGCAGGTACCGAAGCTTTCAGGCATGATGTGCTATGATGATTTGGTTCAATCAGCTCACAGCTGATCCATAACCCCTTGTGACCAGGTCTGAGTTGTCTGCACGGGCTTTGTGCCAACATGATGGAAGAGACAGAGCTTTGGATGCTTTTCCACAGTCAAGAAGTAGCTTTTATTTGCAGTTTATGGTGGGATGGAAGAAATATGCATTTGGTCTGAAACGTCCCAGGCAGCTTGGGCATAGAGAGGCAGCTGTTGCTGCTGGGGGCTGTCCTGTGTGCCCCAGCTGAGGCAGCTCTCCAGCCCTATTCCATAAGCTCCAGGATCTCTGTGTTATCCACCTCCTTCTGGAGAGTGTTGATGTAGCAAATGATCTTTTTGATAGAGGCACGGTTTCTGTCGCTCTCAGTTTGGAAAGCCTGGACAGATTGAAACCAAGCAGTGAATCTGCAGGCATGTGGAGGTCCCTGGAGCACAGAGGGCTCCACAAAGGTCTGGGAGCATCTCTCCTCACAGTGTCCCTGCCATTTGAGACAGACCTGCCTGTGCCCCATCCCCCTGAGTGGGAGGGTCTCTTACCTTCTCTGTCACAGAGGTCTGCCAGTGGTAGATGTTGCAGAGCATGTCGCTCTCTCTCTTATCAATCTTGCGCAGGCGGATGTCGTGGGACATGGTGGTGGCATTGACAATGGTGTTTTTATCCACAAGGAGCTGGGAGGCAACGTGACCAGATGAGAGGAGGGGGTGGGCACACAAGGAACGAGCAGCACAGCAACTGCAGCGCTCAGAGGGAGAAATCAGCCCTCTGTCTAAAACTGGCAAATCCCTAGACATCGGGATGGATCCAGTGCTTTACCCTTGGCCTCGCTGCAGTGTAATGGGGCATTTTCCCTAGTACAGGTGGGGAAACTGAGGCAGCACCCTTGGCCTCAGGTGCTGGAGCAGGGAGTTCTGTGCAGGCAGGGCTGCCATGCAGCTGGTGTTGAAACAAGGCTGTATATGCTCCAGCACGCCTGGAAATGGAAAATCGCACTTGGAAGGGATTCCTGCGCTGCTGGCACTGGCTGTAAATCTTCATTTTTTGGAGAGTCCCAGCTTCTAATGGAAGCAGTGACTTCCCCCGTAGCTCCAAATAGAGGGTGGCTTTGCTAACCTGTAATGACTCTCCTCCTGCAGCCAAGTGCAGCTGTTGGACAAATGAATTCCCTTCTCCTTGGGAATGGATGGCAGCGAGGCAAAATGGGTGCGTGGCAGCGGTGCGGAACTGCCGCCATCTGCACAGGCCATAAAGCAGGAGCTCCCCTGGGGGCACGGGGGTCTGGTTTGTGTCTGTCAGCTCTTGATTACCTGGAGTGACAGGGGGCTGGGATAATCTGGACAGAGCAAAGCCACAGCTAATGCAACTTCAAGTAATTTAGCCACTAAATGAAGGAATAATGGAGGCAAAAAGGGCAGCAGCGTTCCTGAGTGAAGCACTGCAATGATGTTGGTGCTTTTGGAAAGGCTCCTGGGATCTTTGCTATCACAGCAAGACTGAAGCCTAAGTGGAAGGCTCTGTTTGAAATGTCATGTCCTGCCTCCAGATCAGCTCATGGGCTAGGGAGCTTCAGGAAGGGATTTTGAAATCACTGAGGCAAACAGAGCCCTGGTGCAAGAAATTCAGAGCAGCGTTGGGATTCTGCTGAGGGAGCAGTGAGAGTCTGAACAAAACCAGCTGTGAGTGAATGCAGCAAAGATGCTGCCTGAGTGCCTGGAAATCAGCCAGAGCAGTGAGTTGCGCTGGAGGCAGGAGAGAGACTTCCTCAGCACCTCTCCTGGGCTTCTGCCACCAGCTCGGTCAGTGCCCAGGGAAACCCGCAGTGCAGTTATTCCCTGTCCTAGTCACTGGAGGTGTCCAGAGGCACCACAATTCAGCCAAGTGACTGGACCTTCTAAGAAGGAGGTTACGCTCCAGTTCAGGTATGGCTCTGGCAGCACTGAGCCTCCTGGAAATCTCATCCCTGCAGAGAAGAGGCTGTGGCCTCCTTTTCTTGCCGACTCCCTTGCAGTGATAAATCGTTTTGGTGCCCTCACCATTTGAACATCATGTGGCAAATCCTCTTCAAGCTGATTCATGAGTGATTTCTCCAGGGTGGCGATCACGATCTCCATCAGCTTTTCATGGTGCTGGTTCTCCAGGTCCCGGCACTGGGTCATCGTGCAGAGGATGATTAAGGAAAAAGCTGACCACACCACTCATCTGTGGAGATTAAATGACCTCCTGTAACTGGGAGTGAGTGTCTGCACTGTGTGATTCTGCAGGAATGAGCCTGGCTGCCCCCAGCAGCTGCTCTGGTGTCAGGATATCAGGATATACACTTTCAGTTCTTAATCACACACTGCATCTCATCTTTACTGCCAAATATGACACAGGACTGAGAGAGGGCCTAGGTTTGCAAGAGAAATTGGAGGAGGCCTCCAGGTAAAAGCTAAACTCTTAATGCAGTGCAATTATTTGCACCAGGGCAACAGATTTCTAGATTTAAAGCAGTGTGACCTGTCACTGAAGCACATCAGTATTCTCATATCACTTTTTTCCAGAAGACATCACAGAACCAAAAATGAACACCATTTAAAGAAATTTCAACAAAAATTGTACATATTTCATTGGCTGCTACAGCAGGAATGTACTTACAAACAGTCTAACCAGATCTTCCTAGGGTTTTGTCTTTTCTGCATGGAGAAGAAAGGGAGATTCCCAACAGGGTGAAAGCTGCCTAAATCCTACAGACTTTCAGCACAGGAGAATTTAGATCTTTCTGTGCTCTCCAGAGTCTCCACATGAAGAACCTGGGCACCTTAAATGACTGTTCCTCAAAGATGGGAAAAGATATTTTCTGTTGATTAAAATAAAAAGTAAGTTCTTATACTGATGGCTCATTTTTGGATTTAGAGGTGAGGTGTAGGTACATCACTGGGAGGTCCAGGCCAACATACTGTGAAAAGGATATATCCCTTTAATGTTTTCAATGAATGTTGATGCTATGACATCAATGCTTCTTTTAAAATCCTGTAATAGTTCCTTAACAGAGGGGGAAAAGAGGAAATATCACAATGAAAACTTGCATAAACATAACAGGGAGTCAAGGAGTCTAGGTGGAATCTACAATTTATTGTAATTTGGACTCACTGCTGTTATTAGCACAGTCAGAAACTGAACTGCCGCGAGCATTTAAAGTGTTTTCAAAGCGCTGCAAGATTTTCTTCCCTTCTTCAGGGACAGAAAATCAGAATCAGTTTATTGGAGGGAAGTTGACTGAATAATACCCTTCCCCAGTGTCTGGAGATAGCCAGGTGATCCTTTCTCACCCTCACCTAAGCAATGCCTGGAGAGGGCTGTATTCCCATACCCTGCCATGCTGCAGCCTCTTTGTCTGTATGAAGAGCCTCTCATCAGAAGCACAACCCCTGCCTGGGCTTTACTGCAGCTTTTGGTTTAGTCCTTAGAAATTAAAATTGCTGCTGCCTATTCTCTCTCTCAAAAACGGCTGATGGAGAATCTGTGAAGTGTTGCACTTAAATGTCTTGGTACCTGAATCCTGCAAATCCAGCAGGGCGCACAGGGAGAAATGTTTCTGCTCAGCCCATCAGTCACTGCAGATATGTGAGGGCCAACTCAAAAAACACTAAAAGGCACAATCCTGATGCAGTGAGGATCCATTTTGAGCTGCTTCTTTCTTCTATCCACACCCCCAAAAGTAAACTGCTGCACACAGGCCACAGCTCCTGCCTGCTCATTTTTAGCCAAATTACTTTGGGTTTTTTCCTTAAATGAAGATGCACATTAGCAGTCCTGCCCTAGTTTTTGAGGAAAAGTCTGGGGAGGAAAAGGCAGCTATTATGCAAGCAAATGCAGTTAGCTGAGCAGAAATGTGTGTAATCTTATAGCAAAGATCAGCCTCAAAGAATGACACTTCCAGAATCCGAAATGCATTCCCTGTGCTATGCAGCAACTTGTGCAGACCTATAAAACAACCTCCCTCCCTCTAAAGTGTGGGAGATCAGCTTGGATAGATGTGAAGGACACAGTGTTCTGCTCTCAGAAACAGAAATCTTTTGTAAGGTATCAATGTCCAGGGCCTGATCTCACCCACATCAACTCTGAGCACAGGAAGACGAAGATGGAGACAAACCATTCCCCCGAGTGGAAGTCCTGTGCCCCCCTCTTTGTGACTAAGCTGCTAAACAGGGGTGCAGTGACAGAAAAGTGACCCCCCCACGTTCTGGCTGTGAGGTCTCACAGCTGTGTGCTTGGCTCTCACCTCCAGGTCGCTGGATATCAGCGTTTCCAAGCTCATGAGTGCATCCCACAGCTGCAGGATGTCCTCCTTGCACTCGGCTCGTTTAGACTCAGCACTATCACAACTCCTGGCATGATGAATCTCATCCAGGCTCTAAACAGAGATACATAAATTACTTATAGTTTGTGTTCAGCACTCCATTGCAATTTAATTAACTTGTTACATATGTGAGAAAAGTTCCTGCTGCTGATTAGCTGAAATGAAATGTGATGATTCAGGGAAGTCTCCAGATTTACATACTGGGGCTAGTCAACAGTGCTGAGGTTTGCTGCTGCACTAATGATCCCAATCCAGGGGCAGTGCAGTGGGATTGGGGAAACTCTTCCTCCTCCTCCACTCAGCAGAAGACTTTGCCCCTTCTATGCTTCCAACTTTGGTTCCCTTTAATTTCAAGCAAAAAAAGAGTAATATTAAATCCTTGACATTGCTGGCTATGAAGAAGAAATTAACAATTACTTCAGAGAAAGAAACACAGGCCTAAATCCTGATCCACTTCATGCCAAGGAGAATCTTGACTGACTTCCAGTAGGGTCAGGATTTAGTATTCTGAATATGGAATACCTATCATTGCCTGCCTTCCTCTTACAGCAAGGATTTACTGCCCTTCAGAATTATGAATTGACGTCAGTTTTGTATCAGACAAGATTTATGTTTTCTTAGATAAAAAAAAATCCTCTTGTGCTGAACAACGTATTATTTTCAAGTCTGTTTAAAATGAGTTAACAATCAATTGTTTAAAAAAGGAGAAAAAATATATATGTTTTATTATGTCTAATCCACTTCTCCTGAGAGAGAATGGAGCTAAAGTAAAGAATTCTGTTGAAAATCCCTGCCAAGACTTGTGTCTGGAAATGGAGTGGATTACCCAAACTTTGCAGTGTTAAAAGGGGGAAGGGGAGAGCAAGGTATCTTCTTTTCTAATGTAAACAAGTTAGGAGGCTCAAAAAGGCTCCAGAGCCATTCAAGCTGCACCTCTGGGAGCAATAACTTCAAAGTTCAAGGCCTTTAATCCTCCGTAACCAACTTCAGAGAGCACAGTGATTTTACAGGTTACCCAAGTTTACATGAAAGGATTACAGCCAGACAAACAGCCCTAAGAACAGCTCACAGACTGCAGTCTGCTGGGCCTCTGGGCCTATTGAACTCCTCCAGTAATTTTAAATGATGGGGAAATGCTATTAAAACACTGTGTTCAGTTTTGATACCAACTCTTCTAATATTTATATGAAAAATGGCATGCTGACCACTGCGTCCTGTTCAGAGAATCCCAGAATCCCAGAATGTTTTGGGTTGGAAGGGACCTTAAAGATCCTCCAGTTCCAACCCCCTGCCATGGGCAGGGACACCTTCCCCTAAACCACGTTGCTCCAAGCCTCATCCAACCTGACTTTGGACACTTCCAGGGATAGGCCAGCCACAGCAACCTGTGCCAGGGCCTCACCACCCTCACAGGGAGAAATTTATTCCTAATAGTCCACCTAAACCTCCCCTCCTTCAGCTTAAGGCCATTCCCCTTTGTCCTGTCACTCTGTGCCCTTGAAGCCCAATCCATAACTAAGCCTGTAGGTCAGACGAAGGTGAAGGGGCAAAATCTGGCCTCAGCCATGTTTCTTTGGGTTTGATTTTGGCTTTTTTTTGTTGTTATTGCTGGGGTTTCTTTGTTTTTGTAGGGTTTGAGGGGTTTGTTTTGTTTAGTTTTTTTTAATGGAAGATATAATGAGAATTCAAGTGCAAGTTAACTGAACATTCATGTCAAACTTTTGCTTGGAACGAGATGATCTTTAAGGCCCCTTCCAACCCAAACCATTCTGCGATTCTGTGACTCTGGAAGTGCTGCCAACTCGTGTCCCAACTGGAGCTGCTGGATGCAGTTTTCCAGGATGAGTCAGCAAGGTTCAAGGCCCCGGGAGCAGAGTGACTCAGCAGCTGTCAGCCTGTGACAGGCACGGAAATAAAAGTGACCTGGTTTCCAGCGGGAGCCAGCGCTCGTGACTCTGCTGGTGTCAGTTGTCAGGGACTTGCTCTCTCAGCTGACAGTGTTACCAGGCTTTAGCCCTACCTTATTTTTTCTGTGGAAACAAAATCATGATCCATCTATTATACATGGTTAGAAAGGGATCCAGCTAGAAGCTACGCCCTGAGCAGCCACAATGGGTGGCTGTAGTTGAGCAGAATGAAAAGAGAGAGTTTCTGCTTTAAAAAGACTAGGAATACATTAAAATAACTTTATCTACTTTTTTTGGTTATAGTTCTTTGAGCTGTTGTTGACAAAGTGAACTGAAGCAGAAAATTACTTGAAAATAAACTGAATACACTGCAATTTCCTTCCTTTTCTTCCCCATTTTTCAATGAAGGAAGAGCTATTGGAGACTTCAAAGAGAAGGGGAGTAGCAGTAAATATCTATCTATCAATCAATCTATCTATCAATATTATAAATCAACTTAATAAAAACTATTTAAACTAAAAGAAAGGTTGAGCATTTCCATTTTCCTAAATATTGGTAACTTTTCTGGATGGGAAAAAACAAGTAAAAAAACCCCACCCTGTTTAGCCACATTTTTCCACAAACCCTTGAAGGACCTTTACCTTTATTGATGATTAACATTACGACATATTAATTTTGTTCTACACTGAATTTCTAGTATAAATAGAGGCTGTGTTAGCTGGTTTTAGTTTGCCCAAAGGGTAATCCCCAATTTTTTTCCCTACATAAAATATTAAAAAACTTTTGACATTATGCTAATGACATTATATTAGCTAACAAAACAATTTCTATTCATATAAATTTATGTTGTAAGAAACATATAAGGAAATACCAGTGACTGAGCACTGGAAGAGGTTTCCCAGAGAGGTTGTGGAGTCTCCATCCGTGGAGATATTCAAACACAGTCCCGGGCAGTCTGGGGGGGTTGCATTACAGCAGTGTCAATCCAGAATCATTTTCCTAATTTTAATGGAGTTAGCCCTGTTTTCAGTGCAATTAAAAGCTGGCATATGATGTAGAGAAATCATGTATCAAGCAAACAAAAGCGTAACATTACCCTTTGGTGCCGATTGTCAAAGTCTGCGATTATCTTCCTGCTTTCTTGCTGGTTGGCTGTTAGAATTTCATGAACTCTTTTGTAGAATTTAGAGACTTCAGCTTCTCGTTTTTCATACTCCTTCAGTCCATAGTTATACAGCTTCTCACAAACTGAGACAAACTCCTCCCTGTATGTGACAGCAGAGTCAAGGTTTTTTGCTTGTTCAGTGGAGCAACATGTTATGTTCCTTCTACCTCTGCAAATCTGAGCAACAAGAGCTACAAGCTACTTTTATGTAAACTCTGTGATTCTTGCTGGGAGCAGGCTGCCAAATAGTCTGTCTGGGGAAGGACTGGGTCACCCATTCACACTTTATGCATAGGATTTTGCTGCCTTAAGGGTATGGAGAGAGCTGTGGCAAGTTGAGGGGGAAAAAAGCCTTGAGTAAGAGAAGGAAATACGTACGCTTGACTCTTCTGACACAGCAGCAGAACAAAGTGTACAACCCTATCTGTCTTCACAAGTGTGAATACAGTGCCTGTGTAGTTAATAAATACAGCTCTGGAGCCCACAGCCAGAGCACAGAATAAACTACTGAGTTGGTAGCATCACAAAAATAACGTCAATTTTTCTTCTGCTATTATCTTGGCAATGGAATTGTTTCTGGAGTCTATTGTAGTTAAGCTGTGATGCATTTTTCCCCAACAGTGTAATGCAATTTTAAGGAAGGTCAAGTTACTGGCCTTGACAATACTCTATTAATCTGAATGAGAAAAGAAAAAAAGCTAAAAAAAGTGTCTGCTTTCTGCTCCCCCATGTAGGAGCAATGATCAGAAAAATGCGCTGGCCTGGAAACTTCACATTGCCAGTTCTGGCAGGTTGTGAGATATGCGACTGGTATCGTTCTGATTAGTCTGTTCCTATCTCCTACCACTTCAATTTCAACATGATTTTAGTGACTGTGCTCTCACAATCTAACTGACAGAGATTTATCTTCCAGCTCATTTTAAACTTTAAGTGGATTCCAGACTTAAAGAAAGTACAAAGTCTTGATTCTTGAAGGGTCAGAAAAGGAGGCTACTAAAATTGTGTTTGATTCACGGGAAGGAAAAGGAATATGGTAATTACAACGGTGAGAATTTAAAACGCTGGGATCTCATGACCTGTTGGGGATAGAAACGAGTGGTTTTACAAATGGGATGTTTCAAGCTGGGCTGGCCAGCTTGCCAGTAATATAAACCATTTGTTTGGAGCCCTCATATTTCACAAGATATCAAGCCTTAAAGCTGTCAGTGGTCTCACAGCCTTGCAGCGTAATTTTTGGTTCCATTCCAAAATTGAACACAGACTGTCTCAGATCTTAGATCAATGTAGCTTTCAGCTCTGGACAAAAGCAACAGATGAGGAGTCCCTGTGGATGCACTTCCTTCTTAACTCCAAGGCATTACCTTTTAGCTGTAGGTATTCCAAACCCAGAAAGGATATGCCTCCAGCAGGTCCCCCACTCCAGGGAGGGAAGCCAGTTTGGCAGCCTCTGTATCCTCTTCATACAGACTGTCAAACAGGAATGATCCATTCAGGTACTCAACAAAGGCTGTCTTTGAAGAGAAACAGAGCAAAATAAGTAAAATAAAGATGCCAACCTGCTGCCAGTCCTCAGGATGTGTCTCCTATAAATACCTCACCAGCAGCAGAACCTTGGTGCAGACACAGTTACACAAACACAGCAGACATACCAACCAAGCCATGAAAGCACCTTGCACCTGGAGTGAAACCCATCCCAGGGGCTTTGCTGCTACAACTCTGTAGCCTAAGGATAGAAAACACTGTTTAATCTCATATCAGATCACAGAATCATAAAATGGCTTGGGTTGCAAGGGACATTAAAGAGCATCTCATTCCACCCCCCGGCCATGGGCAGGGACACCTCCTACTATCCCAGGTTGCTCCAAGCCCCATCCAACCTGGCCCTGGACACTTCCAGGTACGGGGCAGCCTCAGCTTCTCTGGGCAACCTGTGCCAATACAAGACATTGTCACATACTTACTGCAAGACTATTAAGCCTTTCAAATAAGCGGTCTGTGAACTTTGGGGAGGGACAGAGGGAAGAGCTGCAAGTGTCCTCCCTGTTACTAAACCACTAAACTTTAGCCACTCTGATCTTTTAGAGATCTAGAATACAGAGCCAGGCCACCACTGAAAGCACCATTCCACTTGGTCTTATTTTCAGTCTGGTTACAGGACTACAGTGATCTCCAAAAGACCTGGAGAGCTTAACCACAAAACTAATGAAAAACATTAACTTAGTATGAAGGAGAAAAAAAAAGTCATTTCACCATAAAAATGTTACCATTTCCCTCAGACCTGTAATTTTCTTAATCTCATGTCAGGCTGATAAATTGCCTGGGTATGATTTACTATTTAGCTTTGCAGGGTCTCTATCTGTAGTTTCATTGTTCAGCCCAAAGCGTTATGTTCCTCCACATCATGGGTATTCCAAGCAGTTCCAGTTTTCATTCAAAAGATAAGATTCCGAGATCACAGAGATTAATCCAAGCCTTAGTTTTAGCAGAGTCGATGGTAACCTCTCATTAAATCTTCAGGCAGGTAAAAGACAAGTCAATATGTGTTGTGCTTCTTTCTCCTGAGACAATACACAACCAGCCAAAGAAAACTTACCTCGTGGTACTCCAGCTCTTTCTGCTTTGCCTGTTTCATCTCCAGAAGAGCAAGGGCCTCAGCCTCTTCCTCTTCCAATGGCTTAGTAACATCTTGATACTTTAAAATTGCAGCTTTTCTCTGAGAGATATAAATAAAATATTTGGATTAGATTATCCAGCATTGCTCAACAAGTCTGGGCATAGGCAACTGATCTTTCTAGAACATGCACCTGAGTGGCATCTGCATCTCCATTTCTTCATGGGCTTTATTAAACTACTTATGAAGTTTCTAACCTACTCCTCATCCTATTTTTTTCTGTCATATCACTGTTTCTGCATTCAATCCATCTGAGCTAATTCAGTCCCAGAAAACCTTTCTCTCTCCATTTTCTCATCTTTATAGTTGGGTATTTTCCCTTTTAGCAGGAAGTTCTATTTGACTTCTAGAATCTGAGCTCCAATTTGATCAGTCAGCGAGGTTAATACATTTTCTAGGGAGGAGAAGGCTCTTTGGAGGAGTGGATGGCAAGGTAGTACCAGGGGCAAGAACCTCATTAGCTTGAAACTGAAGCTTGACAAATTTAAGTACGCAATTCTCTGACGTCCCTGATGAGCAGGGACTGCATTCCATGACCTGGAAAGCCCTTCCAGTCCTGTGGTAAGAGCAATGTATATTCCAAGTACAGCTCCTGCTCTGTGCCAAGCAAATTTACAATTAATCATGTTCTTTGGTTACTAAAAAAAAATCCTGAACAAAAAACCCCCATCTTTGTTCTTCTGAGACCTGGGATGAAAAAGCAGTTCCACAGGTTACTGGTGAGGATGAACTGTCTTGTTCTCAGAAATCAAGAGTGGGAAGTGCATCCAGGCACCTGCTTGCCTGGATAGTCTGTCAGTCTGCTACTGAAACAAATCACTCTGTGAACAGCAGGACCACCAAGGTTCGTTCCCCCTGGATCCATGTCTCAAGACTGATTTCCTCTGAGATTCTCTAAGAAGACTTGCACTCGCACTGCAGCCTCTCTGTGGCAACATGAACCAGGCCCCTC
Source organism: Atrichornis clamosus (assembly GCA_013400975.1). Classification (NCBI taxonomy): domain Eukaryota; kingdom Metazoa; phylum Chordata; class Aves; order Passeriformes; family Menuridae; genus Atrichornis; species Atrichornis clamosus. Next base: position 152,568 of record WBMZ01007509.1, on the reverse strand, counting down.
TCCCACACACAGCTGCTGATTTTCACAAAATCTGTGAAGACATCATGCTTCTGACACCTCTACCTCTCTGTCAGATTTGACAGAATTTGGCCTACAGGTTCACAGCTGTTACATGGAAGCAGAATAAACACTGTGTGTTTCTGTGAGCCTGATTTCTGCAGGGAACCTGCCCCCAGTGCTGGAATATTGCTGGCACACCAACAAAGCAAAGGCTTTGTAAGATGCTGTTGCCCGATTTCCCAGTCAGGGAATGCAGAAATCTCACCATGGAGTCTCTCACGAGCTTGAAGTCCAAGTACACCAGGTTTGGAAGATAAGCAACAACAAACAGCGTGTACTGCTCGTCGTCGCAGAAAGGGTTCCCGGCAAGGTTCAGTGTCCGTAAGTTTTTGAACTTCCTGAGATAGACAACCTGTGCCAAAGGGAAAGAGATCTGTACTTCCCAGTGCTGGGGAAGCAGCCTTGAAATTTGTTGCTTTTATTACGATTAAATTGCAATTTGTATTCTGCTCCAATGGCAAATTCATACAACATTCAGTTATGAGTTTCTAATGGTTTTGGGAAAGGAAATATTTAAATTCATGTTGGGAATATCTAGACAAAGGGTGGAGAGAGAAGGCAGATGAGGTGGACAAATCACAGGTCTTAAATTGGTAAGATGCCCTCAAAAGAACCCCAAATAAATCCTAGTCTCCCTCCTGTTCTCATATGTAGCCACTTATTCCTTTTCTAGCTTTCATGGGAGCCAATAGGAATTTTGCTGTGGCTGACAGTAACAGAACTGGCCTTGCATGAGTAAATAATCTAAAAGAGGAATGGCTGCAGTAAACTCTTAACACTGGGACAGAAGACCAAAACCATAGCTCAGATTACTTAGAAATCCTAAGGAGAATTTTATCCCCTAAGGAGGGGCTTGGACACAGTGGCAAATGTCAGTTTTAAAATACCTGATCCTTCGACAGGGATTATTTGCAAAACCAGGAAGCACTTACATCTTCCAGACTGGTCAGGTCATTCTTCCCTATGGAGAAAATCTGCAGTTCTTCCAATGTATCCATGTGCTCAATTTTAGATATTCTGTTACTGTAAAGACTGAGATCCTGCAGTTTGACAAGGGTATCCAGGCCCTCAATTACTTCAATATTGTTGAAAGACAAGTCTGGGGAAGAGTTAGAAATCAAAAGTTAAATTATTTCTAGCAGAACACCCTGATTTCTAGCAGAACACACCTTGCACTTAGCCTGGGTCTGGATGTAGGAGTTTATGGACAGATTTTTCTCAGGGGTGGTCAGCGTCCCACAGGAAAGGCTCAGCATTAAATCAGCCTTTATCCCCATCTCTTCCTTGCAATTGTCCATGAAACTTTGAAATTAGAGGAATGGCTGAAGTTATTCCATGCAGAGTCCACATACACAGCCTGAAAGAGACTTCTACTTTATGGGGAAACACAAAACAAGAGGTGGGGAAATGCCCTAAGAGGGGGGTTTCTGTGACAAATTTGACACTGTCTTGTTTCTTGCAGACTCTGATCTGCCACACCAATGACACTGTCGTGGTCATTCCCATAGGACTAAGTTATGCCAGTTCCACATCAGTGGAGTTATGCAAAGGCACATCCTCACTTTAGCTACTTCAGTCATTGAAATGTCCTCTTCTCCTGCCAGAACATCCATCCTAACACCTACAGTCACCATGACTAAGGGCAGTACTTGCCCCTGGGCCAGTACTGAGCGAGTCAAGAGTCCAAAGATGGTTTATGAGGTCTCTTGGGTGGCTGAGACACTCGTGTAGCAGCAGCTGAACCACTGCAGCCTTTGGGCAAACGAAACACGTGAATGTGCTTCAAAACACTCTGTTTATACTGTGGTGCTCGGTTGGTGATTCACAAGTGCATCAGTCATCTGTGGAGCAGAATAGTGCAGACAACTGGGCGGAAGGACCCATTAGACATTTCACAATGTGCTTACGAGCTGAAGCCCTGCGTGCTGGGGATATATTTAGAATTCCAACCAGCAACGTGGCTGCAGTTCCAGAGAATGCTCCAAGCTGTGCATCTGTGTAGCTGAAAGGAGTCACATAAGGCTACAAGGATGGGCACTTCTTGGGACAACAATGACACCAAGCCCTTAAGGACATTGGGGTAAAGATGATGGGTTGTAGGCTCTGAAATGCCTGCAGTGGCTTTCAAAACAGAATACAGGCTTCTAAATCACAGAGGTGTTTCCATAAATATTCCTGAAAGTCACCTCCAAATACAATACAAACCTTGGAAACAACCTTGAAACCTCAGCTTCCTGTTCCTGCCATGTCAAATGTATTAAACCCGGTTTTTAAACATTTGAAGGATTGTTTTGCAGCTCTGATACTCAGGCATTTTGACATTTGACAGTCAAATAAGGAAACACACAGACAGCTGACAGCCTTCCCTGGGAAAGCTCCTATCAGTCGTGTTTGAGAAGGAAGGTGACATCCTGGTTTATCACAGATTGCTTTGCACCTGTGAAGGCATCCAACCTCCTATGCCTGTATCTCACCAAGCCATACAAGGTGAACCAGACTCTCCAGAGCTTCTATCTTCTCAATGACATTGTTGTCCAGCTGCAGTTTAGTCAGATTCTCTAATGGCCACAGGTTATCAATCTGCAGGATACCTAAAGCCACAGAAAAAGAAAAAAGAAAACAAAAGAAAATTGTTTTTCATGTGAGACAGCTTCGGTTTAGCAGACATGGTGCCTTGCACAAGGAAAACATGTCCAGTCTTGCCTCCAAAGGGATTTCAGCGTAGTGTGAGTGCCCTGGAGGGCTCAGAGGTGCACTGGCTGGCTGAGATTTCAATGAAACAGCCCACTTAACCTCAGTGTCCTGCACCAGCGCACGCTGCTCATCAGCGAGGCCAATGAGGCGCGCAGGGGATGCTGACGACGGCCCTGCACTCGAGTGGCTTTATGAATCCACTACTAGGAGGCCTTGACCTTCATTTTCCTTTCCAGCTCCAAGCAGGAGGTTTGGGATGAGACTCTGCTTTTCTCTGCATTTGCAGTCTAGTGGTGCCCAGCTCCTGCTTTTGTAAATGACTCTCCTGCTCCAGGGATTCTCATCACAGGAGAGGAAGTTGGAGTCTACTCTTTCTGTGAAGGCTGCAGTTTAGAACTAATCAATATCCCTGCATTTAGTTTCCTCCAAAAACAGAATCACAAGGGCAGGCCATTAGTCACTACAGCAAAGCATCAGGACCAAGGTGACAGGAAATACAGAACATTCTCACTCCCATTTCTCTTTCCCCTGCAATGACTTCCCAGAAGATTTCAACTGCTCTCCTGCTATTCTCATTTAGTGAGTGCAGAGTAAAGCGAGAAATGGCATGCACAAAACATTCACACAGTTCTGTATTTTGTATTTGAAAACAAATCTGTGCGGGATCAAGTCAAGGGAGTCTTTTCTAAGGAAATCGACTCATACACACATTAGTTTACTGGAGCACAAAAAGAATAATCAACAGTAGATTTTTGCCTATGAAATTACTCCCCTCCCCCAAATACTCAAATATTGAGCCAAGTGTTCTTCCTTTTCATTTTTTGAATAGGAGTTTACAACTGGCTTGCCAGTAAGAGGCAAGCTGTGGTAATGCTATGGATGACCAGAGGATGCCACTGAATCGGACTGTAATCACCCTAATCTCCCCAATAGCTCTCACATAATCACCAGCCACGGAAGAGCCTGCCCAGGGTTGGATTTGGCCACATATCGAGGGGCCCAACAGGCCTGTGGCCTGTAGGTGTCACCACAATATAAATGTTAAATGAGAACAGCAGTGACAGTAAGAGTGGGAAGTGGAGCAGCTTTGAAGTTACTCATCAGCAAAAGCACCCAGCTCGCTCTGATGAAGCTACTTTGTACAGGTATGAGCAAAAGCCTAAGCCCAGATGTTAATTTTCACATAATACATCCAAGCTAATAATGATTGCTTAATTGCCAGTTACCCACTTCATGCTTTATTCTATTACCTTCTAGCAAAAGAAGAAGGAAAATATGTATATATTCTGATACTCACGTTTAAAACTAAGCTGTAGCTCTGTCACTGCCTTAAAGTTAATATTTTCCCCCTTGGCAAGATCTCCAAGGTCTTCTGGACACTTCTCTTCAATGGCTTTCTGAACCATTTCGTCATCAATAATGTTTGGCTCAATGTTACTGTAAAACTGACTCATTGTGAGACGGTATCAGCCTTAAAGGACAGAAAAGAAAAGTAAATTAAATCACTGCCTGGTTACTATTTCCAGCAGTCATAGAATACTAGAATCCCAGAATGGTTTGTGTTGGAATGGACTTTAAAGCTCATCTTGATCCGCCCTTTGCCACGGGCAGAGACACCTTCCACCACATTAGATTGCTCGAAGCCCTGTCCAAACTGGCCTGGAACACTTCCAGGGATGGGGAATCCACAACTTCTCTTGTCAGGCTGTTCCAGTGCTTGACAACCCTTTAAGTGAAGAAATTCTTCATGGAAATTTAAATATTCCTAGTGTTGCCCTTGAGGCATTGAGATTATTTGTCTTTTTAGAACTGTGCAGAGTTAATGAATCGGTGTAAAGGATTCAAATAGTCAAACTTTTGCTTGCATAAGATGTTTATAATTATGGAATAAGTTCTGATTTATTTTTGCATAGAACAGTAATGATAAATGTCTGAGTTTAGAGAGTTCTGTTTTCATCATAGCTTTTCATCAACAAACCAAATCTCTCTATGGCTGTGCTCAGTACAGACTGCGGAGCAGCCGGTTCTGGATTTATCCATCCTTGACCTTCCTTTCCCTCTTCCTTGTAGAATCCGAGAATGGTTTGGGTTGGAAGGAACGTTACAGCTCATCTCGTTCCAATCCTGCCATGGGCAGGGACACCTCCCACTAGAACTGGTGGTCCAAGCACCTCCAACCTGGCCTTGGACACTCCCAGGGATGTGCACTTGTCCATCGTTTCCTCAGTCAATGCCGGTTTTAACCATCCGTTCCCAGTGAGTGGGAAGGGCCCGTCGTCTCCCGCTCCCAGGACCCACCGAGGCTCAGATCTCGGTCCCTTAGGCCTCTCACCCGCAGCTCCTCGGGGCTCCGGGTTGGCTGCGTGCCCCGTCCCCGACTTCCGATTTCCGACTCCCGATTCCCGGTTCCCGGTTCCCGTCCCCGAACCGCGCCTCAGCGCCCGTCGCTAAGGAAGCCCGGGCGCGTTGCTAAGGGCGGCCACGTGATCGGCTCAGCCGCCAATGGGCGGGGAGTGGGTGGGAAAGCCAGCTACCAGTCAGAGCGCGAGAAATCCGTGTCAGCCAATCAGCGCCGGGACCGTGCCCTCGGGGCGGAAAAAGGCTCGGATGAATGACGTTTGCCTTGGCCAATACTGTTACAGATAGGTTTGGCCTTTGTCCAATGGAGAGTGGCAGCCGAGATGTCCCCGCTGTCCATCAAAGGGAGGGCGGGGAAAGGGCGGGACTACCTCGGGGGCGGGCCCATCGCTTGACAGTGATGGACATCCTATTTAACCAATGGCTCTGCGGCGCGTCCAGCAGCTGCCCAATTGACTGTAGGAAGGCGGGACACGCTTGTCAGAGCGCGCTGTGGTTGGTGCGCGCGGCTGTCACTCAGGGCGCGGTGCGGGAGGGGTGGGCGCCGGGCCGCTGTTTGTTGTCATCCCAAGATGGAGTTTCTGCTGGGGAACCCGTTCAGCACCCCGGTGGGGCAGAGCCTCGGTACGGCGGCCCAGGGAGCGCGGAAGGGTCCGGGGGAGCCTGGGGAGCCAGCGGGGGCTTCCGCCAGCGGGGGAGGCTGGATGCAGCGGAGGGTTCTGGGGGTCGGTGAGGGGCTGTGGGAGCTCGGGGGGTCTTTGAGGGTCCATGGGGGGGAAATGGGGGTCGATGAGGGGCTCTAGGGAGGTCTGTGAGGGGCTATGGGAGTGGTACATGAAGAGTCTGTTAGGGCCCATGGGGAGTTTTCGGGGTCAGTGAGGGGCTCTGGGTCTTAGTGGAGGTGTTTGAGAGTTGTGGGGGTCACTGGGGCTTGATGAGGGATCTGGAGATGGTCAGACAGCTCTGGGAGCTGTCGGGGACCCTCTGGAAGTGTGAGAGAGTCTCTAGGGAGCAGGGATTCCAGGGTTCGTGGGAGCTTGGAGGTGCTGGAAGGCTTTTGAGTTTGGGAAATGCTGGAGTGAGGGGCTCTGGGGTCAGAGGGGGTGGTGGAGGGTTCAGTGGGCAGACGAGGGCTGAGGGACGGGGTGGGGGGTTGAGCAGGCTGTTGTCCAGGAGAAGGGAGTGACTCCACATCGAGATGGATGAAGGAAAGCTGTTGCATCCCCCAACTCCTTTTCCTGCGGTTGAGCGCCATGTTCCAGACCACCTTGTTGTTGATCCACCTTTTCCCAAAGTACTGAAACCTCTCTGTACCTGCATGTGTGCAGGGCGGGTGACGTGGCTTAGAGACACAAATGCGTGCTCGGTTTTCAGCCTGAAGCCTGAATTGTGGTTTTGGTAATGCTTTGGTGCCGTTAGCATGTTATTCTGAGCGAGCTTTCACTGCGTGGCCATTCAAGGCCTCCCTGGGCTGCTGTGGCTGCTCCCTCCCTCCCACAGATGTGTTCTTTCATGGCTACTCATGTTTTAGTCTGGATTGTCATTGCTGGGGCAAAGAAGAGAAAGGAGAAAGCCTGGGCACCACTTGTGCAGAGTTTGGTAACTCTTGAGTTCTCGCCTAGGCTGAGTGGGCTCTCAGTGCCTCCTGTTTTTCTCTCTTGGGCACTGAAGAAATTTAAGATCTCTGACATTGCGGAGGGAAAGAACAGGCTGGCTCAGGTTCCTGCGGTGCAGGAGGGCAGTCCCAAAGCCAAGGTGATGCTCAGTCAAGCATGTCTCCTGCAAGGAAAGGCTGGGAGAATTGGGATTGTTCAGCTTGGAAAAGAGAAGGCATTGGGGAGACCCAATTGTGGCCTTCCAGTACCTGAAGGGAATCTACAGGAAAGATGGAGAGAGTTACAAAGGCNTTGGAGTAACAGGACAAGGGGGAATGGCTTCAAACTGACAGAGAATAGGGTTAGATGGAATACTGGGAAGACATTCTTCCCTGTGAGGGTGGTGAGGCTCTGGCACAGGTTGCCCAGAGAGGTTTATGGCTTCCTCATCCCTGGAAGTGTTCAAGGCCAGGTTGGATGGGGCTCTGAACAACCTGGTCTAGTGGAAGGTGTCCCTGCCCATGGCAGGGGATGGAACGAGATGAGCTTTAAGGTCCCTTCAACCCAAACCATTCTGTGATTCTGTAACACAGAGCTATGCATAGTCTAGCCTTTAGCTATTCTGTGTTAATTTATGGATTGATGGAAGTCTTTGAAAATTATAATGGAAAAAAATTTGTGGAGTATTTGCTTGTGACCTCAAACCTTTTTTATAGTACATTCCTCATCCCCACGTGCAGAGACACCACCTGGTTGAGGTAAAAGGCCCTTGAACGGGTGAGTCTCACGCTGTACTTTGAGCATGGCTGGACTCTCTTTGTCAGGCTATATGGAGCATATGTATAACTTGCTGTTTATCCTCAGCCATCTGGGGTGTTTGGTTCTTCTGCTGAGGGAGAGAAGTGCTGAGAATCAGAGGAGAATAAGGAGAACAGCTCAAGTGAAACGTGATTTTAGAGTGAATTTGCTTTGTTGTGTTTGGCCATCAAGAGTACCCCTGCCAGGACAACTGCTGCTGGACCAGGCCTCTGCCCTGAGCCTGGGAAGGGAAAGCAGCAATTTCTCATCTCTTTATTGACAGCTTCTTTTAGCATCAGTCACTGGTTTGAAGGAGCTAAAGAACTGTTGGGGGGCAGGGAGGGTGGAGCAGTAAAATCTCCTTTTTTATCTTTTTGCCTCTTTAACTCTGGAGTGCAAAGGTTTTCACAGCTCTCACATCCCTCCCCTCACTGAACAAGCGGTTGCTGCCAACTTTGAGGCTTTGAACACATTGAGCTGCTTCCATCAGATAAGGTTAGGTGTGCAGCTTCCCCTAATGCAAAATTCGGCTGCACTTTAAGAATGTTTTTTTTTGACTCCCTGGGGAAGGGATAACTGCAGATTTTATTTTGGAAGACAAATTTTTCTGCTTCTCCTATCACTGCCAGTTATCCCTTTCTGAGACAGCAGTAAAACAAAAGCATGCCTTGTTCTCAGACACTGCTATTTGCCCAGTGCTTCCACAGTTTGTTTTCCCAATGAGCTTGTGGAATATAATTTTCACTTATGTTTCTCTTCATTCTTTAAAAGAAATGGAATAATTTTGTATTTCTGTTTAAACATATTGTGTTGAACACAGTTGTGATATTTTCCAGCAAGGCCTAACACTCACCATAAGGGAGAAGTGCAGAAAATCCTGTAGGTCCATCGGCACACCAAGAATGTGTGTTCTCTGCCAGGAAGTGGCAGAGGTTCACGAGAAGATTTAATTAGGGCTCTGCAATGTCTGCAGATAAATGCCAGGTCTGAAAGAACAAAGATGTAAGAGAGAGTTTGGGGGAGCTGAGAGAGGTAATACAAGGGATTTTCTCTTTTCTCCTCTTTATCTGGATAATGTCTGAAGCCAGGCATGCTTTTTATGTTAACTCTTTTGCTTAATGTGGGAAAGTAATGCTAGGATGAGCTCAGAGGATTTGTAATGGAGATGGATATAGTCTCCTGCATCTAAAGTGCCAGTTGAAATGGCAGCCAGGTTCCTCATGGCTGAAAACTACCTGATTTTTGGACTGGCTTATATGGTACCCTCTATTTAATCTCCAGTGGTGGCATAGCAGAAACTGGATAAACCGTCACCGTGGCTGCTAATTACAAACCTCACCTAATTTTGGTGTAATACTTGGATTAACCTGTGGACACTGAACTGTCCTTGTGTCTTCAGCAAGGTCGTCTTCTGAACAGAGTGGGTGGGTTTTGGTGGGGCTGTTGTGTGGAAGGCAGGCAGCTGTGCCTAAGAGATTCCTAAACTTAAAATACCATTTTCATTCCATATTGCTTTTTACCTGGAGGTTGCTGTGAAGGGAGTTTATAGCATCATTTTACATATAAACCGAAAATCTCACCCAGGATTTTGTTGCAGAATCCAGTATTTCCCAAAGGTTTTGTGAGGTGTTTTTCAGAAGGTCTTTGTGAAGGCTGGTGAGAGTCTAGAGGGTGGAGTTGGGTGCCGTGGGTTTTTGCAGGCTGCCAACTACATTGGGGTTGACAAGATCCTTTGTGGCATTGGGTGCTGGCCCGAATCTTATGTCTGAATTGTTTATTTTTTCCAATTAGTACTGTAAATAGTATTTGGAAGAATATCCTGGCCAACGAGGAGGAGAAGAGCAGGAAGATGTGTAGTAAAGCAGCGCTGACAGAGTGCTTGCTGTGTGGAGAGGGATTGGCCTGGAGAAAAAGCTGCAATTTACAGTAGTGGGAATGTGCCTTGAGATTCACCATCCTGCCATAAATTGCATTTTTATCTTTCTTTGTTCAACGGAGCCATCTTTAAAGTGTCACCACTCTATTCAAGGTTATTAGAACAAATACCCTTGCTGCAGGTTAGTGAAAACATCTTTGATGATTAAAGCTGATTGAATTACAAGAATGTGGAGGGTTGGTGACCTTTTTCTGGCCGTTCTGCTTATTTGATAGCTGCCATATGGCTTACACGTGAGGACACAGGAAAACCTGGGTTGGTTTTGCTGGTTTTACTCTGGAGACTTTGCAAAGGCTTCAGGAAAGCGTTTGTTTGTTTGACTCCAGACCAAGCCTTGCTGCTGCCCCCCTGCCTGGCTCCCTCAGGTGTGGAGGGCTGAGCTGGGGTAGTGAGGTGTGAAATGGGCTCCTCACGGGGTGGTGGACAGGGACATCAAGGTCTGTTCTGGTCGGGCTCTGGTCAGGGCTGTGTGTGCTGCTGAACTCAGCTCTTCTCACTGCAGCCCCAAATCTGCTTGACCCAGAGCCAAAGACCTCAGGGAGAAAGGTTCAGCACCTGAATTAAGTGCACTGAGACTTGAAAGTTAATTTTTAACAATACAGTAGAAATGAAGTTGTCCTGTGTGGCTGGGAGTGGGGGTGTGGATCAGGTACTGCTGGTTTACATCCCTGGTCCCTGTTGCTGAAGGGAGGTTTCATTGCACAGTGCTGGTCTGGGCAGTTCCCTTGGAGTCTGTTTTGGGAGGAGGAACAGTGTGGTGATTTAATACAGAGTATTGTTTAAGGAGGCTACAAAAACAAGGTTTCAGCAAAAGATACAGAGGCACTTTATTGAAGCAACAGTGAGGCAGACAGCTTTTCAATTGATTTTTATCAAAGCACTTGCAGTTTCCATTCAAGGCTGTTAAATTGATAATATATATGGTGGATACAGTCTGTTTCCAGAGCTGCTGTTTTGTTCCCCCCACCCTTTTTTTTCTTTTTAATGGGAAAATGCTTCAGCTAAGGGGGTTTAAAACACCTTTTTATTTTCCTTTCCATGAGAAGCACTTGAGCCCTTTTTTCAGGTTTCTTATATCTCTAAGATTTTTATGAGTCTTAGAATAAAAATGGTTCCTAAATAAATGAGTTGATGGCTACATGCAGGAGCAGAGAAATGCATTAGAGCCAGCAGCCCATCATAGTCCTGTGGGAGGCATTAATCCAGGCTTTCTTGTCCACAATTTCCCTAAGTTCCCTTCAGAGTAAACTTACTACTTTGCTGTGCTGTAAATGAAACTTTTTTTTTTTAAAGACAAGCCTTTTCCCAATGCTGGAAATCAGCGCTTAAAGTGCACACCATAACCTTAGGATGTGGTCCCAGTAAAATACCATTTTTGCGGTGTGCTTTTGGGCTCTGAATCATCAGTCTCTTCATTCATTGCATTATAATAAAATTAAAAATCCTTTACCATGGAAGCATTGTGCCCTGTTCTAAGGGAAGCTTTTTTCAGTACAAGGTGACAGTAACTTTTTTTGCTGTATCAAAAAGATGAATTTTGCTTTTGTCTGCAGTGAAAAGAGCACAAGAAGTTCTCTCCTCAGGGTTGAAGTACTTTTCTAGGTACTCCTGTAGCTGGTCAGTTGTTAGAAATCCAGCCCCCCATTGCTCATTCAGAATTGTGCTAGTCATGCAAAAAGAGCCTGATAAAGTGCTTTTAGTTTTATAAGATTATTTGGATCTGCTTTCATGACAATGGATTATGTTGTAAGGAAAATCTCCATGAAATATGAAAATGGATATCTTTGCTTTTAAAGGAGCAAATAAATACTGACTCATGAATCTGGCAACTTGGAGAAACTACGTACACGTGTGAAGCTGGGTAATTAGTATAATACCATTTAATACTGGGTTACTAAGACTGGATTTATTTTATAGGCACAAAAGCAGATTGTAGTTCATGAAGGTATTATAACATGTATTTTTGGGTAATGCTGTTTTATCTCTTTCAGCATGGTACGTTTAAATGTATATTCCATATGGTTCTAATAGCCATCTATACGTGAGAGTGAGGACAGCTTGTTCCCAGTTTGTTACTGCTCTGTTCATGGACTCAGCAGATTTCTTAAACTGCGTATTTAAAATTTGCTTGCCTAAAACCCACAGAAAATCCCCACAAACCCTTCCAACTCCTTTAATATTTCACCCTAAACAATTCTCCCTAGAAAATACTGTGCTTTCCTTAGTTAAGAACAGTTTTAAAGTAGGCAGACTTTTCTTTGATTTCATAAAATACATTGAGGTTTTAATTAACAATTTTTTGAAGATTATGAAGGCATTTGGTGGTATTCTCAGTGATATAGCAGCAGCTCTTGCAGAAGTTTTGGTGAGCTGATCCTTCTTGGGGAAGGTGCTGCCTGGTACCTGCAGGGCTGAGGCTCTTCAGGCCTGACCTGGCGATCTCCTTCCTCATCCTGTGTTTCCTCCTTGACTGAAAGTCATTTCATCCTTTGAGTTTTGGTTTCAAAATCTGTACAATATATAGGTGATAAGAGCGTAAATATTTAGAGAACACAGGGAGAAAGGATGTTGTGGGAGCCCTGAGAAGTGAGGACATGGCTCGAAAGCCCAGCCTGTGAAACAATGATGAGTCTGCACAGATCATCCAGAACTAGTTTTCCACTTTCTCCTTTGCATCTGCCTGGGGAGTTCCCTGTTTTCAATATAAAAGAAGCTTGTTGCTGAACATAAAAATCCTACCAAGGATAGATAAGCCTTATCTTCTATATTTGCTTATTTATTCTGCTGATGGTTCTGCCCACTCATTTCAGTTTCTGTCAGTGGCAAAAGGCTCTTTTAAAATTGATGATTCTTCAGGACAAAGATACTGGTCTAAAAGCTTTGCTAGAGCTGTGTCTCTCTTCCCTTAGAAGCAGTTCCTTTGCTATAGGTAAACTCATCTTTACATAGCCCAGGGAATCATATCTTCCAATCTATAGGTAACGTTTCCCATTGCTCAAGAAAGGAAGATGCAGATAAATCCAGCCAGTCTATTATTGGCAGTATTGTCTTTAAATTTAAATATACACTCCACGATATAAATATACACTCTACCTGCCAGGGTTATAAGGTGGGTTCACATTGTAGTAACTCATTTCAAATTTAAAGATTAAGGATGAAAAAAAGTCCGTGCCCTGTCTGTGTTTGAGCAGTTCCTGGCATGGCTGTCTATGGACTATTTACCCATGCTCCTGTATCTCTCAGTTCACGCCATTTGGCAGCTCAGTGTAGTCTCAGAGAACTTCAGGAGACTCAAAAATGAGGAGATATTCAGAAGAAACTTGTTGAATAACTTGGTTAGCTCATAAGCCTGTTTATTCCTTGAGAGTAAGGCAGCCTGTTCCCCAGCTGGTCCTCGGAAGCCTTCTGGGTTAAATTAGTTTGGGAAGAAATTCTTTGTTCAAGTTCAGATCAAAGAAAATGTACATAAAGTGAAGGCATGGATTGGTGTTATAAACTGTGTTTGAATCCTAAGAATTTTGCAGAGCATTGGTTTCTTGTTCTTAGGGCAGGAAAGACTTTTGCATCCCAAATGTGGTCAGGAATGTTGAGGATGTTCTTAACTTGAACATGTTGCATTTTCTGTATTTTCATGGGATATGTTTACTGCAAGAAGTATGACAGGCTTCGTGTTTGACCCAAATAACAAAAATTTCCTATTTTTTGCCTAGCTTAGTAAATGCAGAAAGTCCCTTTTTAAAATCTGGTATTTCCTGACTACTTTTTTTTAAATTTATTTTTAACTTTTGTCTCGGTTATAGCTTTCTGCATTTATTTTCCTTTTGGAAGGAAGGGGGTGTCTTTCCTTGCCTATAAACACAAAAAGCTACCTTGAGCATATTAAATAAATCGCAAACTTCAGCAGCTTTGCCAGCAGATTTTGGGAAGTTTTTATGATATTCTGGGCCTACAGGCGAGAGGTATTTCATAGCTTTATCTCCTGAGACTAAGAAATACATCTGTATGTTTAACAGAGGCATTTAACTTAAGGTTTGGTGACCAAATACTGAAATACAGATAATTTTTTTCCAGACATCTGCAAAGCTTTAATTAGTAGTTTTGTCCAAAAAGTCCTGCTTGAAGTAAGGTTTTGACTGAAGTGATCCAGAGATGAGATACTATGTTGTAGCTTTTCCTTCAAAACCTCCTTGATTGCAGTTGAAGCAATAGACATCTGTTGGACTCAGCATTTTTCTGGCTTTTATAAAAGTTGTTGAGCATCTTAACTCTTCAGAGCTCACCAAAAAGTGCTCTGATCAGTTAACAGCGTGTTAAGGCATTTCACCACTTAATTGGTTCCTAATTTAAGGATTAGGAGACAAAATATGCAAACTTTATTGGAATATTTCATCTGGAGTGAATCTTGAAATCCATCTCCACACTGTGACCTGAGTTATTTCCTGAATGCTGTCTGGTATTTTCCTGAGCAGTTGTTATGTGATATAGGCATGATAATAAGATGATTGATAGTGGGATGTAGAGGTTAGGCTGGATCCAGCATGTATTTGGGTTTGGGTTACCCTTAGCTCACATTTAAGCTGTTGTAGTAAATAGCTTGTTTTTTCATTATCTTTGAGCTGCCCTTTCTCTACTGATTTTCGGTGGTTTTAATTAGAAGGATATTTTGCTGAAAAGAGCGAACGCAGACCTTTGTGAAATTTTCTGCTAGTACAAATAATGGTAAATCTGAAATCACTTATTAGACAAGAAGTTGTTATGGCAACTATAAGATGGTTGGCTAATCAGAGAGTGAGATCAGTTTTTATTTACAAGTGTAATGAGCAATTAAGTTTGAGCAGCTGTCAGACTTGGAAAGTGATAAAAGTTCAGCAAACAACCCAAATGGGTCAGTGTTCAGTTCTGATGGTTTTCTGACACTGCAGCTTGATCATCTGTGGATTTTACCTACTGTAATTAAAACTGCCTTTAAAATCCCCATCCGTGCCAATGACTTGGCATAGCTGGTGAGTAGAAAAATCCCTTTGCCTACCTAGTATTGGCCTGCAGTCTTGCTGCGGGTAATGAGGTATTTCACGTGTAGCATTCCTTAAAGCACAGCTCCCTTTGGATGCTGGTTTGCAGAATCACCTCGTGGCTGTCGGTGATCACCAGGAGGGAGCTGAAACGGTGCAGCCTCACTCAGGCTTTGCACCTCTAAAGGCTCCCTTTCATTAAAGGCAGCATTATGCAGTTGTTGGTTGCTTAGGAAGCTGCTGCTGGACTCAGAGGAAGGACGTGCACAGTGTGCATGAACAATAAACTCAAAGGAAGTGGAGAAAGTCGTGATTCACCCAGAAGCATGAGGGAATGCCCAGGAGAGGCTGACCTTGGCCAGAGCTGGTGAAGCTCAGTCGCTGGGCTGGTCACAGTGAACAGGGCAGGCTGCTGGTCCTCATGGCTTTCCCAAGCAGGAGTTGGTTCCCTGCAGATTCCAGACACTGGGAAAGTTACCTTCCCATCCATACTCTGCACCAGATCAGCCTATTTCATTGCTAGGGTTTGCTTCCTGGCTGCATGTGTTAAATAAGTCAAACTGTTCGTAAGCCTTGCTCAAAATCTATGTTCTAGTTAGAGTTTGAACTGTCTAAGACACTTAAACCAGTAGAGGTATTTTCCAAGAGTATGCTGCAATCCCCTAATACATTTGCATTTTTATTGATTTTGCTACACTAATGGTATGATGTAATACAGGCAATTGCAGCGGAACGTGAAATGGATTGGGACAGCTCCTGACCTGAAGAATTTACAAAGTCGTATGACTAGATAACATAAGTTGGTGAATGGGAACTTAAGGGAAAATTAAAATGACAGTCTCAGAAATAGGCATTTGCATACTTGACCTAAACTTCTGGTATTTACATTTTCTATTTATCAGTCTTTTTCAGGCTTATCTACAGCAGTGGCACATGAGAAACAGGGTTGTAAAAATGGAACAGCATTTTTAGTAGGGTTATTAGAGACCAACAAATCCACATTTCTCAGCCTCCAAGATGGGATTGCACACATGTATCTTGTTATTGCTGTTGCCTGATTTGCTCTCGGGTTTCCTGAGAAGATTGTTTGGAAGTGTTTATCCGCTAAGCTTCTGCAGGCATAGCAAGCCTGGCTTCTTGGAATGGGCAGCTGGCAATGAAGCCCTTCAGTGACCGCAGCCCTGGCAAAAGTAATTCCTGGCACCTAGTGGAAGGGGAGCCAGTTCTCCCCTCTTCCCGTGGTGAAAACACTTAGTGTATTCCAGGTGCTGATCTTCAAGCCACGGAGATATTGGAGACTTGGGATGGGGTTGGAGCTTGCTGCCTCTTGCACAGGCCTGCTGTCATCCTGTAGAGCAGTGCGAGGGAAGGCTGAAAATTGAAAAGCAAACTGAAGGTTTCATGAAAGCATGAACCATCAACCCTCAAAAGCTGCAGACTCCACTTTTAGTTCACTCTCCGTGTGGGATAATGTTGGTTTTCCAGAGGACACAACTCTCACCTTGGTAGTTGTAGATATGTAGGAGAGCTGGGGGTGGGAATGTGCAGGTGGAGTAGTTACTGCAAGAGTTATTTCATTTCATTTGTAACATATTTTAATTATCACATAAGAACATTTGCTTAAAAATCTTGTGTAGCAGGAAGGAGTAAACTTGTTATTGTAACTGCTTCCTTGTAGGAATGGGAGATTTTGCCTGTTTTTTTCTCCTCACTAAATGGTGTTTTCAGTTTATTTTAAGCATGTGAAAATGTGGGCAATTGACTTTGTGGGCAATTGTAAAAAATAATACAAATAATACTAATGTAGGAGCGTGATGATTCTGCCTGCCTTATAGTTTGTTTGCAGCAAACGTGTTACAAGTGAGCAGGTGGGAGGGGGAGTTTGAAGTATACTGGGATGGATTTTTAGAGTTTGCAGCTGACGTGGATTAAAAATTCTTAGAACATTTCATCCATGAAAGGCAATTAGTTTTGTTTTATGAATATGAAAAGCACGTAGCTTGTAAGTACTGGAGTGAAGTCCCAAGTGAGTTATTAGAACTTGCTTTACTCATGTAGTACAAAATTGGCCATCAAGAGCTGATAGATTTCAAATATAGCTCACTGACACACTGATCATCCATAACTTTTCAGAAGGACTTTTTTTGGGGCTCACCTGTAATTACTGGATGCTGTTGAAGTCGTGAATGGGGCAGATAGTTACAGATGAGGACACCTCCTTGCTCTTGATGGTTATTACAGCATGTTGTGCAGTTGGGATATGGAACTGTGATACCTCTCTGCCTGCTTTCACTACTTTCAGCTGCCCCTTTTTCTCAGGAGTCTGCTCTTTTTATAGCACTTCGGCTTTTTTGGCATTAGGAAAAATTAATGCATTAGTTGTTTTTGGAATATCAGGGTAGTCTTTGTGAGTAGTTGTCAGCTACTAATGGTTTTTCGAAAGATGATGGTTTTTTCAGCTTCTTTGTTTCGTTTCTTTGTCTCTTTTTGTTTTGTTTTGTTTTTTGGTGAGGGTGAGCCAAAGAGTCTACTGTTAAGAAATACGGTATTTTTAGTGTTAATCAACAGATGTTACTCATCCAGTGTGTCAGTGCTTTAATACTTGAGTTTCTCTCAGTTAAGGAACTGGTAGCCCCAGTTAAGAAGTGAGGTAGCCCTTCCATTCATCCAAATTCCATAGAGAAGCTAAAACAGGATGAAAACTCTTTGACAAGTGGTGGGCTACAATCTAAGTTCTGGCTACGGAAATGACTATATGTCAATGTAATTTCTTATAAAACACTGGCTGCTGGACAGTGTTCAAAGGAGGAGGAGATTTGGATAACCACCCTGATGCACTGACCTGTTTAAACAACACAGTGCTGATAAATTCTCCCACACAGAATCATATGGACACATCGCAGCAGTCGCAGTTGAATTTAGAAAAGGCAAATCTGAAGGAGACCATTTCATCAACCATTAATTTATGCTTTTGTGCCTCTCATCCAGAGAAGAAAGATGGACGCTCAGAGTGGGATGATATTAAACTACTGGAAGTGTTGCTTAATAGATCACAGATATCTGTGCAGTGGCAAGTCATCATCCTCCTGACACAGCAGGACGAGGGGACACTGTCATGAGATGTGACATGTCATAAAGGAACATTGATTTGTTGCTCCCCTACAGTAAATCAAATATCTCCATTCAAATCCATTAAAATCCATTAATACAGGGCGTGGATTTTAAAACTGGTGTGACTTTTCTGATTGAAGGCTTTGGTGTATCGATTCCTGACGTGAGCAGATCCGTGTTTGTCAATCGTAAAGTGGCACCATCATCTGAATATCACGGGGTGGCAGCAAGGTGGGAATCTGGCCAAGGTCACTGCTGAAAGAGATGAGCAAACGTGCAGTGCAGGCTGAATTTTGGGGAAAAGTGCCTCTGAGTCATGCAAATGGCTTGATGAGCTGGGAGCTGCTTCCGTATGACCTCGCTCTGAAGGACGGCTATTTGCAGTACTTGGGTCAACATGTGAGTTCTAATGAGTGTCAGGGCATGGGAGGAAGGTGTTTTTCTGTGCTTGTTTCTAAAGCTGTGTAGAATGGAGAAGTCAGAGGGATTTCACTGTGTTTTAAAGAAGCAGTAGTGTCTCTCTGCCATCTGTTTTGGAAGAGAGCAAGTTACATACACATGTCATTCCGTGGAGCTTGCTGTCAGCGGCAACAATTTCTGCTGATGGGGGAACTTCAGGGAGAAGATTCATAACAAAAGTCTTTATTGTATAGAAACACACCGTTCTGCTTGGGATCCAGCTTCCAAATGCTTTTAAGGACTGTGACTAAACCACCATTTATGCCTGAGATGAAAGACATCCGAGTACAGAAGCTGCCTGGACCAGGTTCTCCTGCCAGGCCTTTTTTGTGCAATACAATAGTGGATGTGAAGGTCTGCCTGGTTTTACACCCTGCAAATGTATCGAGACCTTTGAGATAGTGATAAACTAAGCAAATCATGCTGATATGCTCCCTTGCCTGCTCTGATAGTATTATAAGGCTTTCTGTTTTGGTTTTCTTTTTGTTCAGGTGAAGCTCTGATCTGAGTATGAAAGAAAAATCTTCTTTGTTTTACAGCTGTTAATATTTGTTTAATATGTATTAATCCATTCACCTTGCTCTGCTTCTGGAACTGCAGTGCAGCTATGCTCAGTTAATCACCTAGAGTTTCCTGCTCCCAAGAGGCTGAATTTGTGGGAGATGGTGGGTGATGTTTTTTCTGCAGCATATCTAAATCACGAGAATGTTGTAACATGACTGTGACTACCATGAGGTCCTTAAAAAGGCACAGTAATTACGTACTATATATTCATGATTGCAGGTACATGTGATCTGGAAAGCAAGTTGGAGGGAGTTTGGCATTTGGGTGGCACCTTCAAAAAGAAGAAAACCTGAAAGTTAATTGGAGAAAATGACAGTTCCCAGTTTACTGCTGTGCCTTCTAACAGCACTCGAGCTAAATACTCATTAGGACCGCACAGGTGCATGTCCACGGTGTCTTATTTTAACATAGACTCTGCAGCCATTACCAACTATGACCATTTATTCAGCACCAGAAACTTTGGCAAAACAATGAGTGGCAGGTAGATGACTTGATCCCAAAGAGTTTCGGTGTGAGCATAGCTAAAAACCGTGTGAAAAATCACACTGGTCATGACAAGTGGATGGCCAGTGCTGCAGCAGTCCAACCCAGATCACATTTTCTGTAGTGCTGCGCCGTTCGGATTGAGCCCGTTTGTTCTAGCTGACTGGCTTTTTCCTTGAAAGTGTGAAGCTCAGCATTTTCAGAGCAGTGTGAAATAAGGAATGTAGAAAAAGGACTTGGAGCAGTGAGGTGGCTAATTGAAAAATGCTCTTGGAGCTGTGTGCTCTAACAAAGAAGCTGGCAGGGTTTTATGAGTCAGTCACTCCAGAGTTGAGTTTTGATCTTGAATTTTGGATGAGTCGCATTTATTTTTTAATAGCAGCGTTTTGATAAAAAGAAACAATCCTGCTGCTGGTTACCATAATGTCTAAGTGGCCGTGACTGTCTTTCTAAAAGCAAATATAGAGAAACAAGAATAGACTGTTGGGTCCAGAAGTACCCAAGTGTGTTATTTGAGTGTGTCTCTGTCTTCCAAGAGAGATGTCTTGAACTCAGCAGCTCTGTGTGAGTGCAGAGGGTCTCTAGTCTTATTTTTATTTTGCTTGGATAGCTGAAATATGTTTCCATGGCCAATGTATGGTCTTTCTCCAGATCTTATTGACGGTGCTGTGCAGATCACTGATGAGTTATTGAATCCAAGAGAGACAACTGCAGTCACAAAATGTAATGATGCTTTAAAGCAAAACAGTTCTATAGGCTACAGCTCAGAGATGTCATCGTCTCGTTCAGTTGAGCAATCTTGTCTGGTTTGCATTGCCTTGCAAAGCTCTTGCTTTTTTTTCCTGAAAGCTCAGTCTATAAAAGCATTTTGCTTCTGAGAGAGCAATGCTGTGCCAGAGGGAGGGGGGAGCAGCAGGATGGAAGCAAAAACCTGCTGATACTGTGGCTTCTTCTGATCCCTGTCACACATTATGCAGAGTGAAATATAACATATCTGACTGTTTGATTCACTAATTCACAGTCATGGAGCGCAGCTGGTAGGCAGGTGGACTGTTAAGAGACATGACAAAGATCTAAGATCTGCAATCTTCTGAACTTCCAAAAAGAAAAAAAAAGAAAAAAAACCCAACCACAAAACCCAAGATGTTTTATGCTATTTGAACACCAAATGCTGTTGGAGGAAAGGGGAGAAGTTTGGAGTCGGAGTGTTCTTGGGTTTGGATCTCTCTAATGCGATGCACTGGTGTGCATGTTTCTTGCATAAATAGAAGGTGATTTTGTGAGTGTAATTCTTCTCAAGTGTGTGAATTGAGAGTCTCTGAGGCAACATCTGGAGAAGACCCAAGAGAGAAAACTGTGATTTCTCTGAACACAAAGATCTGTTCATTCATGAGATTCTGATATTCAAACAGAAAACTGCAGTTCTGCTGTTTTTAAGGTTATTTCTAGCAAGTGCCACATTTAACTTTCCCTTTTGCCTTTTCTTCCAAGACCATTCTGCAGCACCACAAAGACTTATTGGTACTTAGAGATGAACCTTTTTGGGAGATTTTCACCCTGGTCCTGTTATCATTCAGCTGGAATAGCTGCTCTCAGTGCTTCCAGCAGTCAGAATTCCAGTCTCAGCTGCACAAACATGCACATGGAGCAGTAGTGTGGACTGAAAAGGGCAGAGAGGAGCTTCTTGAGGACAATCAGTGTTGGAGTTTTTCTGTGAGGTCCCTTTTGACCTGGTTTCAGGATGGGTGGTAAAAGTTGTCCTGTTTTTTTCCTGCATTTAAAAGATAATTCCTGCCCTGCCCTGTGCAGCCTGTTTGTTACCTGGTGATTGTACAGGAGTTTCTGACCTGATTTCCTTGTGGTGACAGTTCAGGTCAGAGCAGGTTGTTTGGAAGGAGACTTGTCTGGGGTGTGTGCACTGAGACTGTTTATATCAAGAACTTTACACTACTGAACCTTCTGAGTGCTGTAAAATACACAGGATTTCAGTGTGAGCAGGGAAATGCTGATATTGCCATTTGGCAGAGCGTGGAAACGCGGCCGCAAGAGTTGGATCTCAGAGGGAAGGTGTGAATGAAAAAAAATAGCACGATTTTTTCCCCTTTTCCTTGCAGACTACAGATGAGCTGATGCTGTGTGTGCATACGCAGTGCCCAAGGTCTGCTGCATGTCAGGCATGGAGTGCCAGATTGTCTTTCTTCCCACCAGAACATTTATGCTTTAATTTGGGACACATGGTGGGAACTGATAGCATCTTGTTTCGGAGGGAGACTTGCTGATAATCTCTCTGGTGGGATCGTGTCTGTATGTGAGACACAAAGCCAGCAGTATCCCAGTGCTCGGAGCTGCTCCAGAGTGAGGAGTTGTGCAAGGAGCCCTTGGCACCAGGCTGGGAGCTGCCAGCCCTTCTGTGATGCAATTAAACTATGCCATAAACTCTTCAGTTCAGAGGGAGCTCCTCCTCATCACCTTCCTCCTTAACATTGCACCCTGGAATCCCTTGGTCAATGTTCCAGAGTCCTCCTGTGAACTGCTGCCATTTAGATGCCTTTTAATGAGCATGAAAGAGGTCAAGCAACTGACTACTCTTCTAAAGAGGATTTGTATGATTTGCGTGCTATTCCTTTCCTGTTCTGTGATAGTTTCCAGAATCTGTTTGATCTTGTCAGTCACATCTAGGTGCTATTTGAGGGGGAGCCTTGCAAAATGTCCATGAAATACTGGACAGGTTATTGAGTGTTTTAATTTACTGCATTTTGGCCATCTTGGGCAGGGATTCTCTTACACACGAGTGCAGGCAGAGCTGTATCACTAGAAATCCAGAACTACAACCTCCTCTGTTTTGGTTCTAGAAGAGCTTTACAGGCTTTCAATTTGTTGCAGCACAATACTGCTCTTCAGACAAATCCCACCCAACCTTCTCTGCAGCCAGTGAACTCCTTTGTACAGCTGAGAGAGCCCTGCAGCAGCAAATCTGGGTCACACACCCTACAAAGGACACACGACTCCAGATGACAAGTGCTTGTGTTCTCTCTGTTGCTGAAGAAGAGACTAAAATTAGCTTCTGACTCTTATTTGAATTAAAAATTACCCAAGGGGAACAGAACTAATTCTCAAGAAGACAACTGTTATGTCTTAAACCCACACAGTCTCAGCTGTGTATGCAGAGATGCAAAAATAAAAAGGTAGTAACCAAGTTTTTTGGGAGAAAGGGGATTTCAGTTTCTCTAGAGTATCTCAAAAGGGGAATATGACCGAGGTTATTGGGGACCACAGATGAGCATTCCAGTGCTACCCTCCATACAGGGCTGCAGCAGCATCTCCTCATTCTGCCATCTCCAAAGAATCACAGTTTTTACCTGTGGAGTACTGCCATATCCACATTTTGTCAAAATAAACCTTACCTCCATGGGTTTTACAAGACCAGTGAGTGAATTGGCTGCCAGCACAACTTTGTGCAGGATCAGCATTTTCCAAAATCATATATAAAATGTGATTATAGCAGACCAGAGAGTCTGAACATTGCTAAGTTGCTGCCTGATGCCAAATGCTGTCAAGAACACACAAATTTGTTAATATAGTTTAAGATTAAGGAAACAAATCATGTGCCCAGCTTCAGGAATACTCTCTGCTTAAGGCATAATCTCTTATTTTGGAGCATTTGGCTTGTAAATCCTTTGCAGCTTTGGGGATCACCTTCTCTGGCAGATCAGATGTAGTGATATTTTTTTTTAATATCTCTGGATCTTAAGGGGTTTTTTTCTAATGTTAAATAAAATGTTTTCCTAAGTGACAAAGACTATATGGAGGTGAAGGCAGATCACATTCTATGGCAATAAAACCTTATGTACAGTGTAAGAACAAAAAGCAACTACTAAAAATGATTGTTACAAGTAGCTTTGCACAAAGATAAATTCCTGTATCCTAGAAAACATTAAACAGCTCTGCCTGCACTCTAAATGCAGTACATTAAAAATACTCAGTAACCTGTCTAGTATTGGACATTTTAGAAGCTGTGCATCCCTCAAACAGAGAGACTTCGTTGACCAAAGTGAGCTCTGCCATGAGGTGGTGATGGCTGAACAAGATCCAGCCTGGGGGATTTTCAGCCTCCATTCCCTCCCCAGTGGTTGCCTTGCAGTGCTGCTGCTCGGAAAGGGAAGCGAGGTCTGTAACAAATGTTTTCCTGTTCCATAATCTCCTTTTCCATAGTGTCCTCTCCCTTCTGTTCGGCTCACTCTTCTGGGGTTTTGCATAGCTGTCTGGTTTGTCTCAAACTTTTGTAATGGCTGTCCTTGGTGGAGCTGCTTTAACCACGATTCTGGTGTACACAAGTCACTGAAACTCAAATTACCCAGACAACAGTCTTTCTCCAAATAATGTCCCATAATTATGGCCTGTGGGCATCTGTATCCTCAGTCACAGTGATGGAAATATTAATAGGAAAAAACAGTGTTGGTAAACAAAAAGAGATGTGTGAAGTCCTTGGAGCCTGGTCTTTCCAAACAAAATCTGCCTTGTTCTGAGGGACAGATTGGGGTCAGATGTAAAGACAAAAGGATAGTTGGAGAAGATGGTACCTGTGGTTTTGTTTCTGCTTTGAAATGTTTAAAAATGGTTTTGTTTACCCTGTTTGCCTTCCAGCATTGAATGCCAGGGATCTGTAGAAAAACCCAGACTAATTTAGAGAAGGTCATGCTTGGCTCGAAGGTCCCCTTTTTTGGTCTCTCTGGTGACAGGCTTTACATTCAACTCGACATCATTCCTGACTGGGGGTAGCAGATAGGGTTTGAATCCTGCAAATGAAGAGTGTGAAAAATTCCAGGGATGTTCCAGGCACTGCTAGACAGAACTATATTGATTTAGGAGGAAATCCCAAGGAGGAAATAGTTCTTGTCAACTGATTGCTACAAGTTATGGTTCTGCTACTCTTGCAGACGTCTATAAATTAAACTGTCAACAGTTGGCATCTGCCACTGTCACAGTGCTGTAGGTCATCCTTCCTCGGGAATTGAGTGATGCCAGAGTGACTTAACCTGCCACGCAAATAGGGAGGATTCAGGAGCTGGGAGAAAGGCAGAGCTTGGATCTCTGGTAGCCCCAGCATGGAGAGGGACGTAGCATGGGACAGATGTCATGATATCATGACCTGAACTGTTAGGTGCTAAATGTTTTCACATGCTGGTGGTTCTTTTCATGCTGAAATTCCTTGAATTCTGTCTCCAGCTTGCTATCTTTCCTCCCTCAGTTCATGTGGAGGTATTACCTGGTAAAACAGGGAGGAGATCATGTTGATTTGGGGGGATATTTTCCTAGCTCATAACTTGCCAGCAGTGCAGCATCTGAAGAGTTTAAATTGGAATTAGCTGACATTTTTCTACTCTCCCAGGAATTCAGGAGTCTTTGAAGAACAGCCCATCTATGTGGGCTGGAGGGATAATTGATTCTGTCTGGAAACCTCTATGCTGATCCCTAAAACCAGGATGGAAGGATTGACATTGTTTACTGTCAGCAGGGATTTGGTTTTTTCTGTCTTCTACTGGATAGTTTCAGCTCGGAGTAACTGAAGATGGATTGAGGTATAGACCTAATCAGGAAGACATGAAAAGATTTATTTTTCTTTACTTTACAGAAAAGGCCACAGATGGCTCTTTGCAGAGTGAAGACTGGACACTTAACATGGAGATCTGTGACATTATCAACGAGACAGAAGAAGGGTATGTGCTATTTCAGCAGACTTTGAAAGGTCCCTGAACACAATCTTCATCCAGTTGTACTTGGCATGTGAGGAGGTGGAGTAAGGCTGGGGGCAGATGCTCGTGGTTTGAATGCAGTTTGCAGATCAGTTTCTTAATTTTCTTCTCCTTAAACATCTCCTGCTTTCAGAAAATACTGTATGATGCAGTACCTGTGGGATCCAGCACAAGAGGAAACAGCCTCTAGTTGTGCCAGGAGAGGTTTAGATTACATTTTAGGAAAAAATTCTTCACTGAAAGGGTGGTCAGGCATTGGAACAGGATGCCCAGGGAAGTAGTGGAATCACCATCCCCTGGAAGTGTTCAAAAAACATGTGAATGTGGCACTTGGGGACATGGTCTAGTGGAAGGCTTAACAATGCTGAGTTACTAGTTGAACTCAATTATCTAAGAGGGCTTTTCCAACCCCAATGATTCTGTGGTACTTTCTGTGGTCAGTCTCTGCCTGGAAGGGCTGGCATGAAAGGCTTGTTCTTGGAGAGGGTACCAAGTTTGTTTTTCAGCAGGTGTGTTTTCGCAGCACTGCAATGCTTTTAATTTCAGCTATTTGTATAGACAACTTCTGACACACCTCCTTCAGCAACCGAAAGCTCTCCTGCTTGCAGTCTCCAGGAGAACTGATCACTGCTCTTATTCCCTGGGCCTTTCAGAGTGGCTGTCAGTTTTCCCTGCCTGATCAACAGCTGGGATTCTTAGAGACTTGGGGCATTCCTCCAGTCTTGATTTCTGTGATACCTTGTCTCCTCACATAAATCCCCATGACCCTGGTGTGGTTGTATCCAAGTAATCTGAAGTTAACGCACATGCTTATGTCCAGCTGGAAATGGTAAGGGATTCATTTTGCCACAGTTTATGGGATGTGAAAAACGTGTCTGAGCTGTCTGGTAAGATGGTGTGTTTCTCCTTCAGGCCCAAGGATGCCATTCGAGCGCTGAAGAAGAGGCTGAATGGAAACAAAAATTACAGAGAGGTCATGCTGGCACTGACGGTGAGTGGGGGCAGGCTGGAATGCCTCAAAGGGCAGAATCCTTCTGTCATTTCCCTCTTCCTGGCACTCTCTTGAATGTGCACACTATTTCCTTTAACAGCCACTGCTCTGCCCTTTTCTTCTCTCCAATGGCCTCCTCACTTCCTTGGGGAGAGCTGCTGGAAGCTTTGCACAGTGGTTTTGTGACTCAATTGATTTCTACTTTTTTTTTGTGGCTCTTATTCATCCCAAGTACTGACTGAGGAAAGTTAAAGTCGCTCAAATGGATCTGTTACTCTTTGAGGTTTTCCTTTCTACTCTCATTTCCCTGTGTCCAGCCATTCCTCCACTCTAAGACAACAGCCGTGGGCATATCTGCAAGTGAGCATGATGAACTTGCTGTACTTTCAGCTTCATAAGTAGCTGATGCACAATTTCCCTTGTGAATGAATCTCTGTAGGAGACAAGGCATTAATTTATGCTGATCTAATTTCACTCAATAAAGTGTAAATTATATTTTGTGCATTTAGGCAGCATTGCTAAGGTGTGGGATAATTTGGCACTGACCTTTCCTGCTGATGGCTTTAGTTAGGGGTTTCCTGGGTAGTGCAGCACTCCTGAGTGGGCTGCTGGGCTGGCTCTGGCAGTAACTAGATCGAGTTATCCTGCTGTGGGGAGCTGCTCTGTATGATTCTTTCACAGAGCTCTTGTTGCATCTCCCTGACGAGGCGTAACCGTACTTTCTGTCTTCTTGCCATTTCCTATCCTGGATTGTCATTTTGACAGATTACCAAAGTCCAAACCATGAGATTATCCATTGTGCAGGAAAGAGCGAAATCCATCAGGAATGAGCCTGTGTCATCATGGCTGATGAAAGTAGCTGAAGGAGGAGAGTAATTACAGACTCCTCGATACAGAGTCGCAGTGGTTATTAGGCATGGCTGTAAGGAGAAGTGACGTTTTGGATTTATCTCCATGCTAATCATGTTCTTCAGAGAGAAATCAACAGCTGTTCTTCCATGGCAGTTGAATGGCAAGTGGAAGGTGCCTCCAGCTAGGTTGCAGGGGGAAAATGTGTCAAAGTATAACCTGTCAGAGCATTCACAGGGGAGTGTTTTGAATGAGTGAAGATCATTCACCTGAATTCCCAACTCTAAAACATGGCTTATAGCTTGGAGCAACTGGGTCCAGCTGTGTTCCAGGCACACAGAAAATGGTGGAGTGGCACAGCACGGTAATACCTCACTGTGACAGGATGTCCTCTGTCTTACCTGCCCCTGATGTGCTGCTGTGTACTTGGCTGTTCAGCTGCACAGGCTGGAAAGTTCTGCTTTGAAGATGAAGAAACTTTCTATTTCTTTACCTTGAAAACAGGCAAAGGTGAATCATAAAAACACCCAGTATGTTAACAGTGGCTGAGGTACAATTAAACATTTAGAGAGGAAGCTTTTTGGTAAAATTGGGGAAGAAGAGAAGAATTAAGAGTATAATTTTTTACCCCATCTTCTCGCCCTCCCATCAAAAGCTTTAAAATAAATTAAAAAATCAGATGCTGTGTGTGTGATGAAGCTTTGCTCGAGCAATGAATGTTGGTTTTTGTGTGTGTGTAGGTGTTGGAGACCTGTGTGAAGAACTGTGGCCATCGCTTTCACGTCTTGGTGGCAAATCGTGACTTCATCGATGGTGTTCTGGTGAAAATCATCTCACCCAAGAACAACCCCCCCACTATTGTACAGGATAAAGTCCTAGCACTGATTCAGGTACACAGCTTGTCTCTGCTTGCATATGTTGCTGCCTGAAATAAGGACTGTCTGCTTCAATGCTACGCATCACTAAACATGCTGTCATCGTTAAAAACGTGGCAAGATTTTTATATATAAACTCAAACAATATATCCAGATTGGTGGGGAAAAGCAGATATGCACACATACAGATATTTTATTCGGGGAGAACTGTCTGGATTGTAGTTAGAAAGGTACAACTCTAAACCAGGAGGATTCAATAAAAAGATAAATGGATGTTTTTGCAATTTAACAGTCATATCTAGAAGCTGGAGACTTGCCTCTGCAATGGGCTTGTCATGTGAGGCCAGGAGATTTCAGAGCATTGTGCTTTTGGTGTCAGCTGCAGAACATTTGCCTTTCTGTGTCTGTTTCCCTGACCGGAAAATGGAGCTGATTCCCTCCATTAGGAAGCATTCTGCATTCCTTTCAAAGATGGTTATAGAAAAGTAAATGACCATATAGGAATTAAAATGGTTTTGGTGTCTTTTCTCTGGTTATTGTGCAGTAAAAGCGCGCTGTCAGATCTTTGCCTGCAGTGGGAAGTTCAGACATGGGCCTGTCTGCCACTTCTCCTTCTGTGCAGCACAACAATAAACAGCCGTGTTAATTCCACAAACCATTAGCCACACATGAGGAAACATTGGTGCCTGCCTGGAGGAAATCTGACAATTATAGGAAGCTTTATCACTAAGCTTCCACAGGCTGGTGCGTACACCAGAGACTAAAAGACACTGCGTATTTAAAATGATATAAACCTGCTGCAGTGTTCCTTGTGGGAGGGTATTTACAAACGCACAGCATCGTTTGCCAGATATACTTCTGATTTTTATGGCAAAGCATGCACTTGGATTTCTGCTGCTTTATTTGTTGTTTGGATACAGGGATAGGGCATCCTTAGAGCATGATAATGTAAGTAAGTGATTTTCAAACAGGAAATAGGGAGGATGGTGGCACTGGTGGGCATTGCTTTGGGGTCTGGTATCTGATTTATTTCTGGTATCTGATTTTAAGGCTTTTTAAAAAAAATAGCACAAAATTAATGAAATTATTAAAGCAAATACTTGTGCATCTAACTGAGCCCTCATGTGTCTGCCTGCTTTGGTGGCAGAGCAGATATGTGCAGTGATCAGGAGATGAGGTTAAATACTGTCTCATAAAGAGAAACTGGGTGTGTTTCCATATTGTTTCAGACAGGGTTGCTTATGCTGGGCCCTGGATTTAAATGGATTCCCAGTCGTGAATGCAGCTAAGATGGAAGTGTTTGTAACTTAATCAGAAAGCCACAGTCATTGCCTCAGTGTATTAAACAGAGTTTTATCTGAGGAGACTTAGTGCAGTAGAGCTAAAATCCTCACTGTGGGTACTAAATGCCTTTTGATATAAAAAGCCTGAAAATTATGAAGGTTGCCTGTGGGTGGGTTCTGTTAGTGTCTTTTTAGCTGGAGGTGGTAAGGGACTTTGTTTTCCAGCTTGACTGACAGTTATGGAAGAGTGATTGCAGTCACTCATCCCAGGTGCCCTATGGACACCCCCCCAAAATACCCCAGGCATCGTGGCAGCTTCGCTCAGCTTAGACTGTGCTCTGTAGAGCTCCCTGGGGTTGGAGTTAACCCCATTCCAGGGGGCTGATCTCAGATCTGCCCCACCAACATTGGGTTTATCCCTTTCTGTATCCCTCTTACAATTTGATATCGGGAAATTAATAAGAACAGAAAGGAGAGGATTAATAGCGCAGAATTGGAAGCATGGAAAAGAGCTGTACAAGCAGCGTGTGTCTTCAGCCACACAGCTCTGGTATTCCTGGGCCTTTCCATAACAAGGGTAGATAAAGCTGCCATCCAATTTCTTATCTAGAGACTTGACTTGTTTTGAGATGTTGAGCATCTTGTGTCTCACTTTATCAACCTATTTCCCAGTGTACATGAGTTAGCGTATGTTACATAGTGCTTATCCTTCCTTCTTCATCTCGCTAGAAGACCTTGGAAATATTCCTTGTTGCTATGCCCCTGGTGAGAGCTTGCCTGTCACCTCAGAGCTCATGCCACTTACTGCAGAGTAGCTGAGCACCCTCATCAAAGATGAAGCATGGGAAGACTTTTAGTGGCATGGCAAATTCTTTTGAGGGTACATGTGATAAAAAGTGTCCAAACACTGGGATGGTCCCTGATTTAGGGGTTGGATTTACAGTGATATTTACTTGACCTGTCTGGGCATACTGAGGATCCAAGTGGGATTTATCCTGAAGTATCTACCTTTGATAGTCTGTCCCAAAGTCTTGGAAGCAATGAATTCAGTCTCTTCTCTGTCCTGTGTGTGTTTGGACAAGGGACAGGTCTCCTAAGCTCTAGTGTAGCTCCTTATCCGTAAAGCAGAGCTAATATTACAGTTGCCTAGTTGGATTGTAAGCTCTCCAGGACAGGGATTGTCTTACAATGTGTGTAGACAGCACTTAGGACAATAGTGCCTGTCCTGCTTGTGACCTCTGAGACACACTAATGTAGATAATGCTCCCAGCCCAGGTGAAGGAGAATACAAATGAAAGTGTCTCCCTTCTCCAGGGAAGAGAGTTGCAGGAGAGAGAATATTTTTAAAAGGTGGAGTGCAGATGAAATGAGATCATTGTGCAAAATCCATGGGAAGCCAGTGAAAGAGGGAATGCATTAATACATCCTCCTGAACAAACAAGCCTCATTAAAAACTGGGGGCAGAAATGCAGCGTCTTTTTGCCTCTGAGTTTCTTTTGAGTGATGATTATTAAGTAGAACATCCCTTGCCTAACACTTTTCATCCCTTGCCTAACACTTTTCACTCTTTCTTGCAAATAGAGTTGAGGTGGGGAACACCAGTACGTAGAAGTATCACTCAGATGACTTCTGATGTAAATTGAAAAGGCAGTGAAATGGCAAAGGTGCAGCTTGAATTCCGTCAGAATTGGGGATGGTTTGGAAGGTCAATTCCAAGGAAACAATGGCTGTGTGCTATTGGAGCTGCTTCCTCTGGCTCAAGCAGGGCTGTTTGTACTTGCTCTGCATCAGAACAGTTGATGCAGTTAATTTACCCTTAACAAAGCTGGGAAGCAAACCCAGGATTGTCTGCTTGCACCTGATAATGGATTGTCTCCTGGTCACAGAGAGTAGGAAGAGTGCTTTTTCTTAGAATTGAACGGAATAGGAAATAGGAATGCAAGTTAAATATTCATATTATTTCCTATCTTGCTTTGCTATCTTTGATTTCTCTCCTCTCAAATATAAAAAATGGTTCAAAGAGCTTTTAAAGTAAAAATAGTCAAAGAACTAGTGTAAAAGTGATGACTAAATGAATTAAGTTCAGAGCCCACACACGCGTCTCACAGTAGTTTTGGATCCAGCACACTGGTACTCTGTTCCACATATGTGGGGGTTTGTGGAATGCTTCATTTTTTAATTGAGTCATAATATTTCAGTTTTTCCTTCCTCTAAATTTTTAATATTTGGCTAATTTCCAGCACAAGTGAAAGGGGGTTGAAGCTTTCAGCATAGTATGCTCCCAGCAGCTTCGTGAGTGCAGGAGGTTGGCTAGCCAAGAGAAGCACTTAGTCCTCCCACTGAAGGAAAAGCTCAAATGTGAATTGAAGTCTTTTTAGACACCGGAGAATTCATGCAGGAGAGATATTATGAGTATTCTGGCTGTGGGAAATTCTCTCTTTTAAACTTGTTTTTTGTGCCGCACTGGGGTGTCTGAGTGTTGGATATGCTCTGTAAGAACCCAGGCATTATTAGTTCTGCTGCTCAGGGGACTGTCTCTTTCACAATACAAGAATCTCAGAAAGTTCCTTCTTTTAGTTTAAGTTTGGTCCAAATAGAACACCCAAAAAAACTTGACAGCTGTGTTTTTTCTTTGGCAACAAATGAGGAAGTTTCACAAAATGAACAGAGATTATTTAAGATTATTGTACAACTTTACGGATTTTGCTTACATCTGTTGAATCTTTCACACAGACTTTTTCTGGTGGGTCATTTGCTGTACAATATGGCAGAAAAGATCTGCATCAATCACTGCTGAGGAGAGGAGATGGGAAGAGACTTCCATTTGTGTTCACAGATTTTGATGATGTCAGGGGCTACTCACAGCTGCTGTGCACTGGGTTCCTGTCTATTTTATATCTAAATAAAATGTATAGGTGACTGTCTTAATATCTGCAGGACCTTTTAGACCAGCTCTGATGGTTACAGTTTCCCTTTGAAGCTGAAATACATGAAAGCTTTTACAGTCAGTAGCTGAGGTTAGGGTAGGGCTGGAGTTTCACTGGGATGGTTCATGGATAACCCCTTGTGTTTTCCAGGCTTGGGCCGACGCCTTCCGAAGTAGCCCTGATTTAACTGGAGTAGTGCATATTTATGAAGAACTCAAGAGGAAAGGCATTGAGTTCCCCATGGCAGACCTTGATGCTCTGTCTCCAATACACACCCCACAGAGGGTAAGATGCAGCATTGCAATTCTGGGGGTGTTTTCCCAGGATGTCTGAATAGTTGGATAACTACGCATCTTTCCCCTCCTGTTTGTCTGAATTTGGCTCATTTTCTCACTCCAGGAAGGACATTTTAATAGTGAAAGGGCATGTAAGAGAGGCATAATCGAGACTGATAAGCCATCTCCTCCCTTGAGTCAATCATCAATCTGAGAAGAGGAAGAGAGTTTGTACCACAAAACCACCAGACAAATGCAACTAATTTGTTCAAAGAGAACCCAGCAGCATTTATGATTGAGATTTACTTCTTTTGCTCGAAAGTGTGGTTGTTTCTGTTGGTGATAACCCTAAGCCAAGGTCTGCTTGTCTATTAGAGGTGTACAGAGTCTGAATCTCTCTGATTCAATGGTAATGTGAGAACTTCACACCTCTGGAAAGTTAGGTCTGGAAAGTTGACAGAACTGCTGCTAGGAAGTAACTTAATGATCACAGGTGTTCTGATTATTCACTCTGAAAACTGAAGCTAATGAATCTTTGAAGCGGCAAATGCAAGTGATCAAGGACTGAGAGATTACAGTTCTTGTGTCAAGGTTAATTAAATTCAGTATCTATGTATCACATCATTTTTTGGTAAGCCTGCAACTTAATTCCTAGTTTAAAGTAATTTCTAATTATTTCTCTTCGGCTCTTGTTTTTGTTTTGCTTCTCACTTTTCTTGTAAAGGTAAATGGACTTAAATGCATGTGGGTTGGGTCAAAAGATATGGGCATGGAAGATTTTTGGAGCTGCCAGTCTGTTCTCGTAGCTGCACTGACCTTTCCCACAAGGTGCAATTATGTTCTATATTTGAGCCTGTTTGGCCTGAGGTTGCTGACAAAGCAAGTGCTGTCCCAATTCAGCTTTTGAACTCCTGTCTTTCTGATGTGGCAGAGTGTTCCTGAAGTTGATCCTGCAGCAAATATGCACAATTCCCAGTCTCAGCAAAGGATGAGCAGCAGTTCTTACTCTTCGTCCTCTCCAACGGCGTATTCGGCTCCTCAGGCCCCAGCCTTGAATGTGACTGGTCCCATCACTGCTAATTCTGAACAGGTATTGGCATGTTGATTCTTTTGAGTGAGACTCTTTCAGCAAATCAAATTAGAAGCCAATTTGCAGAGGAATTTTCATTTTAACTCTTTGGACTTTGTCTGCTAGGTTCTGGCTCTACTTTTCTCCTATTTTACTGTAGAATCTGGGCTTTAGCTTTGTCTGTATGACCTGCTAATGGCAGTACAATCTGTTGGACCAGTTTAGCAGTTACTCCCATTAGCCCCTCTCCTTTCAAGGCACAAAATGTCTTGCAGCTGCAGAAAGTCAAGCCCTTGCAAATGCCCTAATACAGGATTTTCTTTTCCCCCTGCAAAAATGATAACTTCAGAGTCAAAGATCCTACTTAAAATATGTACATTTTTCCCCACACTGGAGTGAGGCACCACAGCCAAGGTCTGACTTTAGGTGCTGTTTTCAGTTGCTTTTCTTCCATACAGACACAGCACGTCTGGGTTTGTGATGATAATTCTTTTCTTTTTCTGTTCCTTTTCTCCTGGGTAAACTTTTTATCTTTAGTTTTTTGTTTCTTTCCTGCTAGAATGTCTGGAGCCTCAGATACCAAGTCAGACAGAACCAGAGATATCTCAAAGTGAGCTCTTGAAAATGAACTGCTTAAACCAAAAGATTATGCAGTGTTTTGCTGTCTTTTTACCCCAATTTAGATTGCCCGGCTGCGCAGTGAGCTGGATATTGTTCGTGGGAATACTAAAGTCATGTCTGAAATGCTGACAGAAATGGTACCTGGACAAGAGGATTCCTCAGACCTTGAATTACTCCAGGTAACAGTTTCCTAGAAAATATGATTCGGATCCTTTCTGTGCTTGAGTTTCTTGGGGGAGGGTGGGAGGGAGTGTTTTGTTGTAGCTCACTTCACAGCCCGAGTTTGCTTGGATTCATAATGGATGTGGGCTGTATTTGACCCTGGTGAGTGTCATCACTTGCTGTTCCTCATTTGTTAAAGCTTCCAGTGACAAGGATTTCCTGACTTTCCTTGAAACTTGTTCCAGTGCTTTCCTCCTTGTGTAGCTAGAAATTTTTCTCAGTGTTGAATATCAGGTCTCCTCTATCACTAAGCAGCTTAGAATTGCCACAGGCTCTCTAAGCCCCTGAGCATTTCTGCTTCTTTTACACTCCCCATCATCACTTGTACAGTGTCAAAATGTTCCCAGTCACCATGCAGGAAAAAAAACTCCATACTTCCAGCTGGACTAAATAATACCAAGGGTCTGTGGATTCTCTGCCACTTGAAATCTTATATATGAACTCTCTTTCCAGAAGATGTGTTCCCTTGAAGGTGTAACATCTTAAGGCAGGTGCTCACATGGTTTTGTGGTGTCTCATGGGCCAGACCGGGTGATCAGGAGGGATTTCTTTGCTGAAAAATCTTAATTCAATGCAGCATTTTGCATCTCAGGAGGCATAACAGTATAAACTGAGCTCATGTCTCAGGCTTCACACCTGTTTCCCAAGGCCCGTGGTCCTGGGGTGGCCTTTTGGCTGAGGAAGGTCACAGAGTCCCACAGATGAGGAGCACTGTGATCTGACACACCAGTTGCTGCCCTTAACATGGTATTTGCCTTTCCATAGCTTCAGAAATAGCCTTCTGTTTTGATTCTCCAGCGGGGAGGATGGGCTCTCACAGCCATCCGTTCAGAGGGAGGCAGGGAATTGCTCTCTGTGATACATCAGAGTTTGAAATCCATCCAAAAACTGGTCTCTCCCATGCAGTGGCATTGTGTGTTTGTCTCGGAGCCATCATGGCAGCTGATGAGAGGCTTTGCAATAAAGAGCCTTTCAGTTACTGCCCATTTGGGTCGAACTGCTCCAAACAAAAGAAGCTTCCAGGAAACCATGACAGGCCGAAATCGAACTGTTTGCTTACACTGAGAAACAACCACCAGCATCTTGACAGCGTAACCTTAGAGCACAGCTTTAAGGTGGAAGAGCTTGATCATAAAATGGAGTGACAGCAACGATTCTTTATTCCAACTGGTTCCCTTCTCTCCCTGATGCAGCCTAAATCTGAATCACAGAGCTGGGGAGAACCCGTTTTTGATCACAAAGGATGGTTAGTCTTTTGAGAGCTGTGAGCCGGGTGCTGCATGCAAGGACTCCTTGCTTTGAGGTTTATATAGCCCTCCTCCTTAAATAATTCCTGACATTTTCTCCAACAATCAAATGTAAACAGCCTGCTAGAGAGCCAGCTCTGAGCAGAATAGATAGGTACTGTCAGCCCGCTCGGAAAGGCAGCAAACAAACCTCTGAAATGTCACAATCTGCTTCGAAAGTGATGGGATCAAAACTGACATTGGAGAACACATTCCTCAAGCTGTTAAGGCAGCTGGATTGCACTAGGTGAAATTTATCCAGAGCTTAGGATGTCAGACCATGCAAGGAAAACAAACACATTTTTGCTTTCATCCTGAAGGTTGTGTACCAACAAGTCATCCTTGTTTAGTGCTGAATTTTTGCTGTGAAGTGGAGCTGGGAGGGGTGGAAGATGACAGAGGGACATGCTTTAGCTGGAATGTCAGTGCTTATTGAAGTAAAACCGTGGGCCTGATCAGAGGCACCCTGCCATATGTCAGGTTTCTTCTTGCAGTTCTCCTCAGCAGACCAGTTTGACCTTTGGTCTTGAGGCCTTTCAGGAGTACAGAATTCTGCTAAGTAATTGGTGATGGAAGAGATGTCCTGGAAGCATGAGAACTCCTGGTCTAGGCAAACTGAAATCTACATTTCTTGATGAGAGACTTCACTCTGCATTCCTTAAAATGTTCTTCTGAAACTCCCCATTGCCTTTGTGCAGTCTCTTGTCTGTGCACTTGCTCAGTGGAAGGGAACATTTCTGTGTGTGGCTCAGTGCTGGGGGTGTGTGGAACACTCACCTTTTCATGCTCCTGCTCCTTGGTTTGTCTTTACCCTCATGTTCTGTGTCCCCAGCACTTCTCTTCCTAGCACACACTTGGTACTTGTGGTAGCCCTGAAGAACCCTCTTCCCCCACATGTTCCACCATCCACATCATTTAGTTTTTAAGGATGATATTGCCAAAAAGAGCAGATTGAATTTTCCTTGAAAGCTCTCTTCTGGAAAGCTGTTGTATTAACATGTTTTATTCTTAAAACAGATGACTAAAATACAGATATTTATTTTCTGAAGTGCTCAGAGTTAAAGAAAAATCAGGAAGTTGAATTGTGAATAGGCTCTCAAGGTTTTATGCCATCATCTCTTGAAGGGCATTTGATTAGATGTGCTTTTGGGTGACATTTAATCATGCAAAGATAAACTTGTCTTAGTGTTTCTCAGCTGGGGGATATGTTTGGCTGTGAACAGAGCTCAGCTAAATCTACTTATTGGTTGTTGCTTATCAGACTGTGTGTGCACAATACCTTCCTCCTAGGAACTGAACCGAACCTGCAGAGCCATGCAGCAGAGAATTGTGGAGCTTATCTCACGAGTGTCCAATGAAGAAGTCACAGAGGAGCTGCTGCACGTGAATGATGATTTAAATAATGTCTTTCTCCGATATGAAAGGTGGGGCACCTCTCCCAGCAACCATTTGCATTCTTTCAGGCTTTTCACTTAAGTATAAAATAGGTCAGTTGGTGAGATTGGGACATCTGGGCCAATGGTCCAACATAGCAGAGAGAACCAAACCACAGGAAGCATTTACATGGTATTTTTATGGCCTTTTATGGTAACATTCCTGTTTCAGTTGATTCTTTTAATACTATGATTATTTTTTTTGTACTGTCCACTGCATTTTTGTGGGATATATCCATGTGCAAAACTCCCTGAACTAGCAGAGACTCGAGTCTGCAAGTCCCTGTTGTGCAGGGCTGTACAGGTATAGGGACTTGGGACCAAAAATAGCACAGGCACTAGTTGTAGCTTGGGCTCTGCACAAATGTCTGTGCTGCTTCCTGGCTTAGGGAGGCTCCCGTGAGCTCTCTCTGCCCTCTGATCTCTGAGCTTTCCAGTTCCAGTGCTGGTGCAAGGGGAGCAGGCTGAGGTGGGCGGGAGCATCCTGTGTGTAAGGGTTTTGGTTTTAAGTAACACTTAAAATCTTGGAAAAAAACCAAAAAAAGCCTGTCTTGCGCAGAGCTGATGTTTTGAAGATCTGGTCTGCTGGAATCATCCCCAGGGACAGGACTTGGGGCACAGGACTTTTGACATATCAGACAAAGGCGCTGTCAGGCACATCTGCTGCAGGAGGTGACACGTGATGCCGCAGTCTTGGGAAAGTTTAATCTTCCCCTTAATGACAGGCCTGGGGAGCGAGGCACTAAAGAGTACCCTTTGTTCCTTGCTCTTAGCACAGGGCTTTGTTTCTCAAGCCTTTAAAAATAAATTAGACTCTAGATCTGTGAATTTGTGCTGTCACGGCAAAGGCTGCAAAGACGACTCAGTGCCCTCGATTTTGCCTTTGATTTTGTCGTTCAGAGGAGATCGGGGCAAACTTTGAATCAAATCCTGGCTTTTTGTGTGAAATGGTGCGTGTTTCATGCACAAGCAGGATTCTACAAGTGGCAGAGTGTAACTATCACTAAGGTTTAGTCTGGTCACCCTTAATATTTTTTCTATTTTCCTCCAACTGCGACTTTGCTGACTGGAGCTGATGTGTTTGTAGTCATTATTCATGAAAGGGAAGCTGAGTGATGTTAGCAAGCTGTTTGTGGTGGAATAGCTGCACTGGTCTGAACGTTCAGTAAATTCCAGTTCCTCCTCTGCTATTCCAAAAGCTCCACATCCATCATGCTGATTTCTAGCACAGGGACCAAGCTCCAGCAGTGACTCAAGCAGGAGCTCTGGCCTTCACTGTGAAGCCTTGGGATGTAAATGAACAGAAGCCTTTTGGTGAGAAATGAGGTGGGAGGTGTCTTAGGTTTCCAGCGAAGGGAGTTGGATTTCCAGTAATAGCAAACACCCACAGTTTCCTAAAATTGAAATTTGGGCCTGAATTTGGTTTTGCTGCCTTTTAAGTCTGCGTTTTCCTCTGTTACATTAAGAAAACATTTTGGTTTGCTTGACATTCCCTGTTGTATTTTGTCCATCTGGGAGAAAACCCAGAGGATTATATGACTCTTACAGGCTTTTTGCTGGAAAGAGAGGTTACATCTGAAACTACTTTGAAAAACTGAAACCTCCAGGAAATTATGGTGCTTTTCCTGGTGAGCAAGGAGATCAGACTGGCCTCAGACAGGCCATGGGATCAGGTAGTTACCCTGCTGTTTTGAATTCATGGAATCACAAAATTGTTTGGGTTGGAAGGGACCTCAAAGCTCTTCTTGTTCCAACCCCCTGCCATGGGCAGAGACACCTTCCACTAGACCAGGTTGCTCAAAGCTCCATCCAGCCTGGCCTTGAAGACTTTCATGAAAGCTGGGTTTAGGTTTGGCCCCAGATGCAGTGAGTAAAGAGACCAGAGCTTGACTAGCCAGGCTTAAAAAGTATGAAGGTTTTATCCAACATCATTACTTTTCCTTCTTGGAAATTACCAACCTATTTGAACATAATCTCTGACTATCTTTGAGTAGACTCAGGATGTTTTAAGCAGTGAATCTGCTGCTCACTGTCCCTTGTGCCACATGTGCCTGGGTCAGGCTGTGGCACACACACATATGGCTCCTCATTTGCATTATTGCAGCGAGAGGGAGCTGATAAGTGGGAGTAAGACGTGCTGCAGTGCTCAGCTTGCTGAGCAGTAGCATCAATCTTGCTGCAGTTCCTCCTGTCCCTTGGCTCACACAGCAGTCTGTCACAAAGCACTTAATGATTAAAAAAACCCCCAAACCAAAAGACAAATCCTACAGGGTTTTTTTAGGCATGTTTGTGCTGCAGGATCAGATTAGTCAACTTAAAATCCACATTTGTCAAGAGTGGAACTTCTCAGCAGTCCTCTCTTTGTCCTGGCTTCGAGTTAAAGCTTTCAGGCTTCCTTTTTGAACCAGGGAAAACTAAGTTCAGTGGCAAGCATGTCATGGCTTGATTATAAACTCATGTTTTTCATTGTTTATTGGTGGCTTTGATAATCCATGTTGGTTTTTGGTTTTTTTTCTAAACAGATTTGAACGATACAGATCAGGACGTTCAACACAAAATGCCAGCAATGGAGTAAGTACCCCACTCCATTTATTATCTCAGCAGCTGCACCATACCAGCTGCACTACTATCAGTAGTACTTGTCCTGTAGTACCAGTAGTACCTTGTACCTGGCCAGCCTGTGTCCTGCCTGTAGTGGCTAATGGTGGATATCAGGAAAAGTAAGAATGTGGCAAACCCCAAGGGACAACTTTTAGCTCAGGAAGTCACTTCACACTAAAACATCTCTGTGTTTACAATCCTTGATGGATTTTCATTCCTCTATTAACTTTTTTGATTGCTTCTGAGTCCATGTGGACTTTAGGAGTTCACAATGTCCTTAAGCAATAAGTTCCACAGTTTCACTATGCATTTTTACATCTTTATTTTGCATTTATATATAACAAATATTTTGTTTACATTTGATCTAGTCACTTAATGATTTTTGTTTGCTTCACCTGATTTTCCTTCACTGTGTATTACAATACCACTGTTCAGGTTAATTTTCTTCATACCACTCATAATTTTAGGAACCACTCTCATCTCCTATTTAAGCAGCCCTTTTCCGAGATGAAGAGTCCTAATTATTCTTTAAATGAAAACCCTTTTGTAGTTGTTCCGTAGTGTTCAAGGTCTGAGTTCACGATGAATCTGTACTTCTATTACATTTTCTATTCTGCATTCATAACCACTTCCTCTATTTACTTTGCTTTACCACTTCTCCTACAGCGTGATGCAAACTTCAGCAGACTCTGCATTGACACTTCAATCACAACAAAGAAGTTTTGTTTCTGAAAAAAGTTTATACCTAATGTGGAAAATTGGTAGCAAAGTCAGTTTGACTTAGATCTGATGTTGGTCTGGTGTTAAACACATTAGTTGAATCTGAAGAGATCAGACATCTGTAGATGACCTCCAGGAGAGTTTCCTGCTGTGCTGAGCAGTCAAATTGAGGATTTTTTGATGGCTGACCCTTTTTATTCTGCACTCATCACTTTAGGATCCAAGAAACTGGTCCATTTAGCAGCATGCAAGAGAGAACTTTATAGGAAGCACCCGTTATTTTGTGATGTTTAATGTGGTACTGCAAGAAGAACTTTATGGCATGTGTAATTTCTGTGTTTCTTGTGTCCTGACAGGTACTGAATGAGGTGACGGAAGATAATTTAATAGATTTGGGTCCTGGCTCTCCAGCTGTAGTGAGCCCCATGGTCGGAAACTCAGCACCTCCATCTTCACTTTCTTCACAGCTTGCAGGGCTTGGTGAGTGCCTGATGTAAATCGTGCTCTCCACTACCTGATTCATGTTGCCACGTAGCCTCTGAAAGGTTTGGGCGTGTGGCTTTCAAGATTAGGAAGGCATTCCCACTTCTCTGCACTGTGGCAGCCTGGAATTGGGACCAGCCTGGCACAAAGGGAGGGATTTATTAACCAAAGGGAAGACTGATGGAAAGGGTGCAGGTTGTTGTTTATGGTAGAACTTGTACTACTGCTTTTATTTCTGCTTAGTTATTGCTCTCCATTAAATCAGTCTGGTGAATGTTCTTGATTTCCCTTCTGCAAATAATATTTGAAACCTTTAGGTGGAAGGTTTTATGAAACTGTTAGGTGGTTTACATTAAATCAAACCAAAGATTGCTTGATAGGGCCACTGGATTTGACTGAAGGTTCTCTACCGCTTTGAGCACTGTACCAATACCAAATCCTTGGTTTGAAACTGTTGGTTTCACAGTCAATAACTGGAAGAAGACACTGTGGAGAAGTGTCTATGCCCAAAATTTTGGACTGTGTTAGTGACTAGGAAATATCTCAGGATGAGATTGGCAGCAGGTACACACCAATTGCCAAATACCGGCTTCTCGATGAGGAGCGCTTACGGAACGGTGCTTCCAGGATGAATTAGACAATCTCTACATTTTTCTTTTAAGAACACACGATTAGCAGCCCCCAGCCTTTTTGGAACAAAACTGTACTCAGTGCTGCATCTCTTAACTAGATGATGGTGTTTGCATATGGTTTGAAATTTCACTGGTTCACTTTTTTTCCCCTCTGGTTGCAGACTTGGGCACAAACAGCGTCAGTGGCACACTCAGCTCCCTCCAGCACAGTAACCCTCGTGATGACTTTGACATGTTTGCACAGACAAGAGGCAGTTCCTTGGCTGAGCAGCGAAAGAAGTAAGTTGGAGTTTGTCTTTAGCACTGAGTCATGGCACTGCTGTTTTCTAAGGGCATAAATCTGAAACTTCCTGACTTCAATCCAGACTGAAAAAGTAGTTTTGGTGTATGTTTATGTGCTTTTAATCCAATCCCTGTCCTTTTGGTCGTTATTAATATGAGCAAGTGGAGAAGTTCCTGCTGCTGATCAGAGCAGGCTGGCTGGGTAATGACTGTCTTAGTTAATAAGCTCACTGGAAACTTGAAATCCTACTTGCCTTTATTTCTGCCTTCTCCTAAAAACTTGTCATCCCATCCACCCCTGTTTGAGATACAGGAACATAAGGGTCCTTCACCTGAAGGTCATGGATGTACTTTGGTGACTGAATTACTGTCATCAAAGGCTTGGAAACAGAATTACCATCCAGTTAACTCTCCTTTTGGCCCCAGTCAGACTCTCACAGGCTGTCAAAGCAGTGTAGCTTGCCTGGCTGCCATGCTACCCCTAATTTGTTTATATGCATAGGGTTTGCATCTCTAGAGCTGCAAATCTGGCACTTTCAAGGGCATTTAACAGGTCAAATTATTTTAATGTAAAATAAATCTATGCACTTATTAAGAAATCCTTTGATCCCTGTCAAGTGAGATTCAATAAAAAACACACTCAGGTATTTTTCTTTCATACATTATTTCTTGCCTCCTCGCTTCAGCTTCTAGAGGAAGTGGCCACCAGCAGTCAGAACATCATCAATATATTGTCTCAAGCTAAGAAATGTTGTTAAATAGTTTATAAAAAATATAGAAAATTCGAGCCAACAAATTTATTGGGATCTTTTATTTACAGTTACCAATATAGCTATTGGTACTGCCTCAGCCATGGTATCAGTGCTAAGAGAAAATGCTCTAATTTAGAGGGATATGCTACCCCTGGAGATTTTGGGCTGGGAGCCTTAATGTACAGTCAGAAAGGAGATGCATTGCAGAGAGATCTAATCGAGCTCCCTCTGCCTCTTGTGCTAAATGAAGCACAAAACTAGTCTTCCCACACCATGCCTAATGGAACAAGGAGCACAGATCATCCATGATTTCACAAGGGAGGATTGCTCTATCTTCCTTGGATTGTGCCCTGTATAAACAGAGCAGCAGGGAGGAGTAAAGGCATGAGTGTGACTTGCTGTGCTGTGTAGGTGAGAGCTCTGGGTGGTGAGAGCTCTGGGTGCTGTGCTCACAGAAGGGGGAGAAGCCAGCACGAGGAGGAGAGAGGGCTCCTCCTGCTCAGCCAGGCAGCTCCTCCCAGGAGTTGATTTATGGGCACGTGTTTGTGTCTGCTGCAGCTCATGGTTCACCACTGTGCTCTGAGAGATGATGCTCTTGCCTCTGTCACCTGACTGCTACATGTCCCTTTTGCACTGCAATTTAAGAAGCTTTTAAAAGCTCTGTAAATAGTGCATTTCTTTGTCTGCTTCACTGCAGTTGCATAATTCATCTGTCTTCGAGTCTCACTCTGCCTCTCCCCAAGCACACATCAAGGTCAGACTTCCAGATGTCATCTCCAAATCTTTGTTAAACATAACCTAGAATCAGGCCTCTTTTCACAGCTTGCTCTTGGACATGCTTAGGGTGCCTCATCACCTGTTTGCCTGTTTTTCGTAATCCTGATCTTACTTTCTTTGCTTCTTCAAGGTACTTTCCAAAACTGATAGGTGATCTTTGTACAGAGCACACTCCTCTTCCTGGGATACACACAGTACAGTCCAAGTCTTTTTAGGAAAAGTAATGTGCTTTCTGATTCCCAGGGGAGTAAATCAGAGAGTATCCAGAGTATCCCTCTCCCATGAGGAAAGGCTGGGAGAATCGCCATTGTTCAGCCTGGAAAAGAGAAAGGCATCAGGGTGACCTAATTGCAGCCTTCCAGTACCTGAAGGGAGCTACAAGAAAGATGAGGAGAGATTATTTACAAGGGCCTGGAATGACAGGACAAGGGGGCAGGGCTTCACACTGAGAGAGAGTAGTTTTGGATTGGATATTGGGAAGGAATTCTTCCCTGTGAGGGTGGTGAGGCCCTGGCACAGGTTGCCCAGAGCAGCTGTGGCTGCCACATCCCTGAAAGTGTCCAAGGCCAGGTTGGACGCGGCTTGGAGCAACCTGGGATAGTGGAAGGTGTGCCTGCCCATGGCAGGGGAGTGAAACAAGATAATCTTTTAATGTCCCTTCCACTCCAGGCCTTTCTATGATTCCACATAGGTGACTACTGGACTTCCTTCTAGTTCTGTGGTTTGTTCCTTTCTTTCAGCGTGACGTACGAGGACCCACAGGCTGTCAAAGGACTGGCATCTGCCCTGGATGTTCGGAAACAGAACACGGGAGGGGTAGGTCATGGCTCTGTGTTTCGTTATCCGTGTGGAATCCAAGCTGTAGGCGGCTGCTTTGACTGAGCTTCTCATTCTGTATTCCAGCAACGTGGTAGTAATGGCTATTTTGAAATTGGTATCTGGGAGCAAGTACTTGCTCAGTAATGATCTCTAAAGAGAGGCTGCTTAGCACTCCAAACTAAAAGACTTCAGAATCACAGTGGGGAAATTCTCCTGTGTCCTTGCAGCTTATCTGGGTGGTCCAGCTCTTTGGCTGGAGTCACTGCTGAGAAGAATTAAGTGGGGAGTATCCTGTGAACACTGGTGTGCACTGCCTTGGTTTGGTTTTGCTTATGAAAGTCTTAATCTACTAGACTTTGCTCCAGGTGCATGGATACACGAGCGAGTTACAGGGAGAGAAATTATGCAGACTTTTAGTGCTTTGCCATAACTGCCCTCACATGCAGCCTGTTCTGCCTGCCCAGGGCAGGCTCCTGCTCTCTTGTGTGGGCAGAAGAGCCCCATGTGCTGTCACCTTGCAGCAGCTGATGCCAAAAACACGGGTGAGAGAGCTTGGCCAGCCTCGTCTGCATCCCTCGGTGAAGGCAGAAGTGAAGGAGCTTTCAGATCATCCCTTGACCCCTTTCTACCACCCTGCTTTTTAAAACTGTGCTAATCTTTTGTACACAGCTGTGTGTAAGTTTTTAGAGGACGGAGCAAGTTCAGAGCCTTTTCCAGTCCAATTTTGGGCTGTGCTGACCACTAGGGAGCACGGCAGAGCCAGCGTAGCATGGGAGAGCCAGTGCAGTGTGCACATGCCTCTCACCAGGGAGAATTGCCTCCCCATGCCTTGGCTGATCCCACCCTGGTTCTTTCATGACATGAAGTGGGAGTGCTCTGGGCAGCTGGCACGCCTGGCAACTTGTGCTCCAAGCCAGGAGAATTTGTGTTGAGAGCCAGCTGGGGTCAGATCACAGCTGCCTGCCTGCCTGGGCCATTGTTCAGTGGGAGCAGGGCCTCAGCTCTTACAGA
This sequence comes from Atrichornis clamosus, assembly GCA_013400975.1. Classification (NCBI taxonomy): domain Eukaryota; kingdom Metazoa; phylum Chordata; class Aves; order Passeriformes; family Menuridae; genus Atrichornis; species Atrichornis clamosus. The sequence goes on along the minus strand of WBMZ01007509.1, from coordinate 107,837 downwards.
ACATCCCCCACTCCACAAACCTACCTGCTTCTTCCTGTCCCTGTCCTCCTGCACAAAGAGTAATTTATAAGCCAGGTCAGCCCCATGACCTGTTGGAGCTCAGCCTCACAAAAACTCATGCCAGCAGCACTGAGGGAAAAGGGGAAGCATGAGGAGGCAGGGGCAGAAGTATTCCTTCAGAGGCATTCCTGAATCCGGTGTGGCATCCCAAGCTCCCAGTATCACTGAGTTGTTATTGGCAGGACCTGGGGAAGCATTTGAGCTTCTACTCTTTGTTCCTGGCTAAGCAAATGCAAGAGGCTTGCATTTAGCTGGTCAAGGGGGCTGTATTTCCCCAGTGGCCTCGAGGTCATGTCCTTATTTATTAACACTTTTGTTCCCAGCCAGTTCTCCTTGAGGCACCTGCACAACGTGTCATTCACACCAGCAGAGCTGCTGCTCTGCCCCAAGTGTTGTCAGTTCAAAGGGCTGTGACTCTAAGCTTGTCTGGGGTTCAAAGTTTTTTTGGGCAAATGTTTTATGGGTTGTGGAACTTGGGGCTCTGAGATGTTGTTGAGAGTTTCAGCCTCTTTTCAAAGGTTCCCGGTGACTGTATCATGTAATCAGAAGAGCTTGTTTTGAAATGCAGTTGCTCAGTAATTGGTAAACACTTTCTCTCAACTGTTGTGAGGCTTGTGGGTGTCTCTTCTTAAAGGAAATAAAAATTAAACTCTGCTAAAGCTACCAACCCCAGCATGTGTAGCAAAAAAACTGGCAGTGCTCAGTAAAGGAAAAAACAGGCTTTAATTTGGGTAGAGCTAATTTAAGAACAGCTTTAGGGAGGAGCCAAAAGCTTTGCAACACATTCTTCACACACGTCTTGTTCCAGCACAGTTGTCCAGTGGTAGAATTCAGCACATCCGACGTTTTAATGTAGTCATTCTCGGAATGGTCTGCAGAGAGGAGGCTGATCACGTGACATTAGCTGTCTTTTAATGTGATTTAGCAGCTGGAAACAAGATGAGCTAAAAATACACAGTTTTCTTAATATTGCTTTTCCATGTTGGGAATTGCTTTTGTTGCCACAGAGTTGTTGCATGATCGCAGCTGGGAGGAGAGGTGTCCAAGAAACAATTCTCTGGTGTTACACAGAGAGTAGATGAAATTAGAATGATTTCCCCCCTTTTCTTTTGTCTCAGGAAATGAGACATGAAAGATTACAGCTGATTCTCCATTACCTGTGGTAATGGGGACAGGAGAGGTGTCCCCTGTGTGCAGGTGCCTGGGTGGATGTACGTAACACACCAGTGGCTCTCTGCTGAGCTCACCCAGTTCTGGGCTGGAGCCACTCTGCTCTGCTGAGCCTAAGCAAGCCCCTCCACAGCTGGAGATGACTCTGCATCCCGCCCTGGCTCAGGGAGGAGATGCTGAAGGACAGGAAACCATCTTAGAATGTTTGTGGTCCTGTGCCTTGCAGTCTGCAGCCTGCTCAGGAGAGCTGGATGCAGCGGCGGTCCTTTAACCTCTGCACTCTTCAAGAGGGGCAGTTTGAAAGGCTGCCAGGACACTGCAGCAAACTGCCCTGACTTACCCTCCACTCAACACCATCACAGAACTGCTGTGCTGTTAGTGTGGGGCAGAGTCTGTCCGCTGAGGTCAAGGACATGAGCAAGGAGCGCTGCAAACCCACGGCTTCATAAACAAGGGAAACTCCACAGAGCGTGACATGAGAGTTTCCAGTGCACTCTGACTGATTTCAGTAGCTTGTACAGCCTCACTTTTTCTTCTTCTAAGAAGATGACAAACATCAGCCTCACTACTAGCTAGTGATTGTTTTATTTTATTATTATTTTTAATAACATCATGGAGGAAGTGCTCAAATGCTGTGAACTGTCTGTAGGAAGTGCAGAACTGGGGGTGAAGTCCGTCCCCCCATGGACAGAGCTGACACGCAGAGGGGGACACAGCTGCTGCCAGAAGCTACTGTAGGCAACTCTGTGTGTGTATGTGTGTGTATGTGAAGTTTTTAACTGTTATATTACTTTATCACGGGTTGTTGCTGTGGTTTCTCTCTTTATGGACCTTTCTGTTCTCAACACAGAGGAGAGGTAAAGGTGGGAACTCAGACATGGAGCCCATAGACAAGTGGCTAATTACACAAGGAATGGTGAGGACTTCACCACTGAAGCAATTCCTACTGCCCACCCCAGTCCCTGACCTAGAATAACCATCCTCTGTTCACCTCTCGTCCTGCCCTGTTGAACCGCTTGAAATCGGACAGTACAAGGAGTTTATTTCCCACCTACATCATTACCTGGGGCAGAGGGAAAGATCTGCACCAATTTCTGGTTTATACAGCACAAAGACCTGTAAACAACTGAATCATTTGTAGGATCCCACGTCACCTTCAGAAGAGGCCTGGGGATCCAGATCTGGTTCCTTCTACTGTCTTGATTTATTTATGCAGTATCCACTTTTCGAGGGATAAACACAAGTCTCATGGATCTTATTCATAAAGAGGACACTTGCTCTCTGTCTTTAAAGCAGCCTTTTCTGGTAGAGGTTAACTTCAAGATCTGGAATAAACATAGGAAAGTTGTAGGATCATACCTGGTTGAATGGAGTAATGTAGGGATAGTTCTTTATGCAAGGAAGGGAATAGGAGAACTGCTAACCAGATTGACATCTTCTACCCCCCTGGCATTAGAAATCAGACTCCAAAAGGTACAGTAGTGTTTCTGGCTTTAAGGATTTAATTCCTGTGTCTAGTGATGCTAGTGCCTTGATAAAATCAGGCTTCTGAAGATCACTGAACCTGTGCACATTTTGACCTTGTTTGAAGTTGTCCTTCATCAATGTGCTTGCTGAGAGAAGTTCAAAGCCTGCTTTAGGTGCAGAAGCCAGAGGAAGGGAAAAAATAGCCTCAGCTATGCCTTAAAGCCAAGTTCTAAGACCAGGTCTTTTGGACGATGTAATCCATCCCTTTAAATGTTTGAGATTAGTACCAATAATGTGACCTAACTGTAGAAAATCCTCCTGAGACAGTCCTGGCTACAGCTGAGTTCAGAGAGGTGCAGGGAGAATTCCCTTTGTGCTGCAGTGTGCTGGCAGTGCAGCGTGTGGGGCTGGGCATCAGGAAGCCCATGGAGCAGGAATGTCTCACTCCAGGGAGAGCGCTGAAGGTCCCAGACTGAGCTGCCCAGTGCTCAGAAAGAGAAACATCCCAGACAGTTTAAGGTTTAGAAAATCCAGAGTGTGCAATATCAACTCTGTGAAACGCTTGCATATATTCTTCTGGATTTAGGGCTAATCTAGACTACTTCTCAAGGCCAGGTTGGAAATTTGGCAGAAGCTGACATGGCTGGTGCACACACAGTGATGGGACATGCGTTGTATCTGCCTGCCCATGCAAGCACCCAGAAGCAGTGGATAAGCCCACTGTGGGTACCTGTCCCTGGGAGCCAGAGTGTCATTTTGGTGCTGTCAGAGACCCACAGCTTGTAAGAGGAGAGTGAAAAGCTGTAAAATGAGCAGCAGTATCATCGTTGCCTCTGGTAGTGTTGACTGTGGCTCGCAGAGGCTCTCGCTGTTCGGTGGCTCTGTTGCAGCCCGGGATGTGCTGTGCCACTGTTAGATGTTCATCCATAATAAATAATCCAGTGATTGAGTTAGTTCCTCTTCTTTGCCTTTCCACTGTTTACAAGAGCGGGGAAGCATGAAATCGGCACCCCTGCTGTTCACACCACTCACACCACTGCTTTATTAAAAAAGCAAACAGCATAGTCCTTCATTGGCTTGTGGTTATTCAGTCTGGAAAAAGGATACTGCAGCATTCATGGAGACGTATGGATTTGGGGAGGGAAGGGGGCCTGGCTCTCCAACCAGTCACTGCTCTTACAAGCCTGTCACCTTGTTTGTGTGCTAAATATGAGAGAGAAATACCTAAAATAAAACTAAACTAATCATTAACTCTGTTTCTCTCTTAACTGGCTGTAGTTCTTAACAGTATTTATTAATATGACCTGTAGCATTTGCAATGCCAGTGGATAACTAGAATGCCAGGTATGAACTTGATGTGCCCACTCTGTGGGGTACTTTTTGTACTTTGATGAGGGGGAAGGAGGGGTGAGCTGACTCTGCTGTTCCCTGTGCCTGTACAACACTGAGACCACTGAAAGGAAATTCTCCACCTGCCAGAGTGGGTTTCACATCCCTCATGACCTCATATTGTTCTGTCCAAACTATACTACATTTCAGCTTTGGGTTGAGTCCTTCCCACTTCATTTCTGTGCATTCCAGTTCATCACTCACCTTTGCAGTCTCTGGTTCTCCTCTCCCAGTGAATTTGGCAGCGTTATTCTTGTTTCAGCTTAACCTGTAGCTCAGTTCTGCTGACAAGGTGATGCCAGGACCATAGAGACACAAGCCATACCTTTGTCCATTCCAGTTCTGCCTACTAAAGCAGACAAAATAATACCAGCAGAAAATGTTTCTGGTTCAAACATGACTTAGGCACGGGAGATGAGGTGTTCCAGTGACAGATCTGTCTGCAGTGTGAGGTTAGGGTTTTGCTATGCAGCTGTCACACAGGGGTCTCTATGAGCAGCATTAGGCACAGACTTTGCCATAAAGCCACGTTTTAGTGCAGGTAGTCTCAGTTCCCTTCTCATGAATTGAACAGCTATTGAGATTTGGATTCATATATTGCTTTCTTAGAATAATCTGTCAACCCGTTCACATTCCAAATGGGTTATTTGTTATGAAAGTGAGAAGCAGGTGTTGCTTAAGCCACCACATGAGGACTTTAATTGGGACAGTGGCAGGGGAAGGATGAAACTGAACCAGAATCCACAGAAAGTGATACGAACACCACTCAGCATTCTATCTTGACTGCCAGCAGCATGCCTTGCTAAGAAGGAGAGCCCTGTCTGTAGTGAAGATAGGTAAAGATTAAGTGATACCTCTGTTAATTAGTAACCCAGTGGGATGCTGCTATGTGTGCCTTCAAGAGAGAGATAGGATCTAAGACGTGGAAATGACTTGGGTGATGTGAGACTGTTGAAAAACATCATCTTCTTGGAGACTGAAGTGCTTGAATTGTGGCTAAACCCAAAACCAGACATGTGAAGATTTTATTTCTTCTGTGTGGTGGGATCCCTCTCCCTGTTGAAGGCAAACAGGTGTTTTCCCTTAGCCAAAGACCACGGGGGTCTCCTTATCTGTCCAGCCATGGCTTTGTTTTGGAGCACTGTGCAAGGGCAGTCCAGTCCCCCGTGTCAGAGAGGGCTGGCACTGTCTGGACACACCTGTCAGACCCAGATGGGCTGGTTGTTGTACGGGCACAGCAGGCTCTGCTGGGGAACACGCTGCACCCGGGCTCTCGCCTTCCCCCGCCCCGCAATGCGTAAACACAGTGACAAGTCATCAAGTAGTTAATTTAATCCTTACATGCAAAGTCAAGCGTGTTCTAATATTGAGGCCAAGCAGCTATTTCAAGATCACAACAGCTTTAAATAGATGGTAAGGCTGTAGTAGTAAGCTGGAGTAGCCTGCTAGCGTGCTCCTAGTGCTGCTGTAGGAATGACAGACCTTTACTACTGCTAACCAACGAGGGGGAGTGAGTAGCAACTAACCAAGGACTGGTGTCAGCTTTGTTAAACATCTAGAAAGAAGTGGAATTAACTAAGCTATTACAAGGCAGTAGTCTAGCAACAATTAGCATAAACCTTGTTAAACATTTTAAGAACATTAATGAGCTCACCTAGAGACCTAAATTGTCATTTCATACCTGCTTCTTTTCCAGTGGGATCATTTTTAATAGAAATAAAATGTGATAATAATAACCTTAAACTGTCTTTTTAAGGGTAGAATATTGGATTTTATGACTTCTGAGGAAATATATTGGCAATACTCTTTGGCTTTTGATTGCTAGTGAGAACATCAACACAATCTAACTTAGATAAGTAGGAACTTGAATTCCAGGTTCCTGTGGGTTTTGTGGGATTGAACACTTGCTTTTGTTCTCCCAGCCCTCCGTTTCCATTTCTCTTTCAGGACTGTTGAGATGATCCCATATGTAGGATTTTCCAAAGACTAAATAAAAAAGGAATTTAAACAATCAGCCCAACTTTTAATTAAAGCCAGTTACTTAAAGTACCCAAAAATATTTCGTGACTTAATTTCCATTTACTTTGAGTATAGACTTTTAAAAAACCCCCACAATATCTTTATACAAACAGCTCTTGCAGCCAGCACTGACTATCTGGGGAGCTCTCTTGCCAAGCCTGAGAGCTTCACCAGACCATGGAAGTTTGCATAATCAAAGTATTAACAAGACAGTATCCCGTTCCAGAATTTTTTTCCATGTAGTCTGTGGCTGCCACTGCTGCTTGTTCCCAGAAACTGTTGTCTTTTTTTAATGTGTAAACTAGTTAATTTATTTTTACATTGCCTCTGTTGTGATTTAGGGATTAGCTCAAACAAAACTCCCCTCCATACTTTTCAGTTTAGGGCTTCTGAAAGGGGGAGACTTGCCAAATACCCAACAGACTGGCAAAACTTGAACTTCTCTGTGCGGTCAGTTTAAAATGAAATAGAAATGGTACAATGTTATCATTAAAATAATTTAAAACTTCCAGTTGCTCTGTGACAGTTTCCCACCTCTTTATTCTTGAACAAATTAGACCTGACACATGTAACCCATGCTTTATGAGGAAAACGGGGCTCAGAGTCTGAGGAAAGTAAACTGGAAGTTTGAGCATGGAAGAAGCAGTAGATCCAAACCCTCAGCACTTCTGTGGGTGTGCAGGGAGACAGGGGAAGCTTTTTAAAAGGTCAGTACTGAATAGCAAACGGCTGACACGCTCAGATGTTTATCTTACAGCTTTGTCTGCTTCCCTGCAAGAAGTGTTCTTGCACTTCTGAGGGCTTTGTTTGTTTGTTATAAGTAGCTCTAGCTGAAAGTAGAATTCCTTTTTTTGCTTTTTTTTTTTCTTTCTTTTTTTAAAAAATCTTACGAAACACCACAGCACAAACTCTTGTGCTGCTGAGCTGTTTTTCGAGTACTTCTGCAAATTCAAGAGTCCTGTGATTCTCAGGAATCCAGCACTTGATCAGTTGTCTGTCATGTTTTCAGGATAATCAAGATCTGAGCTGCAGTTCTTTCTAATTCATGGACACAGTACTGCCATGCTTTTTAGAACAGCTGCTCTTATTTTCATAGAATCCTGGAGTGGTTTGGGTTGGAAAAGAAGATCATCTCACTCCAGCCCCCTGCCATGGGCAGGGACACCTGCCACTATTCCAGGTTGCTCCAAGCCCCAGGGATGGGGCAGCCACAGCTTCTCTGGGCAACCTCTGCCAGGTCCTCCCCACACTCACAGGGAATAATTTCTTCCTAATACCTAATCTAAATCTACCCTCCTTCATCTTAAAACCATTCCCCATTGTCCTGTCACTACAGGTCCTTGTCCAAAACCCCTCTCCAGCTCTCTTGGAGCCCCTTTAGCCACTGTGTTCTTGTGAATTTTATTTACAGAAAAGCAGAAACAAACCAGTTACTTTCCTCCTCCCTTCCGTTCACATTTTCTTATCCTTAAAGAAACACAAGCACCTTCCTGAGCTGCAAACCAGCCAACAGCTCTGAGGCTGCACCTTCCACAGCCTTTCCTACTGTGTGCAGGTTAAACAACGCAGGAGAGAGGCAGCAGTGCAACTTCTGCTCTAGGTTTTAGGTTGTTGTAGGCTGAATAAATTCATTACTTTATACCTCTGAAGCCAGTTTTTTATAAAGCTGTTAAACTAAGGAGACAGTTCTACTAGATGCAACTTGTCTTTGGGAAGGAACATGTTGGAAGATGCCTACAGAGCTCTTCTCTCATGAGTGGCTGTGTGGGCCAGCTCTCAGCAGCTTCAGCTCACTGTGATGGTGTTGTGTGTGCATGATCCAGGAAATCAGGAAGGGGCAATTATCCCAAATCCAGCCCATTCCCAAGGAAATGGTAGGAATTTATTTTCTGCTTGGGACCTTTATGAATTTGCTGAAAGCGAAATGACACCTTGTACTTCTGACCCTGGGATCTGTCACGTTCACACAGAAACTGCTGAGTTGGAGCCCAGCCACTGTCCTGGTGCTGCTTTTAGTGGGAGATGCTTTGGGTTCAGTTCTGGATTTCCAGCTCTTTGACATAACTAACCCACTTTGGCAGACCTCACCTGAAGCACAGGCTTAACTGGCCTCCTCAGTACAAAAGGCCACTTGACTCTGGGAAAAAATTCCTGAGGAGCTTTGCTAAACAGCCCCAGCCTGTGCTGCTGCCTCTGTGATCCAGCATCTGTCTTCCTCTGCTAGAAGTGCCTGAGAAGACTACATCTCCCAGGAAATTCATCTGCAGAGCCTCTTTCAGCTCTTCTCAGAGAATCGCAGAGTCATTAAGGTTGGAAAAGACCTCCAAGGCCATCGAGTCCAACCATTAACCCAGGACTGGCAAGGCTGCAACTCAGCCACGTCCCTAATTACCACATCTATATGTTTCTTGATCACTTCCAGGGAGGGCAATTCCTGTGAGGGGTTTCAGGCAAAACTGTGGACACTTTTTCTGCTTAGGAGAGCCCCTCCAACAGTGCCAGGTCTCCTGCCTGCCAGCCCTGGCCCTCAGCTGTCGTGCCCTGGCCTGGAACTTGCATGTGTGACGTTGTTTTCCAATTATTTTTTAGGTTGTCCTTACCTGATCTATTGTGGTGTTTTCCTGTTTACCTCAGCAGGCCTGTGTTGTATTTAAGCAGTAGAGTTAAGTCAGGAAATTCTACTCCTAATACTCAGTAATTTCCCTTTGCTGACCCAGTTACTCGTGGCACTGTGTGAAAGCGCTGCCCTTCAGCTGCCTCTGCGCTGCCCGTCACAACCGCACCCGGATCTCGAACAACCCACTGCAGGGCCAGAGGCAAACCTTCCCTGCCTGGCTGTTAAACTATCCCTGGATCCTGACCTGCTGTGGAGAGCCCTGCTGCAGCTCTGGAGCTGAGGCAGCACATGCTGTGCTCTCCTCCTCTGCCCCATCCTCCTCCTTCCTCACCTTTGAGACGCCACACTTTGCACTGGCACATGTTGGGCTCTCCTGCCTCTGCTGCCAAGGGTCACCTTTGGCAGAGGTGTGGGAACTGGGAGCTGGGACAGTTTTGCTTTAAACCCTGGTGCCAAAGCTTGCCAGGGCTCAGTGGTGTGATGGGAGGAGGATCTGGGAGGAAGCATGACTGTATCCTGGGCTCTGACTCCTCCACCTGCGGGGAGAACCAAATTGTTTTCATAGGAGTGTTGCCTGAAGACTTTGAGCCCCTCTTTTTTCTAACCCTTCACTGTGGCTAATGCCCATTTTTAAAAATCAAAAGGTGTAAATTCAACATTTCAAAACCTAACTGATATCCAGTATTCTACCCTTAAAAGCTTTTCACGATCAAGATTAGAATCATCAGTCCATCTTGATGGTTTTAATATGTGGTCGAGAAGTTACTCATCTTACGCTGGCATCCAGTCACGTCATTCCCCATAATCTTTCTCTTGTTTTTTTTAGCCTTGTTGTTCACAGTTTCCTTTCTAAGTTGTTTCTTTATTTGAAATGCCATTTATATTTTGTTGCCTTTTTTTTTTCCAGCACATCTTACATCTTTGTTTTTGTTTTGTTTTTAATCTTATTTCTGGCGTTTTCCATCGCTCTGTGGCCACGATTGTGGATGTGTTTTGGTTTTTGCCTGCCTTGCTGTTCTCTCGCTGCACTCCCTAGATCCCTGTTGCACAGTCCTCTGTCATGGATGACATTGAGGAGTGGCTCAGTACCGACTTGGTGAGACTCTTTATATTTTCATTTTTCACTTACACGGGTAACTTTCAATGCATTGCTGAGTTCCTGGTACTTCTCATAACGGGAAGCAGTGAAACTTCCCAAGCAGAGAGTTTGGTTCCCTTTGAAGGGAATATCTAAGCAGGAGGAGACAGGGTCGTGTTCAATTAAATCAAAACACTTTTATTCTGAGCTGTTTTATTTTCCCTTCTCCATGTGAACATCACGGAACAGCATGTGTTCCAGAAAACGTGGGATTCTGGTCCCCAAATAGGGAAGCATTAAATACAGGCTGAAGTCTTCTCCACCAGACTTAAAGCCCATGTTTAAAGCAGCATTATTTAGACAGGATCTAAGTTCATGCTTATGTTGAGGCATGCTTTTAAGAGATGCCGAATCAGGGCTTAGATTCCTTTCCAATCAAGATGTCTTTGTTAAACTGGCAGGCAATCTTGACATGTTTCATAATAGTAATAATAAAAATGTATAACAGTCTCTCTTCAATGTTTATAACTTTCAGTTTCTCCTAAATGATTATTGTCTGGTAATTATTAAACAAACAAACAAACAGCAGAACTAAAGGTAGCTTTTCCTTCACCCTGGAGTTTGTTTTGCTGTCCCAACACACATTTGGTTTAATCAGGATACAACTAGTACACATTTATTCTGGGGTTTTTTTTTTCAATGTAAGCATCTGACTCAAATCAACCAAGTGTATTTTGGAGGTGGAGGGGTGGGTTGTGTTCACACTGTTCTTTTAAACATGGTTTTAGTGAACTGAACTTGTGGTCACCATATCCCCAAGGATCATATCCTTCCATTCTTCCAGCTTCAGACAGAAAGCTCCCAACTCCTTAGGGTCTCCCCCAGCCCCTCGCTCTGCCTGCTCAGCTCCCAGCTGGGAGCTGTGGCAGTCAGGCTCCATTCCCCAGCTCTGGAAGCAGAGCTGCAGGCATGCTCTGGCACGTCAGCCCTCACTCTGGCACTGGAGGAGCTGGCTGTACTGGAAGGAAGAAAATTCTCCAGCTTTCCAGAGGTGCCTGAAGTGCTTACACAGATTCTGGGTTCAGTGTTTGATTTTGGCAGACTGACTGGCTGTCTCTGAAATGTCACTGGGGTTCCAGCTGCAGGTAGGTTTGTCAGGCCTCGGTACAGGAGTCACTTTAAAATTGAATTACAAACTGGCCTCATTTTGTTAAAGAAATACAATAAATGTAGCATGTCCACTCTGCTTAAACAATAAACTTTTGTCTTTGCCATTTAAATTAATTTAGTGAGAGAGGAGATCTGATGGAGTGATATGGAGGTAGCTCTGTGCATCTGTCGTCCCCCAGATAGACTTGCTCAAAAGGAACAAAGCAGAGAAGTGTCCTGTGAATGCCTGAGCAAACTTGGGGATGTCCCTGGGTCCCCATCCCGACCGTGTGTGGGTGCAGCAGAGAGACACCTGGGCAAATTTGGATTGGATTTTTGGTTGGGTCCCCTCCCTCCTTGTTTTTTTTTGTTAATGGTTCATTTCAGTTCTCTACATCCCAGGGAAGGAAGTTGCAGGTTAGGTTAGATAATTGTTATTTCCTTAACCCTTTTTGGGGTACACTGGGACAAACAGCAGCTCTGCCTGTGAAGAGGCTGCTGTGTGAACCTTTGGAAGCCTCAGTGCAATAGGAAGCCAGGAGATGCTCAGGCTCTAAAAACCTTTGTGAGTCACTGTGTTCCCACTCCTAGTAGAAAAGCCAGGTATAGACAAATACTTTACTTTTGCAAAGCAGGTTCAATATGGGGTTTTCAACTAGTATTTTTATCCATCTTTAACAGCCTGATAGATTGACAAGGATGCATATCCTTGCACTTTAATTTCCTTACTGGAAATGCACATGTTAAAATGCACAAACTGGTGGAAATGCAGTGACGCCCTGGCATTCCCAGCCTTTGATTCTCATGGACAGACACCAACTGCTGTCAGTATCCTTGATCCAGCCCACCCTGGTATTGTCTTTGTACAGCATGGACACAGGAAAGTTGCTATATTTTTGTATGAAACCTAAAATGAACTGTCATAGGTGGAGTGTTGATCCCAAACAATTCTGCACGTGTCCTTTGTCAACTAAAAGCGCATTTTATTTGGAGACACAATGCAAACCACAGTCCTGACTTTTTAAAGGACTGTGTAACAGAAAAGATGCCATCTGGTACAGCGTGTGTGTGACTCACACAGCTCAGATTTGGACCAGAATTACTGTCTGAAGGGGAAACAGCACTGAAATGACATTCAGATCCAACAGGGAAAGCTTAGCTATCCACCAGCAATCTTCAGAAGCACCTCAGTGCTTGTCCTCCTGCTCTGCAGCGCAGTGAGATGTCAGTCCCCACTGGCCTCCCGACGTGGGAGCCGTGTGATTTCCCCAGGTCGCCCTGCTCCGATGGTTAATATGTGGAAACAAGTGGTGGAAACTGTCCAGTTGTATTAAAGGTGGAGGGGGTGACAGGGAAGGGGGAGCGCTGCCTGTGCTCACGTGCCTTTTTGTTCCCATTGCAGAAAGGCAACGAACTGGAAGAAGGAGTGACCAGTGAAGGTAAGCAGAGATGCTTGTGGCTATCAGCCATTCTCAGGTTAGTGCTCAGATGGAATTTGCTTTGATCCATGCTGAGATGCTGCCTTCTCCCAGCCTGATGTTCCCCAGCAAGTGCTTCCATGCTCAGAAAGGCAGGAGGAGAGCATTTCAGAGCAAAAGGTTCATATTTATGGTGTTGGGAGCCCTCCTGGCTGTAAGTGCTTCCCTGCCATCTTCCTTGGCTGTGCTCTGTGTTTGTGCCAGCAGGAATGTGTCCCCAAGCTGCTCAGCCCTTTGGAATGATGTTTCCCTGGTTCTGTCACAGCCGGTGGCATAGTGTGGGTTTGATTCCAGCTGCTGCCTAAGCTCGGGTGTCTCCAAGGACGGCTGTACCCTTTCCCGAGGAAGTCAGGCTGTACCACTATTTGTGCCTGGAAACACAGCCCGACAGGATGCCAGGCACTGGAATTTCAGCCCCTGCCAACCTCTGTCCCTGGGGCCAAACCCACGGCCCCCGTTCTTACCTGTCTTCCTTCTGTTTTTGCATTGCAGAGTTTGACAAATTTTTAGAAGAGCGAGCCAAAGCGGCGGAGATGGTTCCCAATCTGCCATCCCCTCCCCTGGAAGCCCCCACCCCTCCGACAAATCCCTCCAGCAGGAAAAAGCAGGAGCGCTCGGAGGACGCCCTCTTTGCACTGTGAAGGTGGCTCGGAGCCGCCCTCCCGCCCCCGCGCTCCGCCGGCGAATGTCGCTGTACGGCCACTCTGTCCTCCCACAGCCCTTGGCTAACAACGACCCCCGTCCCCCCCCACTTCATAGTTTGCTTCTCCTTCCCTCCCTCCCCAAACGATCCACCCCCACAAGCTGACTCTTTCTATTTAAATCCAACACTATTCCTGCCAGACCACGATTCTCCAGCACTCGCTTAATCCCCTCCTTCCTGTCCCAGCTGCACAAAACCAGCTCTTGATGCTGAAAACCCCTTCAGAATGCACGAGTACGTCACACTGGGCTGAAACAAAAGCTCAGGGGGGAGAGAGCAGCCTTGCCCTTCAATTTATGTAGGGATCATCCTCTTCTGTAGGCAGGTCCTGCCAAGTAGACGGCTCTGTCAATCAGCATGTAATTGACTGAGCTGGAATGTTCAGGAGGAGTGTGTCTTTATTTTTAGATAAAATGTTAATGTATTGGCTTTCGTGTTGGATTCGACAGCAAGGAACAACTGTTCCCCTTTCAACATGTGCTTCACAAGTTAAAATCCTTTACTCTCCCACTCACACATCTCCTGGTACCATATGGTGGTCGCTTTTCCCCACTTTCTGTGGCGTTTCATTTCTAAATCTCACAGGGTATTTTTTGCCTTGTGTTTTATCTGGACTTGCTCTAATTTGAAGCAGTCTGGTGGCCATGTCCAGTAGCTCTGGCAGTTGATAAGGATGGAAAATGCTGGGCTAAGTGGATGCTGTAATGATGGCACAGGAAGCAGCTCGCTCTTTGGGAGAGCATTCTCACACAGGAGTTTTCCTGGTGTGTTTGCCTTTTAAAATAGCTCAGTTATTTTTTCCTTACCTTAAATTTCTTCTTCAGTGACTGTAGAGCTCTGCATTTGATGTAAACATCCGTGCAGATGGATGGGACTTGCTCACGGATTGGGTGTGAACTGAGGTTCCTGGATTCCCTGCCATGCCTGGTAGGATAGACCTGCTGGTTCTTGGGGGTAGGGATGAGAAAAAGCAGCAAACCTCAGAGGTTTGTGTGGAACGCTGAGGGTGATGGGTTACCATGAAGGGATTAGCCATGCCAGCCTGTGCTGGAGGTGTAACTCCTCATTTCCTTCTAGTTTTAGGCCTAAGAAAGTGTTGGATGACTGTGACCGTGCTATTTGTAATTTTTGGAATGTCCTTTGATTCCCCCTGCCCTTCATTAACTCCCAGCTCCTACAGGGCTGCAGTCTCTGTGCAGACAAGAATACTCCCTTGCTTGCCAGAGGCATGGCCAGGAGTCCTGCTCCTCTGGAGCTGCCAGAAGAGATTCCAGCCTGTGTGCCTGCCTTGCTGGGCTGACAGGCAGAGCTGGAGCAGGCAGCTCCAGCCATGGCCGCATCCCCCAGTGTGTTCCTTGGGAGGAAGCCAGTGGCACAGGATGGCAGGATCAAAGAGAGGGCTGAGCAGTGCATGGCAGGAGAATCTCCCATCCTGACAGAGAGGCACTTGATCAGCTGAACAACCGTGCAGGCAGCAGGCTCCAGCCCCTCTTCCTCAGGGCACTCCTTGACTTGGGCAGCCAGCCACTTCCTTCTGACCTGACATGTCTGAGCTTCCCGGGATGCTGATGTGTGTCGAGCTCTCTTGGAAGTTGTTGTGGGCCAAGTGATAGAAGCTTTTATCTGAGCATAGTGATTTCAGCCCATACCATACTCTCTGGGGACTGCACGCTTTGGGAGGTTGTGACACACAAAACCTGTTACCAAATGCCTGATTGCAGCACTGATGGACTGACAGCAGACACATTAATCTTTGAAGGGAAACGTTGTTTGGTGCAGGATTTCCAGGCTGTTCCAGGTCAGGTTTCACTCTGTGCTCTTCCTGCTTATTGTCTCCTCTGTCCTGCCCTGCCTGCAGCCTCTTCCAGGATCCCTCCATATGTAGCTGGGCCCAGGCAGGGCTGTCCTGCCACCCCTCTGCACTGACGTGGCACCTCATCACTGCTCCCTGTAGCATGGCTTGCAAGTGGACAGGGAAAACCAGTTTAAGGATGGAGAGAGCCTGGGGATCAAGCTTTTCTCCCCACTTGCTGGCCCTCTCTCCAGTTGAAGCCCTTCTGCATGTGTCTGCAGAGGGTTTTTCCCATTCCATCTTCTCCGTGGCTAATGGAACATGCCAGGACAGTCTGCCTTGGCTGCACTGCACACCCCTGCTCTCTCTGCTCAACACAAGGTGAGCCCAATGCTCAGGGATTGGCACTGCCTTGCTGCAACACGTCAGATGTGGCCACCAGCTCCCAGAAACCTGAGGAAACTTCTGTGGCGACGCTGATTTGATTTCAGATGGCGTCTGGTGATCGCCTGAGCAGTCTGGCCAGAATGAATTGCTGGTGTTCCTGTCAATGCAAAAAGCTCCGTGGGTGTTTTTAAGTGTGTATTTTCTCTTCTAAATCTTTGAAACACATTGACCCTGTAAATGGCCACATCAGGTGATTCTAAGCATGTTAATCCAGCTTCCCTGCCAAGCCGGAGGAGATAATCGCATTGCTCAGGCATGGGGACACTGTCAGATGGTGCAGAGTGGCACGGATGTCACTGTCACCGAGCCCCCTGCTGTGGCTGTGCTGGCCCTTCATCCCCCACCCCTCAGCCAAAAGGTGCTGGGGGCAGTGTGCTGTTAATGCTTCTTCCTGTCACAGGGAAGCTGTCCTGGGACCTCCAAGGTGTTGCTTTAGGCAGAACCTGGTCCCTTTCTGGAAGATCCTGCGGAGTTGTCGGTGACTGCTCTTTCCAGCTGAGAGGAAAAGAGGTGGAATGAGAATGTTGGGGCTGAGGGGAAAATACAGAGCTTGTGTTTTCAGAGCTCGAGGGGCTCTTTTGGTGTGTGCAGCCTCAGGCAAGCCGTGGTCCCTGCTGATGCTCTGCATTATCTGCTGGAAAGGCACGGCGCTGCTTGCAGGGGGTGACAGGTGCCATCAGCACAAGCGGTGGCTTTGCTGGAAGTAGGGCAGCTCCCAGGAGATGCCTTCCTTGAGAGGAAACTTGCTTTTGGAAGGAGCCTGGGTGGGTCTGAAGCACAAATCCACCAGACTTGGCTCTTGGGGCTGGAAGCACCAAAGGGAACAGTCCGTGGCAAAACAGGTGGTTTAGCCCAAAACCTTCTTTAGCAAATACAAGAGCTACGCTAGAGCTTCCCAAATGTCCTGTATCAGGATCTCTCATCTTTCCTGTCCTCTCGTGGTCTGCAGAAAACCGGAGCGGTGGGAACTGCTTGAGGGAAAGGGAAGGGGTTTTTCACTTCAGGAGACCAACTTTTATTCTTCCTCTGCATTCACTCTAAAGTGCTTCCTCTGTGCAAGTGGGCAGAGGACTCATGTGGCTCCAACGCTTGCAAGAACAGGGATGGAGCTGCAGCCTGATCCACTTTCCATAAGAAATAACATCCCAGCGCTTTCTAGGCATTTTAGGAATCACAGCTTGACTCTCAATGACACTAAATTATTCTTGGGGTCCTTTGTAAGTTCTAATCATGCCCTATTCTAGGTTAAAATATTTATTTTGTCTATATATTTTCTGTCCAGTGTGTTTTTTTAACCTCTTCTGTTAACTCTTCTTGTGCTGAGATGTAAGAAATCAATGGTTTCTATTTAAATATATCCTTTGTTTTGTTTTTTTTAATTGTTCTGTGTAGATTTCAGCTGCATCTTCAGCAGGTGTAATAGATAACAATGTGCTGTACAGACATTTAGGGTGTTTAGGATGTAGGTGAGGCTCATAGGAGAACTGCTCATAAAAACGTAGCATGGTGTCTTTTAAAGGGAACAGCATAAATGCAGAGACTGGTCCATACTGGGACCCTCACGTAGCCTCCAACATACCTTTTCCCTTCTGATTATCACAGCCTCCATCTCCGGGATGTGCTGATCATACCAGCTCTGCCATTCCCAGGGCTGGTTTTGCACCTCCAAGTGAAGGACTTTTAGTGAGGATTTCTGTTCATTTGACTTCATTCAGCATGTTTTGATGGGATACATTGGCTGTTTCCACCTTGAAATGGAGGACTGGGAGCTGGCTGTGGTGGCGAGATGTTTCCCTCCAGTGGTGGAAGAACAGATCCGGGCCGTGGTTCCAGGCCCGGGGCAGGGGTGATGGTCCCTCCACGCTCCGCACCCCGGCCAGCACAGCCTGTCCCTGCTCCTCTATTCCCTGCTCTCCTGATGTCACCCACAGGGACATCAGGATGTGCAGCCCAGGAGGGCAAACAAGATGGATTTCCAGTGTTTCATCCGATGAATTGTTGAGTCTCCTGCGGCTGCGGGGAGCCCTGGAGTGGGAACTGCCTGTGCTGTCTCCATCCCCATCCAGCTCCGTCATTGTTTACCTCCTCAAGGCTGACCACAAGCCTTGCGGAGCCTCCCCTGGAAAAAACCAGCTCAGGACAGTTATTTTTATGGAAATAATGAAGCAGTGAGTGGATTTAGAGTTGTGTTGGAGGTAACCCTTCTGCTGCTGTGGGCTCCCACCAGCCGAGGAGACGAGGTGCCCACACAGCACCTTCCACCCGTCCGTCCCAAACCGCAGCCCCTGGAGCGGGCTGTGCCTGCCTGCTCCAGGCCCAGGTTCCCCACACCTCCTCCTCACCTGGAAAGAGGTGAGGCTGTGTATCACCAAGAGCCGGCTGACCTTGAGCAGCGCCAAGCTCTGGTGCTGGTTCTCTTTAGCCCACAGCAAACCTACTTCTCCAAAATTCCCACCCTGCTCCGTGTTTTTATGAGTACGAGCTCCTCATTCCCTACATGTTCCTATGAGCTGTTGTTAACCCTACAAACGTAACCTGTGTAATAGCTTCTCTGTATATTACAGCTGTAGGCTTTCCAGATAAAAGTGGATAATATTTATTTACTGAAGATACTGGATATTTTTTTGTTTGGGAATGGGGTAGGGGGAGAAAGGGGACATAACTGTTTAAAGAGATCGACTATGTAAAGAGAAACAAAATACACAAAAAGCAGAGAAACCCAACACTAAAACATCGCTGTATTCAAGTAGAAAGTGTTTCCGTTAAGGACAAGACAACTGTATTAATCTGCCATTGTTTAACTTGCTCCAGAAATCATCTCCTTGGTTCCTGCATGTGAGATACTCCAATAAATACACTTACTAGTGTGAGCTGGGGGTGCTATCGTCTGTCTCTCAGTTGGGTACTCGCTCGGCTCCACTGCCCGGGCTGACACACATGGCCCTTGGGTGCCCACCAGATGTCAAAATTGGGAGTCCTCAGTCTCCTCCAGGTGACAGAACTTGGGTATTCCCACCAGGAGAAGGCTTGTGCCCAGCAGTTGCTCTTTGTGTCTTTGCGTGGCTCATGCTGTGTTGCCACTGCTGGTGAAGCTGTTCTCCATTAAATTTTGGCACATCTTTGGAGGCTGACATCAGGCAGGCACACGGGTGACAACCTGGGTGCTCAGTGGGACACCTGCCCACCTCACAGGATTTGAGCAATGGTCCTTGGAGGGCAACTGTGGATCACCACTCTGGTGGCCTAGAAGCTGGTGGGTGATGTTGCCAGCCCATCCAAGGGCCGCTCTCCTGACTCATCAGCCAGGAATTTGTTCCAGCATCCCCACTATGATGGTGGTTTTGATGGGCAGAGAAGGAAGAGCACCAGCTTAGGAACACTGGAGATGTGACATTGGCCAAAACAAAACCAGTTTGGCAGAATGGTGCCCTCCATCCTGCACGTGGAGATCCAAGTTGGTTGTTTAAAGCTGGGCAGGGGGGTGTGGAGTAGCTGGAAAGATGGGTTTCCCTTCCCTGTAGCCACATATTAGCATTAAACCAGCCCTGCCCCAGCTTGTTTACCCCGCACAGATCATGTGCCTGGCTCACTGTCCAATACATTCAGGGAGATTCCTGGTCTGAATCTGTTGGGAAAGGTGCAGAGCTATTACTGCCCTGACTGGGCAGAATCACACAAAAAGCATCGGGTCAGAAATGTCCAGGGCTGTGCAGGAGGGGCTGTGGGAATGGGGGCTGTGGGAATGGGGGCTATGGGAACAGGGGCTGCGCCTTCCAGGAGCTTCACCACACTGTCCTCTGAGCCACAAGGTTACAATCGTGAGGGAAAGATCCCTCTAACCCCAAATTCTGCCTCCAGCAGGGGCCGCGGTGGGTGCAAAGGGAAGAGAGCAGGACAAGCACGTGGGGACTTGTTCTTCCCATGTGTGCCCCCCCAGCCGCTGGTGATCCAGCTCCCCAGACTGAGCATGGCTTCCCCAGGTGAGTGAGCCCTGATGGGCTTCTCTTCTCCAAACCTGCTCCTGCAGAGACCGAACAAACTCCCTGCGTGCACTGGGGGCTTCCACACATCCTTCCACTGCCCTCCTCCATCGAGCCCCACACGGGCAGAACCTTGGGCAGCGCCTTCAGCAGGGCGAGTGTCACCCTTTCTGGCACTGGGCAGTAGGTTGGGATCCCAGTGTGAATGGGAAACGACCACGCGTGCATTTGCCTTTTCCCATTTCACCTGCGGGTAAAAAAAACCAGAGCCGGGGCTGCACTGGAGTGCCACTAAACCTGGCTGCATTTCCCCAAGCTGTGGCTCAGGAAGAGACAGTTGGCAAAGTCGAGTTACAGGTAGTGAAGAGACTTTTGAATCACTTTGCGACACAGATTAATGATTAACGCTGCGCTCTGCCAGAGCAAAACAACTCCCGGAGCAGGCAGGATGCCAGCGGCTGGGCATGGATCACGGCATGCTGCTTTCAGCACAGGGCTAAGGTGTGCTGGCAGGTGGGAAACATCCGGGGGCTCACTTTGGGAGAGCCCACCTGGCTGAGCGAGGGGGCAGCACGATGGGGATGCTCCGTTTTGGGGCTGCCGCGTTCCGGCACAGCACGCCCCGGAGCTGCGGCTGCCGCCGGTGCCGCTCGGGGCGATGCTCCGCGCCGGAGCCCCGCGGAGCCGCACGAGCCTGCCCGGCCGGCTCGGTGGCCAGAGCCCAACCATCCCGTGGCCGATTTGTTTTCTGTCTCATCCCTGCGGTTTCCTCCCAGCCTGCGCTCGGGAAAATGTCTCAGCGACTCCGGAGCGACCACGTGGCCCGTCCGCCATCCCCGCAGGACCGGCATGATGTAATCGCGGGCCCTGAGCCGTGATGTAGAATCACTCCACTCAGGGCCGCCGCGCTTATTGGCTGCGTGGCCCTGGTCCTACGGGCGGGGTTTTCCCTACTCCGCAACCCAGCGCACCCCCGGGAGCCCCACCCCGCGTGGAATCCATCGGCCCCAAGTCCGGCCCACAGAGCCACCGCGCTGCTTCATCCTTCCCCAGCGCGTGGAGGATGTTCCTGTTTGCTGTGCTCTGCCCCCCCGGAGAAGGGGAAGCTTCACGTGTGGGTTCCCGGGGACCATGGACCCTCTGGATTGGGATCGGGGAAGGGGCCTGGCAAAATCTGGCTTTACACGCAGCTTGTGTGGAAACTGAGCTGTGTTTATGCGTGTTATTTCCCCCCTCCATATTTATGTGTGTGGTTTTGCCCCTCCATGTCCCTCGGGGAAGGATGTGCCCCGGATCTTGTATGGGTTATTAGAGGTCTGTGACTCCTGTGCTTGCACGAGGCTGCTCTAAATCCATGGGGTCCATAGCACATCCACCTCTCTGGAAACCTGCCCTGTACTGCAGCACACGGACTGCTTCAAGGAAAGGGAAACCCACCACCACAGAGCCTGGCTTCTCCCCAGTGACCCCAATGACAATGGGGGTGAAGCACATGGTCCCCTGCACATTCCATGGCAAGTCACGGGTCTTCCAAGGGTTCTCCCTCAGTGTTTGCTGTGGGTGAGGGATATCCGAGCAGCTGCTTGTGCCCCGTGTGCGGGTGACGCTGCCCCAGCTGCTGGCACGGAGCTGAGCCAGGATTCCCCGGGCTCGTCCCCAGCTCGGGCACAGGTCAATGTCCCCAGATTGAGGAGGCTGGAGTGGGGGTGAGGGTGCAGAGGGGACCAGCAGGGCTGTGCACCCCCGGCTCTGCTGCCACCATGTGCACATATGGGGTGCTCTGTGTGGTCCCCAGTGAGCCCTGCGGTGCCTTGTGCCACGTGGGGGATCCCTGTATTGCAGAGGGGTGCCTGCTATGCTGCCACGTGGGAGCCAGTGAGGCCGGGGTGAGGTTTTTAGGGTGCAGCCAGGTTTAATGAATTCCCAGGTAGCCTCAAATTGTGCTTGGTGGCACGGAAGAGGAGAGGGCAAACTTCCAGGGAGCTGATGTTGCAGCGCATTTTCTTGTCCTAAATGAATCCCAGCAGCAGGACAAACCATGGAGCTCTGCAAGGCACAGGACATGGCATTGCCCTGGCATGAGACTCCCACATTGAGATCCATCACTCATGGGCAGCCTGATCCCAATGGCATCAGCATTTTTCCTGGATCCCAAAACTGATGGCCCCCAGAAGGGTGCTGGGACTCAGAGGGCATCATTAATGTGTTCCTAATCAGGGATGTGAGAGTTTCTCCCACCCTGATCCATGCCATGGTGGGGCAGTTGAGGTGGGATGTGCTCCAAACCCTGGAACTGGGACAGGGAAGGCACAGGGCCCTAGAGAGGTGGTTCAGTGGCCCAACCTCGCCCCAGCACGTGGCCTCCATGAGGTGCTGAGGCTTCTGCAGCCAGGGCCACCACCTCCTGCACATGTCGGCCCTCCCACCTGCTCTCCATGTGCCCCGTCTGTGGCTGAAGGGGTTTAATGCCCAGTCCAGGTGTTTAGAGCCCAGTCCAGGGATTTCATGCCAGTCCCCAGGAGAGGGTGCCTGTCCCCAGGGGTGAATGAAGTCCCCAGAGCTCAGTGACGTCCCCAGGGGTCGATGACTTTTCCAGGGCTCAGTGTCTGTTCCCACGGCTCGGTGCCCATCCCCAAGGGTCGGTGACATCCCTAGGGGTTGCTGACATCCCCAGGGGTCGGTGGCATTCCCAGGGGACGGTGTCCTGCTCAGGGGCCGCAGCCCGCGCTCCTCCCTGCACGGCTCCTGGTGCACCAGCTCCCTGACTGGTGCCGCGGGGTCCCTGCTCGGTGTCGCGGGATCCCCGCCCGGTGCCCCCGAGGGTCCCTGCTCGGTGTCGCGAGGTCCCGGTGCGGTGGGGCGGAGCGGGGAGGCGGTGCGGGGCGGGACGCGGCGAGGGACCCGCCTCCATCCATCCCCCCCCCGCTCTCCCTCCCGGTGGCAGCTCCGGGCACGGTTCGCGGGAGCAACTTGGCGGCTCGTCCCCGTGGTGCCTGTGCCCGGGCCAGCGCGGCCATGGCGGGCGGGCGGCCCCGCTGCCCCTAGAGCCGCCCGAGCCGCCGGAGCCACCGGGAGCCACCGGGAGCCACCGGGAGCCACCGGAGCCGCCGGGATGAGCGCTCTTGCCTTCGACGACGCGGCCCTGGAGGGGCTGGCACCGTCCCTCGGCCTCTCCGGGGCCAGCGACATCGACACGGTCCTGCTCAGCGACATCGACGGTGCGGCCCGGCGGGGACGGGATTGGGCATGGCCGGGCCTGGGGGCATGACCGGGACCGGGCTGGGGATATCACCGGAACTCGGTGCACGGCCGGGGCTCTGGGCTCCGTGCAGTCCTGGGGCTCCATGCTTGACCGGGAGCGGGCTGGGACACGGCTGGACCGGACTGGGGGATAACCAGGCTCGGTGCATGGCCGGGGGCTGGGCACGGTGCGGTACCGGGTCTCGGTGCGTGGTCGGGACATGGGTGGGGGTATAACCGGGGCTGGAGGCACACCCGGGACCGGGCTGGGGGTATACCCAGGCTCGGTGCACGGTCAGGACCGGGCTAGGGGTATAACCGGGTCTCGGTGCGTGGCCGGGACCGGGCTGGGGGTATAACCGTGGCTCGGTGAATGGTCGAGACCGCGCTCGGTGCACGGCCGGGTCTGGGGAGTCCAGGCTCGGTGCACGGTCGGGGAACTTGGTACAGGGACATGTCCGGGGCAGCGGGATAGGTGCACAACCAGGACTCGGTACATGGCCGGCGGACCGGGCTCGGTGCCGGGCCCGGCGTGGGAGGGGGCACACCGAGCAGCCGGAGTGCAGAGTCGGTGCAGGACCGAGCTGGCTCCGTTACCGGGAGCCGGTCAATAGCGGGGGCTCGGGGTGGGGGGGGCACAGGACACCAGGAGCCCCGGGTTGGAGGTGCCGATACCGGGACAGCCCCGACGATCCCCCCCCGTTCCCGGTCACAGCATCGTGTCGCCTGTAGCCCCGCCCCCTCCGTGACGTCACCGTCGGGGGTTACTCTCGGTCATTCCCTCCAGGACGCCCGGGTTCTCCCAACCCATCCAACCGGCATGTGGTGAGATGGGAGGGCTCTACTCCGGCTCTGGGGCTGGCATCCGCCAACACCCGCCTCCCCGCCGGTGTGGGGGTCCGTGGGGTGGGGCTGCTCCAAGGGAACCCATTCCCAGGTGCGACCCACTTCCCAAAGGGACCCCTTCCTCAAGCGGACCCACTTCCCACCACTATGGCACCATGGGCTCACGTGTGCTGAGCTCAGTGATTCCATGGCTTTAGCATAAAATTGGGGATCCCAAAAAATTGTGGATCCCAGCCTTCGGAAAGCCCCGCACCCGCCTTGCCGCATGCTCCACCGGCTGTGCCAGTCCGCGCCATCCGGCAGAGCCGGTGGAACAGGCGGCAAGGCGGGCACAGGACTTGCTGGACCCTCCGACACCTGCCCCACTGCGTGGTCCATGGTGGTCTCTCCTCCGAGATCTGGGATCGAGATGTCATCCCAGGAGTGGAGGTTCATCCCAGTGGCAATCGGGGTGGATCAAAGCAGATCCAGGTGCCACCTGCATTTCTTGGCGAGGTTTTGGCGTGGGCAGGGAAGCAGGAGCTGTGCCAGGGCTGAGTGGTGCCGTATAGGATGAGGTTTTTCCCATTGTGGGGTTTTGCCATGCTCCTTTGTGCCATGGCCAGCTGGGCCACCTCGTACCTCGCAGTTCCCCGAAGTGGGTTTGTCACCGGTCCCCGGTTGGCCACGGGTTGTCCCTGATCCCCATGCCAGCCCTGGGGTGATGTGGGATGTGTGCCCAGGAATGTGGGTGCCCTGCGCCTGGCTGGGACCTGCCAGGACCCACAGACGTGTGGCTCAGACGCCTCCCGTGGCGGGGGTAGAGGCGGCACTGGTGGGTGCCCATGTCCTGCTGACGGCGCGGGTGGCAGTGGGTGCCACAGGATAGAAATACCTGGTGGGTGCCAGGAGGGTGGGACAGCTGTGCCCACCCCCAGACTGGGCAACAGAAAGCGGGGGCTGGGAAGGAGCACCCCGTCTCTGCAACCCCACACTTTGCTCCGGACCATGAGGGAGCCTTGGAGGGGGAGGGGATGTCTCTTCAGTGGCAGAGGGGGGAGTTGGGAGCCCCCCTGGAAGCACACCCATCTGCACAGAGCAGGGTGCCGAGGGCTGGATGTTTTTGGGGTGTAATAGAGCTGGGTACAGACCCCCCGGGCAATGAGTGACTCCTGGGCAATGAGTGAGGGGGTTCGCATCGGGCTGGGGGGGGCACGGGGGGCACTGGGGCGCGGGCAAAGGAGTTAACGGGGTGTGACCCCGAGTAACCGCGGGCGGGTTGCGGCGGGTGCCCGGGAGTAACCCGGTGCCGGGCTCACCTTGGTCGCCGGGGGCTGTCCGGGGGTGGCCGGCGGGCGCGCAGGCGGCGATTGGCGGAGTCGCATCACCCCATCGCCGGCCGCGCTCCAGCCCTGGCGCGGGGAGGGCGCCGGGGAGGAGGAGAGAACATGGTTTTAAAATATCCCGGGGCCTCGTCGCTGCCCGGCACGGGGCTAAACGGGGGCTGCAGCTCCTCCTGGGGATCCCACTGCCCCCACCTATATGGAGAGCACCTTTAAAGGTACCCCCACCTCGTCAGCCGCCTCCTCCTCGTCAGATGGGGTCACCGTCATGGTCCTTCACGGGGTGCTGCACCCCATGGGGAGGGGTCCGGGGGCTGTGTGGCTCTGTGGGGGCATCCCGGGGGTGTGTGCATGGGGGAGACCTTGGGGGTACCCGGGTGGGGGTATCCCAGGGTGTGTTCGTGCAGGAGGAGTGCACTTGGGGGTACCGGAGTGCAGGGCATTCTGGGGTCTGCGTGCCTCCGGGGGGATGCGCCTGGGGTACCAGGATGGGGCACCCCTGGCTGCTTTGGTGGGAGCATCCCAGGACACCTCGGTGGAGGGGTCCCAGAGACCCCGATGTGTGGGTGTCAGGGTGATGTGTGGATGTCGGGGTGTGTCTGTGGGGACACCCCAGGTTGCCCAGGTCCCATTGAGTGGCACACAGCTCCCTGAATCTGTTTTAACCTTGCGCTTTCCCAGCTGCCCTCCTGAGGGTTGTGGTGACCAAACACCCCTGGCACTGGGGTCTGGCACATCCCTGCGGTGCCACCCCGCCGTTCCACTCCAAGCACCCCCTCCCTTGATACAGGGGCTGATTTGGGGATTGTTGGGGTTCCTAGTACAGAGTAAATGAATGAGCGGGCACAAGTCCCCCTCAATATCAGAGACAGGCCGAGATGTGCCCTGTCACCCCCAGACCGGGCTGAAAACCCCTGACTGTGGTGGGCCAAGCCCTGACACCCCCGTTGTGAGCGCCGTGCCTCAGTTTCTCCACTGGAAGGATGGCCAGGAGGCTGTGAAGAACAGGGCACAGCAGATTCCTGGGCTCTCAGGGAATTTTGCCCCTGGATTATGGGGATTTGTCCCCAAAGTGCTAAGCTGTGAGGAGGGCAGCATGGGGCCAGCCCAGGCCCATCTTGGGAGGTGCGGGGCAGCAGCTGACGGCACAGGGGGCGTGTGTTTTGCAGACATGCTGCAGCTGATCAACACGCCGGACAATGACTTCTCGGGGTTGTTTGACTCACCGTTCAGTGCCCCCGACAGCGCTGTGCCCCCGGGGCTCCCCTCCACGCCGGGCACCCTCAACACCTACCTGGGTCGCAACAAGCCTCCCCCCGCCGCCCCCACTGGCAGCGCCTACGCGGGGCCCCCCGGGATGGCCGCCTTCACCCCGCAGCCCCCGGCCCCGCTCCTGCCAGCGCCGTCCCTGGGTGTCAAGGAGGAGCCACTCGTGGTGCCCAGCAGCCAGCCCCAGCCCCAGCCCGGCGTCATGCTGGCCCCCAGCTTCGTCCCTGCGCCCCCCAGACCCTTCACTCCCCAGCCTTTGGTGGGTTACCAAAACCAACACAGCTTCTCCGGTGAGCATTTGGGGGTGCAGGGGGGGATCGAGGCTCTCTGTGTGGGGGGTTGTTATGGTCGGGGGTCTTGCTGGCGGGGGGATGTCCCTGCGGGATGGGGCTGCGTGGGGTGGGCTGGCACCGGGGAGTCTGTTAATGCTGTCCTCTGCCCCATGCCCAGCTGTGCAGCCTGGAGGTGCGGGGCAGACCCTGCCCAGTCCCCTGCCCACCCCACAACCCAGCCAGCCCGTGGCACTGCCTGGCCCTGTGCAGAGTGGGGCTCCCCAGCAGCTCCTGGCCCCCGCCACCCCCACCACCCAGTCCATCTCACCCCAGATCCAGCCGGTGCCGGTAAGTCCCGGGTCAGGGATGGGGGGGTCCCAAAGACCCCCGCAGCCCCGCTGACCCCCACTGCCCCTCAGGTTCTCCTGCAGCCCCATTTCATCAAGGCTGACTCCCTGCTGCTGACGGCCGTCAAGACAGACGCCAGCAGCGCCAAGACTTCCACCATTGCCTCCCT
The DNA here is from genome assembly GCA_013400975.1 of Atrichornis clamosus. Lineage (NCBI taxonomy): Eukaryota > Metazoa > Chordata > Aves > Passeriformes > Menuridae > Atrichornis > Atrichornis clamosus. The sequence continues at coordinate 81,022 of WBMZ01007509.1, read as the reverse complement.
GGCCACCAGTGCCAGCGGCTCTGCCACCCCGCTCCAGGTGCCGGTAGGTCCCACCACCGGGAGCTGTGGGGTGGGGGGATCCTTCAGGACCCCCACTGACCCCACCCTGTGTCTCTGCAGGCACTGGTGAGCGGAGGGACCATCCTGGCCACGGTGCCGCTGGTGGTGGACGCGGAGAAGCTGCCCATCAACCGCCTGGCGCCCAGCGGGAAGCCGGCGCTGGTGCAGAGCCGGGGAGAGAAGCGCACGGCCCACAACGCCATCGAGAAGCGCTACCGCTCCTCCATCAACGACAAGATCGTGGAGCTCAAGGACCTGGTGGTGGGCACCGAGGCCAAGGTGGGAGCGGGGGGCGGAGGGGCAGGGGTGGGCAGTGGGAGGGCTTCGCCCAGCGTTTGGGCTGAGCTGTCCCTTCCCATCGGCAGCTCAACAAGTCGGCGATCCTGAGGAAGGCCATCGAGTACATCCGCTTCCTGCAGCAGAGCAACCAGAAGCTGAAGCAGGAGAACCTTGCCCTGAAGATGGCTGTGCAGAAGAACCGTGAGTGGAAGGGCAGGTTTTGGGATGGGGAGCTCAGCTTCATGCCCCCAGCAGCCATCAGCTTGCTCTGCTTCCCACAGAGCCCGTGAAGGACCTGGGGACCTACTGCAGCGGGGGGGCCAAGGCAGAGGCCCCCATGGAGGTGGTGAAGGCGGAGGTGATGGAGATGCTGACGCCGCCGCCCTCGGACGTGGGCTCGCCGTCCCACAGCAGCCCACTCTCGCTCAGCGGCGGCAGCAGCAGCAACAGCAGCAGCGACTCGGAGCCTGACAGCCCCCTCTGCGACCATGGCAAGGTGAGGGAGGGCTGTGGGGGGATTGGCCTGCTCTGAGTGGGGCAGGGGATGTGCTGCTTCACGTAGGAGGTGCTAAGGGCAAAGTGTGCCTGATGGGGAAAGAGCTGAGAGTCCTGGTCTTGTTCTCTGAGGTTGCTCCTCACCTGATTTGGGGCTGGAGAGAGGGGTTCTGCCCTAAAATGTGCTCTGTGCCCCATGCCTATACCCTGAAATCCATGCCCTTGTATTCCATACTGGTGCCTCATCACCATGCCCTGTACCCCATGCTCTATGTCCCATTGCCTGTATTCCATGCCCTATATCCCATGTGCCCCATGCCCTGTATCCCATGCCTCTGCCCCATCACTCCATGTCTTTGCCCATGTCCTGGGCTCACAGCAGCTCTGCCCATGCAGGTGAAGCAGGAGCACCCGCTGCCCTCGCCCAGCAGCCAGGGAATGCTGGACCGCTCCCGCATGGCCCTCTGCACCTTCGTCTTCCTCTGCCTCTCCTTCAACCCCCTGGCCTCCCTCCTCCGGGGTTCTGGCTCCCCGGCCCCTCTGGGGAGCCAGGACACGGCTGGTCCTGGCAGGAGCATCATGGCTGAGTCTGGCACTTTGGGTAAGCTCTGGCACGAGTTGGGGGTTCTTGGAGTGGGAGACTGTTGGGTGAGCACAGGGTGGAAGCCATTGGAATGGAGATTGTTGGGATGGGTGTGGGATGGAGGCTGTTGGGTAGGCATGGGCTAGAGGCTGTTGAGGTGAGGGCCATTGGGGTGCAGGATATTGGGGTGGGTGTATGGTAGGGGCTGCCTGGGTTGAGGCTGTTGGGGTCTGCACGAGGCGTAGGCTGTTGGGATGGAAGTCGTCAGAGTGGAGGTGGTCATGGTGGACATGGGGTGAAGGTCATCAGGAGGAGGGTCTTGAGGTAGGTCTGAGATGGGAGACAATTGGGGTGGAGGATGCCATGGGGGACATAGGGCAGGGGCTGCTGGGTGGAGTCTGTTGAGGTGGACACGAGTGGGCGGAGACTCTTTGGGTGAGCCTGGGGTGAAGGCCAGTGGGACGGAGACCCTGGGGTGGGCACAGAGCAGCATTGGCGGGGTGGTGCTGACCCCCTCCCCACACAGAGGAGCCGTGGGGGTGGTCGCAGTGGCTGTGGCCCACGCTGGCCTTCTGGGCACTGAACGCGGCGCTGGTGCTGGGCGCGGTGGTGCGGCTCTTCGTCTGCGGGGAGCCCGTCACTCGCCCCCACTCCGAGCCCTCCATCCTCTTCTGGCGGCACCGCCGGCAGGCTGACCTCGACCTTGACCGGGTACGTCCCACCACGCACCGTGTCCCCTGCCCCACCTGCCCTGTCCCCTTGTCCCTGCCCACGCTGACCGTCTCTCTCTGGGGACAGGGGGATTTCGCGCAGGGGGCTCAGCACCTGCGGACGGCGCTCGGGGCGCTGGGGCGGCCGCTGCCGGCCTCCCACGGGGACCTGGCCTGCAGCCTGCTCTGGACCCTCCTGCGCCACCTGCTCCAGCGCCTCTGGGTGGGCCGCTGGCTGGCTGCCCGTGCTGGGGGGCTGCGCCCGGACCCTCCACCCCCTGCCCACGTCCGCCAGAGCGCTCGCGACGCTGCCATGGCTTATCACCGTCTGCACCAGCTCCACCTCGCAGGTACGGCCCTGTGACACAGGGGCTGAGGTATGGGACCCCTGTGCCCTGCATGTCCCCTCAGCCCCCTGGCCCCATGCCTGAGTCTCCTGTCCCTATTCCCACAGGGAAGCAGGCTGGGGGGCACCTGCTGGCCATCAACCTGGCGCTGAGTGCCGTCAACCTGGCTGAGTGTGCCGGTGATGCCATCTCCGTGGCTGCGCTGGCTGAGATCTATGTGGCAGCTGCCCTGCGGATCAAGGCCAGCCTGCACCGCTGCTTCCACTTCTTGGCGGTGAGTGCAGGGCACCAGGGCGTCCCCTGTGTCCCCTGGGATTGGGGTCTCAGGTGCCCCCTGACCCCCTGCTCTCCCCGCAGCGCCCCTTCCTCTGCAGCGCCCGGCGCGTGGCCCTGTCCCACGGTGGGGCCGTGCCCCCCGCCATGCAGTGGCTCTGCCACCCCTTGGGCCACCGCTTCTTTGTTGACGGCGACTGGGCGGTCAAGGGTGTCCCCAGGGAGACCATCTACAGCTCTGCCGGCAACCCAGGTGACTCCAAGCCCCCAAACCCCTGCGCCCCCCGTTTTGGGGTGGTGTTGTACCTGCTGACCCCATCTCTGTGCTGCAGTGGATCCGCTGGCACAGGTGACCCAGCTCTTCCGTGAGCACCTCCTGGAGAAGGCGCTGTGCTGTGTGGCCATGACCGAGCCCGGCCGCCCCGCTGCCCAGGGAGAGGGGTGAGTGCTGGGGTGGGCACCTGCTCCCCCTGCCTGGCACAGGGCCAGCCCCCTCACAGCCCCTCTCCACAGGCGGTTCTCCGATGCCCTCGAGTACCTCCAGCTGCTCAATGGCTGCTCGGATGCCAGCAGCACACCTGGCCCTGCACCCTCCATCACCTCCGGCTTGGCGGCTGTCACAGGTAAGGCTGGCCTGTCCCCCGCTGGTGGCATTTCATGTGGTGGGCCATGGGAGTGGGGACACCCAGCTCCTGTGTCCCTCCTGCCTTACAGGCACCGACCCCGTGTCCAAGTGGTGGGCGTCCTTCATTGGCATCATTATCCACTGGCTGCAGGGAGATGAGGAGGGGGCTGAGCGCCTCTACCCCCTGGTGGAGACCATGCCCCGAGTACTGCAGAGCTCTGAGTGAGTGCTGGGGGCATCGGGGATGGGGGTTGCACCTCATCACATGCTCCCCCTCCCCCTTGGGTTGGCACAACCTCTCTGAACACACTTGGAGCATCTGGTGTGTGTCGAAGAGGGGCACAGCTGTGACCAGCGAGGGGTCTGCAGTGACCATATCCTCTCCACCTCACAGGAAGCCCCTGCCCCGTGCTGCCCTGCATTCCTTCCGAGCCGTCCGCGCCTTGCTGAGCAAGCAGGATGGGAGCCAGGCCACCCTGGGCCACTGTGAGAAGGCCAGCAGCTGCCTGCGGGAGAGCCTGGAGCTGGGCAACCCCCCCAAGGGCACCATCGACAAGGTGAGCTGGGCTGGGGGACACGAGGTGGCTGCAAGCCCCCAGCCCTGGCGGGAGGTGCCCCTGACCCTCGCGGGGGTGCATTGTAGTTGCATTGCATGTGTCAGACTGGGAGTGCAATGCCCCTGCCATGCAGCCCAGCGGGGGTCCCGTGCAGCAGCGCCTGCCCGCAGGGACCTCCTCAGCACCCCCGTCCGTCTGTCCGGCCCCCTGCTCACCCAGCTCCCCTTGTCCCTCCAGACAGTCCAGCTCCTGCTCTGTGACCTGCTCCTGGTCACCCGCACCAACCTGTGGCAGCAGCAGATGGGGGCCAGCCAGCAGCGCAGCTGCCTCTACCAGGCGTCCGCCCTGGAGCTCCGTGGCTTCCAGCAGGATCTCAGCAGCCTGCGGCGCCTGGCACAGACCCTCCGCCCCGCCATGCGCCGGGTGAGCCCCCGACCTGTCACCTGATGGGTCCCCTGGTGCCCTGCACCTGGCTGTGCTCACTGTCCCTCCCTAATCCAGGTGTTCCTGCACGAAGCCACTGCCAGGCTGATGGCCCGGGCCAGCCCCACACGCACCCACCAGCTGCTGGACCGCAGCCTGCGGAGGAGAGGGGTGCAGGGCAGCAAAACAGGTGGGCACGAGGTGGGAGATGGGGTGGGGCACTCCACTCCTCACCCACAGCACCCCAGCAGCCTTGGGTGGTGGGATATGCGGTGGGACACAGGGCGGAACACCCCGCTGTGCACCCACAGTACCCCAGCACGTTGGGTGGTGGGACATGGAGTGTGACACCTTTGCCACCACCTTGGAGGATGGGAAAAGGGGTGGGGCACCCTGCTCCAAACCTGCAGCAGCCCCCGGAAGTCTTGGGTGGTGGGACACAGAGTGGGATGCCTCATTCTGCACCCACAGCACTCGAGCAACCTTGGGTGGTCGCATATGGGGTGAGACACGGGGTTGGACGCCCCTTCCCCACCGCAGCACCCCAACACCACGATGGCGGGTCACGGGGTGGGACACCCCACCTGCAGCACCCCAAGGGTTGCGACACGTGGGCTCCCAGCCCATCCTTCGGTGGTGGCACCAGCTCCAGAGTGGGCAAACAGCCCCATCGCGGTGCCAGACCCCCCGAGGTTGTTTCAGTGGCTTCCACGGGTGCCCTTGGTGCTGACCTGGGCTCTGTCCCCCGCAGCTGGTGAGTCGGAGAGCCACCCCACGCCGCGGGAACACGCCGAGGCGCTGCTGCTGGCCTGCTGCTACCTCCCGCCCAGCTTCCTGGCGGGCCCGGGGCAGCGCGTGGGGATGCTGGCCGAGGCTGCCCGCACGCTGGACAAGCTGGGCGACCGCCGGACGCTGCACGACTGCCAGCAGATGATCATCAAGCTGGGCAGCGGCACCACCGTCACGTCGGGATAGGTGGGGAAGGGGCCGCCACCCCTCCGCGGATGCGGGATGTGTGGTGGCAGGCGGCCGTGCCTCAGTTTCCCCGCAGGACGGTGTTAGGGAGCGTTTTGGAGGTGAAGGGATGGGTGGGGAGGGGGCGGGTGATGCCTGATGTGGGTGCGGGGGGGGGTGTCCCAGCGTGGGGCAGCCACGTGTGGGGTACTCCGGGTGGGCTTCCCACCCCCCCGGTGGTGTCCGTGTCCCCAGCCCGCGTGGGGGACGGGGCGTGGGGACCTCTAGTGACACTGTCACAGTATTGCAGGGCACCGGCGCGCGCGGCAGCTGCCCCGGCGCCACCCGAACCCCCCCGATGCCACCTGCGCTCTCCCGGTGTCACCTGTACCCCCCCAGTGCGCACCGTGGGGGCCCCTCCTAGGGTCCCCGCCCGGCCCCCCGTGGGTCCCGCTGCTGTAGGACTGCTTGGTTTTGGGGCTTGGTTTTGGAGGTTTGGCCCCATGGCAGCAGTGGCCCCCTCCCCAGCCATGCCCATGGTAGGCAAGAGGGGACTCTCACCCTATTCCCCCCCCCCACCAGCACTGATCCCCCCATCGAGAGCTGCCACCCCCCCGGAGCATGGGCAGGCTTTGGGAGAAGGGATGGCAGAGTGGCACGGGGCTCCCGGGGGGCTGGTGGGTGCCCCTGTGCCCTTGCTTCACCCCCTCTTGTATATAGACCCCTCCCCCTCTCACCTCCCCCCACTCCCCTTTTCCCTTTTTAAACGGTATTTTCATAGCTGGAGAGTTTTGTACAGACAATTAAAGCTGATTATTTATACCGGTGTGTGCTGGATTGGGGGGGGGACTGACACCAAAACTGGGGGGCAAGGGACCTCCCACAGCTGTGGACGCCTTGCCCCCACAGGACTGCAAGGGAGGGGGGGACAAAGGTGGCAGGGATGGGGACACTGGGTGCCAAGGACCCCAAACACCCTCCTCTTCACCCCGTGATGTCCTGGGAGTGCTCCTCCTCTGCCCCCATAAGCCATCCCCTCCAGAGTGACCCTCGGGGACAAAGGACCATCCAGGGGCTGGCACAGCTTGGGGGGGACCCCAGCAGCCCCCCAAGGATAAAGAGAGGCCACGAGCAGGGCGCCACGTACTTCCAAAACAATCGTTGTATCTTTATTGACGCTCTGAATGCAATGACCTGTTTTTTTTACTCTTAAGGAAAATAAACATCTTTTAGAAACAGCTTGTTACACACAATCTTCAGTGTGAAGCAATATACTAATAAGAACACTAGTCTTAACATTTACAGTCTTCATATATATTATATATATGTATATGTATACATATATATACACTATATAATGAGGCAATATATAATACACACGGTTTACCATTTTACAGTCATATGTACAAGATGTCACTAAAAATAGCCAGATTTCAGGCAACACTGCCAAGGACACAGGGAATTTTTTTTTTCTTTAAATTAATTATTTTTATTATTATTTCTCCCTTTTTAAAAATTTTTCTCACTTCCTCTTTTGTGTTTTTCGCTCCTGTGTCCGAGGCAGCTGCTGAAATAACAGACATTGTGTGGCCAGCAAACCTTGGGGTGGGTGGGATGGAGGGGACACAAGAGGTGGTGGGGACATGGGGCACTGGCTCTGCAGGGGACACAGATGGCACCAGCACTGTGCCCCTCTTTGCAGGATGCTGCAGAGGTGGGGGGTGGCTGGTGGCTGTTTTTAGGGTGGGATTTGGGGTTGGTTCTCCCTGGGTTGGTTATTTGCTACCTATGTCAGCGTGTGGGTGACACACAGCTGGGGTGTGCAGCCTGGGGACACGGGCAGGGGGTCACCTCAGTGCAGGGCAGCTCCCCCGCTCCACTGAGGCAGCTGGGGGGGGACGCGAAAGCTGAGGGAGCTGAGCACACCCAGGGCAGTGAGAGGTGGGCCAGGCCCAGGTGGAAGGAGGGAGCAAATGTCTCCTCCTCCTCCTCCAGTTCAGTACCCAGAGCATTGGGGTTCAGCATCCAGAGCCACGGGGGGCAGAGACATGGGGTTCAGCACCCAGAGCTGTGGGGTTTGCACCCAGATCCTGGGGTCTGCGCCCAGAGCCATGGGATTTAGCACCCAGAGCCCTGGGGCTCAGCACAAGCACAGGGAGCAAAGCCCCCCACAAGAGGTATCACAGAAGGGGTGCTGGCGAGGCCAAGCAGAGGCAGGGGGGTGGGATTTGGGGGTCCTGGATAGCAGGACCAAGTGTCCCCAGCCCAGCAGTGCCAGCGTCCCATGGAGTGGGAGGGTGGTGGGTGCAATGAGTCAGGGTTTGGGGTTTGGGAGCAGGGCTGGGGCAGCCCGGTGGGTGCCCACCAGCCTGGCCAAGCACTCCTCGCCCCCCGCTACCCTGGGTGTGGGTGGGGGAAAACAGGAGATGGAAGAACAAAACAGAAAAAGCAGAGTGGTGTTTCAAACAGCAGGCTGTTGTTTGCCTTTTTTTTTTTTTTCTATTTTTTTCTCTTTTTTCTCCTTTTTTTGGGTCTTTTTTTGTCTTTTTTTATCCTTTTCTCCGCTGAACTATATACAGACACCGTGAGGTTTGCTGAAGGCAACATCTCAGATCAGATCAGTGTGATATTGAGAGCCGGGACCCACGGAGGGTCCGGCGGCCCCACAGTAAGACAACATCGCCGGGACCCCCCTTGTATACGGACCCTCCCCCGCCCCCCTGTCCAGCCGTCGCGGGTGGGGGATCCCGATCCGTCCCCCGCGTATCCAGACCGGGTTTTACCGGGGCCCGGCGGGAGGGAAAACCCGGCGTTGGCTCCGCCCGCCCGGAGCGGGCTCGCAGGGTCCCGGGGCGCTCACGGGCAGCGGGGGGTCCCCGGTACGGCCCGGCCCGGCCCCGCTCCACTCCAGGCGCTGCCTCCTCCGCCGGTTCCTCGCTGGCGGCGGGGCGGGTGCCCGCGGGCGCTACACCGGCTGCCTCTGCGGGGAGAACGGGGGTGTCAGCCCGGGGGTCCCGTTGGAGGCAGGGAGGGTGGCCCTGGGTTGTCCCCATCAGCACGCCCCCACCAATAACCGGGCACCCACCCGGGTTGCAGCGCTTTGAGAAGGGGTTCAGCCATCACCCACCACCTCGTTGGTGCTCAGGGAAGGGGATAAGACCGCTCAGAGCCGGCTGGCGGGTCCCAGACCCAGCAGCCATTCACTGACCCCCCCGGTACCCCCAGGGATGCAATGCCCACACGGGCTGAGCACTCAGGATGGGTGTCCCCAGGAATTTGGGGTCCAAAGGCAGGTCCTCCTGCCACGGGATGTGGAACATTGAGGGGTGCGCGGGGGGCTCTGGGCTTACCTTATGTTTGGGACATCTCAGAGAGAAGCTCTCCTCGGTTAATAAGCAACCTGCGAGGAGAGGACAAGCACGTGTCAGGGGAGACCCCAGTTGTCCCCGAGTAGGGAGAATGCAGTATCCCCTTGGTCCACAGCCATCCACCAGCCACAGCGTTTGTGTGAAGGGCTCAGCTGAGGCCAGACAAACTGACACCTGCCAGTGCTGCTGGTGCCGTGGGCATCACCATCCTGGCAGGCAGCGAGCCACGAGCCCACCCTGACCTTGGAGGAAGCCCCGTGTCCAGCGGGATCAGAGAGTGCTCACGACCCAGTGCCCCCGTCCCCGTGGCTGGGCTCACCTGTGTCGACGGCACACGCGTAGTGGTAGGTGTGGGGACACCCCTTCTGGCAGCAGCTCACGGTGGCTCCCGCTTGCTGGCAGCTCGAGCACTTCTGTAAATGCACCCAGGAATTCAGAGCAGGGATGGAGAGATGTGGAGAGACAGAGAGACCCCGTCAGACCCAGAGCAGGAGCGGAGAATCCCGACAGCCCCAACAGCGATGGCAGCGCGGGTGTCCCTGCTCCTCTCCAGCCCCTCCTTGCCTCTCCCAGGCAGCATCCTTCCTCCTGTCCCAGTGCACTGTGGACCACGCCATGCCTCTCATTCGGCTGTCTGCAGCCATGCACGATGTTTCTACCTGCCATACTGCTCCCCGGGATGACACCCAGCCCGCAGCCATGCTCCTTGGGGCAGGAGGTGAAGGGATGTGACCTGGGCTGTGCCTGCCCTGTCCCCAGCAGGTGTTGGAGGGATGGGAGCACCAGGCTCTGTGGTGAGGGCAGCAGCCTCCAGACAGCCGTGACACGAGAGCACAGGCTTGGGAATACGGCCAGCCCTCAAACCTGGCACTGGGGGCCTTGCTGGAGAACCCCTGCAGGCCTCTGCCGAGACCTGTCCTCTCCCTCTCCCCAGCACAAGACACCCATGTCATAGACTAGTTTGGAAGGGACCTCAAAGCCCATCTCATTCCACCTCCTGCCATGGACAGGGACACCTTCCACTAGACCAGGTTGCTCCAAGCGCCATCTGACCTGGCCCTGGACACTTCCAGGGATGAGGCAGCCACAGTTCTCATCCCCTTCAGCAATCTCCCTATTTTGCTTGCTCAATGTGGCCATGCTCCAATCGCTGCGAGAGAGGAGCAGGGTGGACGTGTCCCCTCCCTCCAGCTCGCCTTCCCCTGCTGCCCATCACCACAATATCAGGCCACATTGTGCTAATTTTCATCTCCCATCCTGCTGCATCTGTCCTACTCCGAGCCACCCTGTGCAACGCGTGCCTGGGCCAGGGGATGTGACAGTCCTAGTGGGCCCAGTCACCTTCCTAAAATGTAATACCATAGATCTTTCTGTGCCTGAAAAGAGGGAGTTTAGGTGCTGTAAGAGACGCAGCAACACAAATTTCGTAGGAACTCAGCGGGGCTCATGGTGCTGAGTACCTGCCCTGCTCTTCCAGGGCAAAACTATTACTTTTCATCCCGACCGGAGGCGCAGACACAGGAATGCTGTTGGCTGAAGGAGGCCAGAGGGAGATGCCGCCTCGGGATGCAGCGCCGGGCGTGCAGTCGAGCTCTTACCAGGTCGGCAGCCGCCTTGACAGCCTCCTGCAGCCCATAGAGCTTCCCCGCCACCAGGAAAACCCCAGCGGTCCATACGGCACAGGCCTCGTGCAGCCAGTGCTCCTGCGTGTCGCCCGCCGGCTCCTGCGGCGGGGACTCGCCCTTGTGACATTCGTGCCGCCGGGGCTTTTCGGCCGCCTCCTCGCCCTCTGTCCTCTCGTCACAGCAGTAGCAGCTCTGCAGCCGACGGAACATGCCCCGCGGGCTGGAGCGCAGCGCGCTCTGCTTGGCCGCCTCGGCGGCACCCTCTGGCCGCGCCGCCTTCCCCCCGGCGCCGCAGCCGCCCTCCGTCCCGCGGGGTGCCCGCTCGGCCGCGGCGGGCGCGGTGCTGTCCTCGCCCGGCCCCTCTGCCCGCGCCTTCTCCTTCAGCCGGGATTTTTTCTTGGGCAGGCAGTCCTCGGGGTAGTAGGGCCCGCAGAGGTCCCCCAGGTCCTTGTAGTTGGCGGGGTTGCGGCAGAGGCAGCAGACCAGGCACGCGGCGCTCAGCGCCTTCGACACCACCGGCCCCATGTGCATGGTGGAGGAGGCGGGCAGGGCCGCCCGCGGCCGTGGCGCTGGCCCGGCCGGTCCCCGCTGCAGCCGCGCCTCGTCGCCGGGCGAGTTGACGACGGTGCAGGTGGTGGTGAACTCCCCACGCCGTTCCACGTGGACGTAGGGAGCGAAGGGCGGGGCGCGGCTGTCCGCCCGCAGCCGCTTGCAGGAGATGTACTTCAGCCGGATCTCGGGCTCGGCCGGGTGCAGCAGCGGGGCCTGCTGGGGCTGCCGCCGCCGCTTCCCGCGGCTCTTGCACCGCGCCGGTACCGCCTTGGCCTTGCCGTGGCCCAGACGCTTCCGCTGCCGCTTGGAGTAGCCGTTGTAGTTGGAGTGGTTGGCGCGCGGCTTCGGCCCCCGTGCTGGCCCGGTGGCAGAACGTCCCTCAGGAGGGCCATCGCTGCTCCCTGCCTCCTTCTCCTCAGTCTTTGGTTTCTTCTCCCGCGGCGCCTCCTCCGCGCCTCCCGGGCCAGCCACACGCTCCCGGGGCAGTGGCGGCGGAGGTGCAGGTCCCAGGGGTGCCTTGGCCATGCCCAGCGCTGCTGCTTTGCCCTTGCGGTTCCTCTTCTTGGGCAGGAGCCCCAAGTTCTTGGCCACCATGGTGGGGCTGGACTGGGTCCCCAGTGCTGGCCCACAGGCCTCGCCCTGGCAGCCATCAGGGGACAGCTTCTTCCCACCGCCTGGCTTCCCCTTTGGTGCTCGGCCATGCGGGTTCCGGCAGAGCGGCTCGGCCACTGGCATGGTGGGCACCTTCTGTGCTGCCGCTGGCTTGGGCAGCCGTGCGTCACCCACTGCCACAGCCACCCCACTGTGCTTCACCACCCGCTCCCGCTCCGCCCCAGCAGGGTTCAGGGAGGAGCCATAGGCAGCCACAGTGGCCGCCACTGCTGTGGCCGCTGGTTTGCAGGTGAACTTCTTCAGGTTGGGCGAGGTGATCTTCTGGACAATGGCCTCCAGCTTGAGGCCACGGCCCTTGCGGGGAGGCAGCACTTTGGTTTTGGTGGCCTCCTGGAAGGCCGCCCGGGAGGTGATCTTGATGCAGACATCCGGGGCCTCCTTTGGCAGGGGGGGCTTCAGGACGGCCTCGCCGGAGCCTTTTGGGGGCAGCTTGGTTTTCACCTTCTTGGCCACTGGCATCTTCTTGAAGAGGCTGGGGGGACCCTCTGGCTTCTCCTCCTTCACGCTGCCACTGTTGCTCCGCAGGACCAGGTTCCTTTTCTTGGTGGGGATGGGGGAGATGAAAGTGGACTTCCTCTTCAGTGAGTGCAGGGGCCGCTCTGACATCTTGCCCCCCATGCCTGGCCCCGCTTTGGGCAGCTTCATCCGGGCACCCACCTTGCCCTCCTTGTGGGGGCTGCCCGGCGCTGCCAGCTTGAAGGCAGGTGGGAGGTGGTTATTGGATATGAGCTTTTTGGGTGCCTTGCAGTTTTTCAGCCGGACTTCAGCCGCCCGCTTGCCCCGCTGCCGCTTTGTGTAGAAAACCTCCTGCGTCTTTGTCCGGGACCGCAGGATCATCGACCGCTGGTCCCTCTCTCCGGCCTCCACTGCGTCCCCCTCCAGCGGTGTCGGCCCTGCCACCTCCTCTGCCGCCACCAAGCCAGGCACCAGGAGGGTGGCATCGCTGGCGTTCTGGACGGCCCTGGGGGCCGGCCGGCTGTTGCGCTTCCTGGCTTTGAAAGCCACCCGCTGCTTCACGCCACAGCCGGGCTTCTTCCCCAGCTTCTCCTGGTGCGCAGGGGCCTTCAGCCCCTCCAATGGGGCCGGGGCGCGGGGCTCGGCCAGGGCGGTGAAGGAGCGGGTGCACATGCGTGCCGGCAGACCCTCGGCTGGAAACCGGGGCGTTTGGCTCTGGGTGCTCTTGCTCGGTACCTCCGTCTGTCCATCTGGCCCCAGGCAGGCGCCAGCCACGCCACCGGCTGCTGGCAGCTCATCAAATGGGCTCAGCACGGTGCTGCCGGGGCCGTCCCCCTCTGGCAGCCGACAGTGGACCCTCTTGTTGCGTAGGCTCTTGCCCCGTGAGACAGGTGGCATCTTCCCCAGCACGTTTTCAGGGGTGAGTTGCTGCTTCACCAGGACCGATGAGGCAGATTCGGCATCAGCTGCCTCCAGGTGGGACGTCTCCCCTCCACTGCTCTCCCCCTCAGGTTGGATGTGGGGTAGGGAGGACTTGAACCAGCTCTTCACCTTGGTCTCCGTGCCCACAGCAGGGCCCAGCAGGATGACGGACTGGCCAGAGAGGCGTGGGGCGGGAGCTGAGCTTTCCTTCTCCACTGTGCTGACGGTCTCCTCGGCGGACACGGGCACCTCGCTGGAGGACAGCACGGCCGGCATCTCTGGGGGCTTGGGTGGAGAGGCATCGTACGTCACTGACTTCTGCTCCGAGCCTGCCAGCTCGCAGAGCGAGGAGTACTCCTCTGCCTCCAGGTCCGACTCCTTCAAATCTGGCGAGGAGATGATGGGGATCTCGCTGAAGTCCCCAGCTGAGCAGCAGTGCCGGGTGTCCTGCAGCCACCTCTCGCTGTCTGCCTTTGTTGCTTCATCGTAGGTCAGCGTCTCCTCCTCCTCCTCCATCGCTTGCTGGCCAAAGTCCTGGGCTGTCTCACTCTTGGCTGGCTGCTCACCATCACACAGTTCCAAGCCACAGGCGTTTTTTTTCTCTTTGCAGGAGCTCACCAATTTGCTGGGGAACAAGCCCTTGGGAAGGTCAGTGGCCTGGAGCTCCTTCCACCGCAGGCAGGCCTCACCCAGGCTCTCCTCCGGCCACTCAAAATGCTCCATGGCATTCTCAGACCCCACCGAGTTGGCAGTGGTGTTTGAGTAGCAGCTGTAGCTGGTGGCTCCTGCGCTCGATGTCGCTGCAGGGATGCTGGGCTTGGAGTTGAAGGCCAATGGGGCTGCATCCTTCATCACATCCTTGGTTTCAGTGGCTGTGAACTCCACCTGGGGACCCTCGTACACTTCCTCGCTAAAGTCCTTCCCTGTGCTGGCCCCTGAAGCTTTGTCCAGCTTGAGGGGCTCAGTGAGTGTGCTGGAGTCACCCTGGCTGGGCCAGGCACCCTTCACCATGGAGTCCAGGCTGGGTCGGTGGTTCTCCAGCTGGAAGGGGGACTTGGTGGCCTCCTTGCTCAGCATGGGCAAATTGGCCCAGGCTTTGTCCGCCTTCTCGCTGATGGCATCCTGCAGGACGATGATCTCAGAAGCCAACTCCTCCTGGGACAGGGCACTGAGGAGCAGCCGGGGACAGTCCCGTTCGTTGGTCACATACTTGGTGAAGGTCTCCAGGGGCAAGGTGGCGTGGATGCTCTGGAAGGAGTCGTCCGATTTGGTGGACATGTCATCGGGGGAGGTTACAGAGCAAGTGGACACCGACTCGGGCTTCGCCTTGGAATTGCTGTTGACACGGGCAGGGCTGCGGTTCTGGTTGCAGTACAGGAAACTCCTCTCCAGCTGGTCCTCTGACCCACTGAGATAGTCAGTGTCCTGTGCCTCGGCGTGGACAGACTGGGGGGTGCTCAGCGGGTCGGACAAGGGGGTCCCCACCTGCTCCGCTGAGTAGGTGCTGCTCTCAGGGCTGCAGTGCTGCCCCTTGAGCTGCTCGGGGGTCCTCGCCGGGGTCTTGATGCCCTTTTTCTGGGGCACGGTGGCTTTGGAGAGCAGCAGCTGCTGGACAGTGTTGGAGATGTTCTCCACCTGTGAGGTGAGCGCTGTCAAGCTCTGCAGGCTCAGGTCTGACAGCAGGTTTTCGGGCAGCTTCTCTTTCTGCAAGTTTTTGCAGTTCCCGGACTGAGCGTCGGGGCTTGTCCCGTCGGTGGGAGAAGGGTTCAGCAGCGGCATGAAGTGGCTGTGGTCAGCGATGCCGGCTGGGAAGGCGCCGGTGTTCAGTGGCTGCTGGCTGTATTGGAAGTTCTCCAGGTTGGGCATCAGTGGGGAGGGTGTGGAGCTGTAGGACGGGGACCTGCCGACAGAGCGAGCCGGCGAGTGGCTGGCACTGGGGCTGAAGGTCTGGTAGTACTGCTCCGGCGTCCGCACGGGCGGCGCGTCGCCCTGGCAGTAGGTCTGGCCTGGCTGGTTGTAATGTTGGTACTTGGCCAGGTTTTGGTAGTGGAGGGTCTCTGGGGCGTGATGCCGCCCCTGCAAGGGCTGCGGGGGCTGTGGTGGCTGTGGGGGCTGCGGCGGCGGCGGCTGCGGGGGCTGTGGCGGCGGCTGTGGGGGCTGCTCGTAGCCGATGCGGTTGGGCTGGTAGCCATGCAGGTTGGGCACGCGGGGGCCGGGGGCCAGGCTGGCGGCGCTGCCCAGGGGCCGTTCCAGCGGCGGCTGCCCCGAGGGTGCTGTGCAGCTCTTGTAGGAGTGCGCTGGCTGGCTGCCCCCCGGCACTGAGGAGTAGGTGGAGGAGGCGGGGAAGGACTGCGAGTGCTGCCCGAAGTGAGGGCTCTGTGAGAAGGGCATGGGCGAGGAGACGTCGTTGGGCAGCTTCTGCCGCTGCAGCTTGGGGTAGGGGAGCGCGGGTGGCTGCTGCTGCTGCTGCTGCTGCTGGCTGCTGCTGCGGCTGCTGCTGGAAGTGAGTCCGGAAGGGCAGCGAGGCAGCCGCTGGCTCATGGTACGGCCGCCCACCCGCCAGCGCCGCTGTCTTCTTCATCAGGTTGTCCTCATACTTGGCCACACCACCGGGCAGTGCCTGTGGCTGGCCACCCCACGCCTGCAGGCTCTCGTCCCCGGAATACCGGGCTGGATAAGGGCTGTTCTCCTGCACGGTGTAATTGGAAAAGGCCGGCCTGCCCTGCAGCTGCTGCCCCGCTAATTGCTTGTTTCCCCGGTGGTATTTCTCCACAGCGCTGTTCTCGTAGCCCGCGTACGGCAGCTGCTGCTGATTGTAGTACTCCTTCGCCACCAGCCTCTGCCGCTCGCAGTTCGGCCCTGCCTGACTTTGATGCCTGTAATTCTCCAGGCGTGATGTATCTTGTGAAGTCGGCTGGTAGCTCTGCTGGTTGCCATGGAAACCACACCTTTCTCGAAAGGACTGCATGGCGCGGGCTCGTTATCTGCGAAGAGAGAGAGGCGAGAATTCAAATGAAGCGTCGCCACCGCGGTGGGCCAGGGACTGAGAGGGCCAGTGTCACCTGCACCATGGGGACATCCTCGCCTGGCCTCACCTTGACTGCTGGGCATCACCCCACTGGGCATCGCCTCGCAGCCGCCATGGAACACAGCACCTGATGCCGCATCACCTCGCGTTGCCCTGCATTGTCTGGCATCGCCCCATGGTGCATTGCACTGCCCTGCATCGCCTTGCAACGCTCCCCATCACCTCCCCTTGTGCCGCCTTGCATTACATTGCCCTGCATTGCCTCGCCTTGTGTTTCATCTCCCTGCATCTTGTTGCCTTGCATCACCCTGAATTGCATCGCCCTGCATCACACCCACATTGCATTGCCCTGATTTGCCCTGCATTGCATTGCCTCACACTACCCTTGCTTCATGTTGCCTTGCATTTCATCATCCTGATTTGCATCATCCTGCATCACATCGCTCTCCATTTCATCTCCCTGCATTGTGTTGCCTTGCATTGCATTGCCCTGAATTGCATTGCCCTGCATCACATCCTCCTGCATCACCTCGCATCACCCTGCACCACATCACCTTGCATTTAATCTCCCTGCATTTTGTTGCCCTGCATTGCACTGGCTTGCACTGCCCTGCATCTCATTGCCCTGCATCCCATCCTCGTGTGCTGCACCACCCTGGATGGCAGCAGCTGGCTCTGTGTCACCTCGCATCGCTCTGCATCGCGCCGTGTCACCCCGCATCGCCTCGCCTGGCGCTGCATCCCCACCTTGCAGCGTCCTGCATCCTCCTCTATCCCATCTCCTTGCATCGCAGGACGGTGCCCACAAGCAGGCGATGCTGGGGTCTGGCTGCCCCCTCCCTGCCTGCACCAGGCCCAGCCACCCTCCCGCCCCTGCTGCTGGAGCTGCCCATCCCTGCTGCCCACCCCTCCCTGCCTGCTCCACCAGGTGCAGCGACCCTCTGCACTGTCCCCCAGCCCTCGCTTTGTGCTTCACAGATCCACCACCCCTCACCTCTGCGAATCACTCCTGCCCTTCTCACACACCTCTCAAGGGATGCCGGGATCTTGCGAGCGCCTCTGCACACCCCTCTTATCGCCATTCTTTTTAATTATTGGGCTAATTACTGGAAGCAGCAGCGCGGAGGGCCAGAACCGCAGGCTCTGCTGCAAAAAAAGTCATTTCAACTTGCTGGCTCTGCCTGTCTCTGCCGGCTGCTGCCTCCCGCAGCCCCCCCTGGCCCCAGCGATCCCCCTGCCCCGGCGCGATGCCATCTGGAAGCTGTCTGCTCCCGCCAGCAGCCATCATTACCGAGCGCCTCGCCACCGTCGTCATTAAAGCTCCCTATTTCCTCACCCCGCTTGCTCTGGGAGCAGGGACACACCTGGGTCACTGGTTTGATCTCCTGAGGCAGCCAAGTGGCTTGTGGGGGCAGGGGGACACATCCTGCCCGTCCCCAGCACCGGTGGGTTGAAGGTGCTGGGGTGGACACAAGCCTGTTCTGGACATGAATTGAGATTTGGCAGCCTAGGTTAGGGCAGCCCCAAGGCTCTGTAGCTCTCCAGGGACATCCCTGGTGCTGCTCCCTTGGCAGTGACGCAGCAGTGACACCAGTGCTGTTCCCTCAGGCTCCAACAAGGCGATGGACGTAGCAAGGGGAGGGGAGTGCTGGTGGTGTCTATGTCGAGCCCATCCCAGCTCCTGGCACACTTCCCTGTGGTGCCAGGCAGCCTTGCGCCAGGACATGGATCCATGTGTGTCCCCATGTGCCTCCCCATCACCCTCATGCCACTGCCACAACATGACAAACACCACGTGGCTCCAGACGGTCCCTTTGCCAGTGGCTCTGCCACAGCCACACAAACGGCACCGCTGGTTTGACAGGTCCCAGCTCAGCCCTGTTTCCTTGCAGCACCCAGCAGCTACACTTCAGCACCTTTTTGGGGTCTACATACATGCACGAGGCTCTATTTAGTTCTATTTCCACAAGGACCAGCTGCTCAGGGATGCACTGATCACATGGTGTCCTCTGGCACCACTGGAGCCAGGCTCGGTGCCACCCACCCCAGCCCAGCACCCCGTCCCTTCCTGTTCCCCATCCCCTTTCGGGATGTTTTCCATGTCACTCCCACATATTGCAGTTGCATCTTGCAGGCTCTGTGGGCAACTGGATGCAGTTAAAGTCTAAATTCCGGGGAAAAGATGGGTCAAAAAAATCTGGAAAGCTGGCACAAAAGCCTCTACCACGGCATGGTGTCCTGTGCCAGCTCTGTGCCAGTGCTGCTGGAACAAAGGCAGGAAAATCAAAGCCAGGCTGTGGGGCCGCCCTGGGCAGCGGTGGGAGAATTAATGGGAGCCAAGGGCCCCTCATGCTCTGTGTGGGAGTGGGTTTGAAAAATGAAATCAGCTTGAGAAGACCATGGGCTGGAGATTTAGGGGAAGCTTTTCTCCCCTTTCTCCTTTATTATTAATTATCGTGATTAATTAATTATTGTTAATTTTCCAAACAGCTGGGACAATGCTGGGATGAGCAAAAGCGCACGGTGCGAGGGGACGGATCAGTCACCGGCACGCAGAGGTGATGCACAGAGTGAACGTATTCCAGCTGTAATCCCACGAGCCCAGAGCCACGGCCCCATCTCCCTGTGGGCCACCTGGGCACCAGGCTGTGCCTGGCAGGGGACACGCTCATCACCCGGACCCGTCGGCAGAGCCAGAGGCCAGCTCTGCCCTCAGATCTGCCACAGCTTTGCCAGGGAAGGGCCGTGCCAGATGTTGTGCCTGATGTAGGCTGTTTCCGAGCAAGCGCTTTAATGGTATCAAATCAAGCTGTCAATGGCAGGGAGGTTACAGCCCTCCCCGGGAGGGTGAGGTGGCTGTGGCTGCTCCCAGGGGCCCTGACGCTCACTGTCCCTGCCATGTTCCTGCTGGTCGTGCCCTCCTGACCCTGAAGAAGTTTCCAGCCACCGCTCCTGAGATGGGAATCAATACGGGGCTGTCAGTGCATGGCTGCAGCTGGACACCTGCCCTTGGCAAAGCCACCATGCTGTGGCCAGAGCTCACGGCACCGGTCTCTGGGAAGGCAGAAGGCAGGACTTGGGGCCATCATGGTGACTAGCATGGGGGCAACCCTGTCCCTGCAAGGAGCCGTGCTCCACTGGCTGTAGCCACCGTGGAGCATCCCACCCCCTTAGTCCCAAGGGAGCGTGGACAGCCCAGCACAGCCCGTGTCACTCGTGGGGGACGTGCCAGGACCTGATGCACCTCCCAGCACCAGTGCATGACCCAGGGCCACGATGGTGCTTGAGGTCATGCTGCAAGTGCACGGGGCTGACACGGTGCCGGGGGCTGACGCGGCGCACGGGGCCGACGCCGGCGGCCGAGCCGGGGCCAGGCCAGCACAGCCGCCCGCAGCCCGCCTGCTGCTCGGGAGGATTTGTGCTGCGTGGCTGGATTTGGTGTTATTTTCCTCCCCCCACTCCTCCTTCCTTCCTTCCCTGCCTTCTCCCCTTTCCTCCCCCTTCCTCCTGCCTGGCAGGGACATGGCATGGCTGGATCCGGAGCCCTCTGAAGGCAGCCCAGGACTTCCCATGGCAGGGACCCTCGGTAAGCACCCAAGACCCCCCATGCCTCAGCCCCAGGGGGTAGAGGGCGTCCCCCATTTCCCTGCACCCTGGCCTTGCTTCCCAGCTGCTGCTCATCCCGCGGGGCCTGATCCAGCCCTGCTGCTCCTCTGGCTGCTCCCTCGCCTTTGCTGCTGCGCCATCAACAAGGACTCAGCGACTAAAAATAGCAGCGTGCTCTCGCAGGGGGATGCTCCGCCATCGGAGCAGCGCTGGCACCGCGGACACCCCGCTCCCCACCCCCAGCCCCCTGCACAAACTCCCTCCCAGCCCTCGCCCCCCACCCAGGGGTGCAGCCCGGTACGGTGAGGCGGCATCGGAGCTGAGAACGAAGGAATAGAACCCCCCTGGATCCCCCGGCAGCTCTCGGGGAGGGGAGTGAGCGCCTATCGAGTAGCGTCAGCCCCGGATTTGTTTAATTGTGAGCTGGTGGAGTTTAAAGAAACCCTTTCTGGCTGGCTGCCACACCGCAAAGTGCTCCGGAGAATTTGATTATTAAGGGAGGAGAGAAAAGGGGAGGCTGCGGGGGGGAGCCAGGGTGTGTGGGACAGACCAGGAAAGGGCATCCTGCCTCAGGAGCTGGGAATGAGAGGAACTCGGGGGATGGAATACAGACAGACCCCCCTGGCAGTGCAAAAGGACTCGTGGGGCTCGTCCAGGGTAGGGGCAAACCCTCCAGGCAGTTGTGAAGCTGCTGCTGTTTGTCCCTGCATCCCACAGACACCCCACTGCCAATGCACCCCTTCTTCAACGCCCCCTCTAACACACCCTCCCTCCATGAACCCCTTTAATGCACCCTCTCTCCAATGCCCCCCACTGACAGACCCTCTCCCCAGCCCCTCCCATCACCACCACCATCTCCCCCCACGGCAGTGCCCCGTCCCAGAGCAGCGACCGGGGGCTTATGGCACCCCAGGGCAGACCGCAGCCCCCCGCTCCCCCCCAGCCCCGCGTCCCGCCCCATTTCGGCGCTCAGCCGACCGGAGCAGCTGTTCCCTGCACACTTCACTTGCCCGCAGATGATGATAAATGGAGCTGGGGCTGCGCCGCCCATTGCGTGGGGGTGGGCGGATGTGGGTAAGGAGGAGGAGGAGGAGGAGGAGGAAGGATGGGGACCCCATCTCCTGCAGCCGCCCCCCCACCAGATCACGCTGCTCCTCCCACCCAGCTGCTGAGGAATTCCCCTGGGCAGGTCCCCCCCCGGCACCCAAACCTCCCGGGGGCTGGAACCTGCCCAGGGAATTCCCGTCGCAATGGGGTGCATCCCCATCCACAGATCAATGCGCCATTCGGGGGGCACAGTCCTTCACTGCTGCCCCCCTCCCAGCTCCGCTCCTCCCCAGTGAGGAATTTTACTTGGGAAAAAATCCACAGCCTGCGAACCGCACTCATGACTCAACGTTTCTGCTGGCCCCGGTTCCTCTGTCGCTTGCCAGGGGAAGCCCGTGGCCGCCCCAACCTCATCCCCTCACATGGAAATCCGGCTCAGCCGCCAGCTCCAGCCTCTCTCCCCTTGGTTTTTCCTTCTTTATTTTGGAGCAGGGGGGGTTGGGTCCTTGATGTCAGGGATGGGAGGTTTGCAGAGGGTTGGGCTGGGGAGGATGACGGGAGGCTCTGGGAGTCAGAGCAAGTTGCTGGGTTTTTTCTTTGCCGGTGGAAAATGTCAGTTGGTAAGGAAAGATTTGAAAAGGAAGGGAGGAAAAAGAAAAGGGAAGAAAAGGAAGAAAAAAGGGAAAAAAGAAAAGGAAAGGGGGAAGAGGGGGAAAGTGGAAACATTTAAAAAGGGAAAATAAGAAAAAAGGAAAAAGAAAAAAGCAAGAGAAGGAAAAAGAAAGAAAAAGAAAGAGAAGGAAAAAGAAAGAAAAAGGTATAAAAAGAAAAAGAAGTGAAAAAGGAAAAAAAGCAGAAGGAGAAAAAAAAGAAAAAGAAAAAAGAAAGAGAAGGAAAAAGAAAGAAAAAGAAAGAGAAGGAAAAAGAAAGAAAAAGATATAAAAAGAAAAAGAAGTGAAAAAGGAAAAAAAGCAGTAGGAGAAAAAAAAGAAAAAGACAAAGGGGATAAAAAGAAAGAGGAAAAGAAAGAAAAGAAAAGGAAAAAAAGAAAAAAGAAGGGGGGGAAAGGAAAAAAATAAGAAGAAAAGAAAAGAAAAGGCTGGAGGCTCACAGCCTGAGCCTTCCTGGGCAAATTCCATCTCTGGAGGTGAACCGTGTTCCACTCTGGAGCAAAATTCATGGCCGGATGTACCATGGAGTGAGGCTCCACATGATCCCGCTCCCAGCCAGCAGTTGGACATCGACCCTGGGGCTCTGACGGGAGAGGAAAATCAGCCCTACAGGAGGCTGGAAATACAGCTGAGGTTAGGAGGGATCCAGCAATCCCAGTCTCCAACCCTAAATTCCAGTGCAGCCTCCCTGGAGCCGTCAGTAAAACGGTGCCAGGGCACCAAGGGGCACAACTACGGCCATGGGGTCACTGTCACCACCATGGCGACCTTCAGCCAGCCCTCCAGCCTCAGCACAAACGAGCAGCACGGTGCAGGCGTGAAGCTACAGCCTGGCCAGTTCTCCACATGCTCCCGTTTTTCTTCTTTACTCATTTTCTGCCTGACAGGTTGGGATTGCTCTTCCTTCCTCCCTCCCCTCAGTCTGACTCACTTCAATTCCAATAATAATTAACCATTCCAATCATTACTGTGACCGCTAATATTAACTCCCTCTCCTTCTCCCACATCCTGTTTGTCCCCTGCCTCAGTTTCCCCTTGAAGCAGGACAGAAGCTCCATTCCTGCAAGGAAAGATGGGGAGCAGATGCCATGCCCTTGGCACACTCCTTGGGGATGCTGATGCCCCAAAGGGCTCATGCTGCTTGAAACAAAAATGAAAGCAAATAAAAGCTCTCCTAAGTATGGGAGAGGGAATGGATCCTCATCCCAGTCCTGGATCTGGTCTGTGTCTTGTGAGCCAGTTGCTCCTGGATGCACGAGTCTGCACTCCCTGGGGAATGCAACAGGGATGGCTCGTGATCCCCGGGCACCTGCTGATCCTCCAGCCCAGCAAAACCACACCAAACCTGGTGGCAGGACCTGGCACTCACCCAGCTTGGAGCTGGAAGATCTGCTGGGTTGAAACCAGGATCAGCCTCTAGCTCTGCCTCAGTTTCCCCACTCAGGGGGGTCTGAGTTTGTGTTGTCCACAGTGTTGATGCTGGGAAATGCCAGCCCAGGAGCATGGGGATGGAGCAGGCTCATGGCCCAGCCCTCCAGGATCCTGGACCTCCTCCCCAGTGGGTCTCTCCAACCCCAAGAGGACTGGAGACCCCAGAGGACGACAGGTGGCTGTCACCCCCAGGACATTCCCAGCTGTTCTGAATGAGCCACTTGGTCCAGCCCCTCTGGCTCTTCCCTGGTCACAGACAGGTTTTCTACCAGGAAAACTTTCAGCAAATTCATGCTGCCACATCCAAACCCAGAAGGCCTCGGCTGCTGTGGGATGGCTGCTGACAGCAAAGGCCAGATCCTGGCACCATCCTATGTCCCCTCTCCCTCTCTGGAAGGAGATGGGGCTTTGTCCCAGTGTCCCCGCCATGTAGGACACACGGGGACATTTATGCCCGTTGCTTAGATGAGTGCTATTCAAGTATTACTGGTGATCCCAGAGCAAACCCCATTCTCAGTCCCAGTCCACACAGCCCCACTCCCGTTGAGACCGCATCACCGGGATCCACGGTTACAGGGCGGCATTACCCTGTCCCTCATTTGCCTTCCTGTGCCAACTCCTGCCTTCACTTTTAGGGCAGCCAATCTGGCAACCACCAGCTCCCCACCACCATCACGGCAAAACCCCTCGGATACGGGTGCCCCACGGATGCTGTGTTTCAGCGTCTGCCCCCAGACAGGTCCATCCACCGGAGCCGAATCCGGCTGCGCCGCTGCCGGGCCCTGCCTGAAGCCATCCCCTGGCAGCAGCAGACAGCTCGGTAATGAAGCGTAATGCTCCGACACTCCCCTGAGTGACAGCGGCCAGCACCGGCTGTGTCCCCACAGCTCTGCCTGCCAGGAAGGGGATGAGCATCCCCCTGCCAGGAGCGGGGCTGGGGGCTGCAGAGCGGTCACCTCCTAGGGGATGCCGAGCAGGAATCCCCTGGGAAAAAGGAAAAATAAGGGTAAAATGGGGTTGAAAGAAATAAATCTAGTTAAAAAAAAAAAAAGAAAGAAAAGGAAAGAGCGTTGAAAATAGTAAATCGAGGTTTGATGCTGTGTGGTAAATTATTTTGGTATTATACATTCCCCAGCTTCAAATCCTGAAGACAAATACTGGGGCAGGTGAAGTGGGAAGCAGATTTCCAAAGGCCTTCTCCCGGCTCCTGGTTATTGACTCTGTCAATCACAGCAGGCGCCGTCCCCACCTTTGGCACCCAGCAAAATCGGTTCCTTTTGTTCCTGCTGAAAAACTGGGGAGGGAGAAGAGGAGGGGAGAGGAATTTGGGGCAGGGAACTTCCAAAAGAGATGATTAAGGAGTTAATCTGCCTGAAATAGATAAGGAGCTTAGAGCTGCTGGTATTTGACTGTCCAAGTTTGGATTCAGTGTGTCTTAAACACTGGCTGGAATGTACTTAGATATGACCAAAGTACATGTCCCCCCGAGGAATTACCAGGTTGCCAATTAGATTTGCTTCCCAGATTCACTCAAACCTTCACAAGCTTCTTCAGAGCAGGAAAATTGCTGCCTGTCCCTGGGGAGACGCAGAGCAGCCGCTGCTGCCTGGCCCCGCAGCCGGCACAGCACGGCACGGCACGGCACGGCACGAGATCCCAGTGGGGAGCCACAGGATTTGCAGGAAGGTGGCACAGCCAGGATGATGGCAAGGCAGGGATGTGCCTGTGCCTGGGAACAAGGGCACCAGGCACGGCCTGGTGGGTGCTGCTGGGGGGGTTGGGTGTTTCTGGGGGGTTGCGGTGCTGGTGTGAGCCTCGCCATGGTCATGGCTCAGCACCAGGGATGCCGGTGCACTGGTGGGGCTCTCACCAGACCAGGCTCAGCATTCCATGGGGATGCAGAGCTGGGGCTCTCCCTACCTCCAACCAGGCTCACAATGCTGCCACATGGCCAAATCCAACCCAAAGCACCCCAACTCAGCCTCCAGGCAGGGGACAGCACACAGAACAGAGCCATGATGGCACATGGAGAAGGCAAACAAGCGCCAGAACGTGAACAAACACCAGCGGTGAACACCTGGCTCCCGGTCCCCGTGGGCACCTGGCACACCACAAACTCACCACAACCCAGTGCTCACAGCAGTGAGACCCGGCACACCACAAACTCACCACAACCCAGTGCTCACAGCAGTGAGACCCCCTGCCCATGCCAGGGTGGGGATCACCACTCAGGGGGCACAACAACATCCAGCACCAGGGCGAAGCAGAGGTAGAAAAGCAAACACCAACCCCTGCAAAAACCCCTCCCTATCCATATATTTTAAGCACTCCATTCCCATTCTCATTATTTATGGTACTCCGTAACATGATGGTGAAAGTAATGAAGTTTGGGGGGCTGCATGACTGACACGGAGGTAGGACGATGATGGGGGATTCTACCACCAGCTCCCACATGCACTAAGCCCCTTTCTGATCCTGGACTGTATTCACTAAATCCGAGCTGGGTTTCTCTGCTGGCATCCCAATCCCATGGAAGGGCGCTGGGAGTGGCAGTCGGTCTCACCGGGCCGGTGTCGGCATCGTCGTAGTGGCGGCGGCGCCATGATGGAAGGTTGCTGGAACATCAGCTTTGGATGCTGAGTCCTGGTAACAGTTGCTATGTGAAACATTCAGAGGTGGAATTTACTGTCACAGTTAATAATAGATGAAGGTTTTAGAATTTTTGATGCTTTACATTTTAAGCTGTTTGATTTATAATGTTTCAGGGAAGGGTGGGGAGAGGCAGGAGCTGAACAGCAGCATGAGGTCAACAAAGCGAGCGGGGAGGTGGGCAAAGGGCTTCATCCATCCATCTATCCATCCATCCATCCATCCATCCATCCATTCATCCATCCATCCATCCATCCATCCATCCATTCCCCTGCCCACTCCAGGGATGCACTGAGATCCCACACAGCCAATGGGGTGGGCTCTCCCCACCAACCACCAACACCAGTGAGCATCCCTGTGGAAAACCACGGCACGATTGGGACAGAGCCCCTCAATTCCACATCACACTTCATTTTTTGGGTTTTTTTCGCCTTCAACCACTGCATCTCTTCTCCCTGTTTTCATTCTGATGGGTTGCTGGGTTATTTACTTGCTGGCGCTCCTCTCTCCTCTCCCCTCTTGCAGGTGTATTTCAAGTAGCTCCGTAAATAGCAGCGTGTGGCGTGCCTGCGGCGGAGCGCGCCGGGTCCTGCTGATTAGGAACACGCTGCCAAAAAAAAGGAGGGT
Source organism: Atrichornis clamosus (assembly GCA_013400975.1). Classification (NCBI taxonomy): domain Eukaryota; kingdom Metazoa; phylum Chordata; class Aves; order Passeriformes; family Menuridae; genus Atrichornis; species Atrichornis clamosus. The sequence goes on along the minus strand of WBMZ01007509.1, from coordinate 55,063 downwards.
CTCACTTCCCTGCTGAGCTGCTGCCGTGTTTGCACAAAGAGGTGCCAATGTCCCGGCATGTGGGGATGCTCCAGCTGGATCCCAGGGGGCTGGCGTATGCTGTGTCCACTCCTTCCTGGAAAGGAACAGTGAGCACAAGTGCTCCTGTGGGAAGGTGTTGGTATCCCACGGTGTCCTTCAGTGTCCCTTGGTATCCCTCAGTGTCCCATTATGGGCTCCAAAGCTGCTCAGTGTGTGATGGCTTCAGCTCTGGCACCTTCTTGCTGCTTCTCCCAAGCCCTGGAGCATCCCAACACCTCAGATGTGTTATCAGGAGGATTTAATCCCAGCTCAGTAGGGCTTCAGGGAGCAGAGGGGGACCCCATACTTCTGCTACCAGTGACATCTTGACAAAATTGAGGGGTGGGATGGAAGAGAGGGGGTTCTCCTCTGCTTTCCCAAACTAAGAGAGGTGCAACAGTGCAGAGAGCAGGAGACACTTTGCAATGCTTTTGGGAGGATGTGGCAGCTGGAGCTAGGATGCTGGAGCCTCCAACACCTGGAGACATTCCAGCCCTAACCAGCTCCATGGCTCCTGCCAAAGCCCTGGGTGCACACAGGGGCTGCCGGGCCCCAGGAGGTGGTTGAGGTGCATCCCCCACCACCAGCACCCTCCAGCCCCTCCAAAGCCCCTGATTCCCCCAGGACTGGAGATTCCTGGGGGTCCTGGGCTGAGCTGCCCCGTGATGTCTCAATCAGGGCCGTGCATCGCCCCATTTACATACGCACAGCCCGGTGGAGCCGAGTATAATTTCCTTATAAAGCAGCTTTGACACACAGGGTAGCTGGCCTTAATGAGGAGGGTTATTCCACAAAGATCCGTTACTAATGGGCTTGGGGCAGGCAGCGCCCGCGCGCAGAGTCCTGCTGCCAAACCCAGCACCACACCGCGCCCGGATCTCCCCACGGACACAGCATCCCCTCCGGAATTACACCCACAGCTGAGCCAGTGCTGGCAAACTCTGGCTTGCTGGGATCCCAACCTGATCCCGGTAAGATCCTGCGCCTCTGCCAGCTGCCTCTCTGCCTTGCATCAAAATCCACTTGGAGGTCCAAAAATGCAACCCTGAGGCATGTCTTGGCACGGAAACCATTCAACCCTTCCCAAAAAACAGCTCCGGAGAGGGAGATCGAGGTCAGGCATCCCCCAGTACGCACAAGGTCCCTGAAACATCAAACCATCCATGTCCATGTCCGTGTGGGCACCTGCTCTCCAGGAACACCGCTCCCACCTGGCACAGGCTCTGCCAGCGACCAGCCGGTCATTACCAGAACTGCCTCATTAAAATACATATTAAAATACATATTAAAACCCGGGACTCCCCCAAGAGCAAGTCCCTCCCTGCAGAGCCCTGACAAACTCAATGCACAGGTTCATCCCTGCCACTCTCCCCGCTGTCCCCCGGGGACCCCCGTTAGCGGCGGGTGCCTCGTTAGCCGCCGTCGTGCCGGCGATTGGCTGGAACTCGTTTGCGGCATCAAGCGGCTCTGCCCCAGACACCTTCTCCTGCGGCCGGAGGCGCGCTACGTCCCAGGGCACTGTCACAATATATTAAGACACGGTGCTAAAAATAAGCAACGGCAAAAATAAGCAGGAAAATCGTGGTCCCTGCCTGCCCCTGCCGGCCTCGTGCTGGCGGAGCCCCCGCTGCCGCACGCGAGCTGGGGAAGCACGTCAGGAACGAGAGGATTTTGCTGGGTTTTATTAAAACGACGTGCTCTTCCCTTCCCTCCGCCCCCATCTCCAGCCTCTCTGAGGAGCGAGCCCCGCGGTGACACACAGGGCTTGGTGACAAATCATCCCGGGGGTGGGCGGTTTCTCTGCACGCTGGTGGTTCAGGGCATGGCCACGGCTGGCGTGAGGCCCTGCCTGTCTCTCCAGGGCTGGAGCAGATCCTGGCCCACCCCATGCAGCCCAGGATGGGGCTCTGCTCCCCCATGGGAAAACCCCAGGAGATGCAGGCACTGCTCCACATGCCCAGCCATGGTGTGCCATCGAAGGATGGACGGGTTTTGGGCAGCCTAGGGTTAGACACAGCGACCAGGTTGGCTCCCCATGGCCATCCCCATTCCCACAGATCCCCAACATCTGCAAACACTCCATTTTCCCCGATCGCTGCTACCCAGACATGTGAGTGCTGGTGTGGCACGGCCCATGGGATGGGAGCTGGGAGTACCCCCTACCCAGGAATGCGTCTTGGAGCACCTGGGCAGAGAGCAAGAGGCTGCTCACACCCATCCCGCTGCCTACACCCCCTGGGGTACTATCCTCCATGCCGGATTCCTTGGGGCTGTGGGAGGCACCAGCAGGGACACAGCCCCTGCTTGTCTCCGTGAGATGAAAGAGCAGCTCCAGGCGCGGGGACGGCTCCGTGCCTCCACCGAAGGCGTGCGGCCGCCCTGCTGCCTCGGCTGCGGCTGGAACGAATGCGTGCACATACCTCTGCCCCGGCACGGGTGTTTGCTCTTCTCTTCCGCGGCTGTGATTGATTAAAGGATCAGGGACATCTGAGAATGGAGGCAGCAGCAGCAGCAGCAGAAGCAGCTCCCTTTGGACTTGGAGAGCTTCCTTGCCTGCTGCTTGCTGCTGCCGTTGCCTGTCAGGCAGCTTTTAATCAAGGTTTGCTTATATCTGCAAAGGCCTTTCCCAGAGGGATGAAGGGAGGAAAAGAGGGGGGGAGAGTATATTAACATGCCAGCCACCCTCCCTCTCCCTCTCCTTTGTTTATGGAGAGGGTCAGTGCTTGGAAACGGCTGGCGGGGACTGGGAAAGGCTCTTTGGGGGTGCTGGGGGTGCTGGGTTGTGGTACAGCTCTTGGCATGTCCGAGGTATCATGGCATAGCCATGGCTAGGGACGGTATCACATCTGGCTGGGGTGTGCTCAGTAATAGCACCAGCACGTGCAGGGAGCAGGAGCTGGGGCCAGGACTCGGTGGCTTCCTCCGGGTGGCCCTGGATGCCTGGCACGTCCCCAAGGATGCTGTGGTGGCACGGCGCAGCTGGGACCAACACACACACCCCCAAAGGGGGGTCTCAGTCCTCAGCGAGACCAACACCAACCCCATGCTGAGATCAGCACTGTCCATACACCAGGACCAGTCAGGCAGAGGGAGCCCCAGCCCCTCTATCCTAGCCCTGGCCTCATGGAAGGTCAGGGTCTCCATCCTCATCCTACAGCCCACTGGGACCTCAGCCAGGAGCCCCAGGGTGGCCACATCACAACAGCCCATCTCCCTTCTGTAGGGTGGGCTCTGGCAGTGAAACCAGGGCTGAGAGGGACCGATACTGGCCCCACACCTGCCCCAGGGACGGGCCTGCCCCATGGCACTGGGATTTCAGCACAGCATCACCCACCACACCGCCATCACCCACCACAGCCACCACGGGAGCCGTGCACATCCACACGAGCAGCACGGGAGGATGGGTGACCCCCAGCCCTGTGTCCCCTCATCAAGCACTGTCTCTGCCTCCGCTGCCACTGCCACACATCACTTTGGCTCTCCACGTTATCTTATTGCTCGGCTAATGACCTGCTAAAAGTATTATGTGAAAAACCGTGCTCTTAGCCAGCCATTAGACTGGTTAGGACCAGCGGGTCATGCTTTATTGCTTTAATAACTGAGTTTATGAAAGGTCGTCTCATAACTGATAACATGCATAATTTTTGTAACTTAATTAATGCTGCTAATATACTGGAGTCTCCATCAGCTGCTGGTGCAACTGATGCGCAGTTTGCATCCCAAGCGGGGCTGGGAAGAGTATCCCAGGCCAGGCTCGGCCCCAGAGCCCCTGCCAAACAGCACCCACAGTTGCTGAACACAGTTCAAATCCACACCAAAACTTTGCCATGCCACTTTTCCACATTGGAGCAGAAATGCTCCAGAACTGGGATGGGGATTGCTGTGAGTGGGCAGAGGGAAGTGGGGACGGATCCAGTTCCCCAGCACACAAGCCTGTAGAGAAGTGATTTCTTTGCTTCCACCCTGCCCAGCCCATGGAGAAGTCAAGGATGGATGTGGGACCTGCAGCCAGGGAGAGTTTTACCTGTGGAAGAACAAAAAACCTCTGTGGGATGGGAGTTCCTCCAGCAATCCCATACATTCCCGCCTGGAGTTACAACTGAGTAAAGGAGTTTTGTCCTGGTTGGGGATTTGTGGCTGTGCCTCAAGAGGGTTCCCCTGGGAACCCCGGGACTGACCCTGCTCCTCTGGTGATACTGCAGGCAGTCAGGCTGGCGTGGGGCAGCATCCTGGTAGAACTGCTGCCTTTCTTCCCAGCACTCTGTTTTATAAGGACAACCTCCATGACAACAATTTTGACAGTATTTTTTTAGAATTTCTTTTAAGAACACCCTTCTGTGAGGGTGGTGAAGCCCTGGCACAGGTGACTGAGAAGCTGTGAATGCCCCATCCCTGGAAGTGTTCAAGACCAGGTTGGATGGGACTTGGAGCAACCTGGTCTAACAGAAGGTATCCCTGCCCATGAAAAGAGGTGGAACTGAATGGTCTTTAAGTCCCTTCCAACCCAAACCATTCTATGATTCTACTACTCTGTGACAAGAACACATTTTTCTCATTAAAACAGAAAAAATACAAAAGCAAACAACTTCTCCCCACTGCCCTAGCCCACACCTGGGGGGCCACAGGGGAGACTGGGAAGCAGAGGCATTTTCCAGGCAGCAAAACCAGGCCCTTCCCTTGGAAAAAAAAAAACCCCAAACTTAAAAAAATCATGTAAATAGGAGCCCAGGTGCATGCGGTGTGCGAGTCCCTGATATGCTGCCACCAGCAAATCTGGTGAGCTGTGAATCCCCGGCACCGCGCATCCAACGCTGCAAATCCGAGCTGCTCCAGTCGCCTGCTTAGTTTTGCAAATTCTTTCCTGCTGGCTGAGAAAAGCCAATATGTCTGCTGCTCCCGCTCCAGCGCAATAATTGTTCAGCGCTGGTTATCATCCTGCCAGAAAGGCACGAGCTACCGCTGGGGCACTCTGCTTGCTGTAAATGCAGCGAGATGATTTCCTAGCAAATGCAAGTTTTCCAAGGAAGTGGGTGGAATCTGCTTGTCTCTGATTAGACAGCTTGGGTTTTTGTTTTCCTGGTGCTTTAGAGAGAGAGAGGGAGAGAGAGAGAGAGAGAGAGAAAAAAAGGCATAAAATATGTGGCTTTGCATCCCCTCTGCCCTGAATCGCAGGCTCGCATGCATCCAGGCGATGGTTCCCTTGGGACACGCAGCTTTGCCCACACTCTGAGCAATGATCCCGTGGAATGAGGCTATGATCTTTCATCAATCATTGCTGAGCGCTTCTCCCTCCCGCGCCCGCTCCCTGGGCTGTGCCCGCTGTGAGTGTACAGCCCCACAGCTCCGCTTCCCCTTCCTGCCTCCAAAAATCAAGGGGTGCAGGGCTGGCCCCCCAAGTGCCCATGGGGTCGGGACCCTGCTTGGGGGCAGGGGGCACAGGGCAGCTCCTNGGCTTTGCATCCCCTCTGCCCTGAATCGCAGGCTCGCATGCATCCAGGCGATGGTTCCCTTGGGACACGCAGCTTTGCCCACACTCTGAGCAATGATCCCGTGGAATGAGGCTATGATCTTTCATCAATCATTGCTGAGCGCTTCTCCCTCCCGCGCCCGCTCCCTGGGCTGTGCCCGCTGTGAGTGTACAGCCCCACAGCTCCGCTTCCCCTTCCTGCCTCCAAAAATCAAGGGGTGCAGGGCTGGCCCCCCAAGTGCCCATGGGGTCGGGACCCTGCTTGGGGGCAGGGGGCACAGGGCAGCTCCTCTTTCACCCTCCCAGCTCAGCACAATCAAGGGATGCTTGGGGGGGATGCAGGATGCTGGAGAGGCTTGCAGGACCCAGGGTGAATCCCGAATTCTGGTGCAGCAACCAGACTAACCAGGATGCTGCGAGGGAGGTGGGATCAGGACAAGCCCTGAGGCTGTGGAGAGACAGGTCTGCCTCCCCGCCCTTGCCAGGGGAGGAAAAATGACTTGAAATTAAGATTTCCTGATGTTTGGGGGCTTGGAGACCTTGACACCCCCTGCGTCCATCTGGCTCTTCCCCTCTTGTGGCAGCTTGCTCCTGCGTTCCTGTCTATCTGTGAATACCAATTATGGTTTAGGAGAATGTATATCTGAGATGTGCAAATACAAAAGGCAGGAAATAAAAGTCATCTCTTACTGAAGAGGAGAGGTAACCATGACTACCTGGGACCTCATTTAAAACTGTGCCGGCCGCAGGCTAAAAGGCAACGCTTCCTATTGTTACACACGTTTACGGAAAGCTTTGAAAACCCGTTTCCCCCCCCAAAACCAGCTGGGAAGTAAGAACGAAAACGAGAATTGGAGATGGGGGGAGGACACACAAGGTATTTATTGGTGTTTGTGGGCTGGTTTTGCATCCCACCTGCACAAAAACAGCCGGCGAGCTGAAACTTCAAATGAGCAACTCGGAAGGAGACGGAGCGCCAGCGGCTGCGGCATCGTGGCTCCGGCGCCACGTGGCAGCCGGCCGGGAGCCCGCGCGGCACGGGCAGAGCTGCGGCCCGAGCGCTCGGGGGGAGATGCACCCCCGGAGGAAAGTGGGGTGTGAGCGAGCCTTTAAAGACTCCACATGCTGCAAAGGCTGCCAGGATGTGCCAGTGGCTTGGGGGAAGCTGGAAGGAGATGGCGGCTCTTGGTGCCGGCCCCAGCTGGCACCCAGACATGCTTTACCCGCTGTCACAGCCCGTGGTTGGTTGGATCTTGGGAGTGCCCTTGGCCTGCCGAGCTCTCCTGGGCAGTGGCTGCTGTTTGCACGGCAGATCCTGCAGCCTGCAGGAGGGATACCCAGGATGGCGGGGGATAACCGGGAATTGCCGGCTGCCCAGCTGAACCTCCTCACCAGCCGGATCTGTAGCACTGGCACAGAGCCGGGGGGCACCAGCTCGCTGTCCTCAGCAAAGACACCCCATTGCTCTGACACGTGTGTAACCACGACCTGTCCCAGCCACATCAGAGACCAGGAAAGCTGTCCTCTGCCCACCAGCCTCGCCAGGACCTCACACCACTCTCGAGCTCATGGTTACAAGGCCAATGACCAGGCAATTAAACTGATTTTTGGTTCAAAGGCCGTCCCACCTGCCACGCTTGCTGGCACACACAGACAGTGGGAACCACCTCAAAACCAGATGCTGCTTTCTCAGGGATCTGTGCTCAGCACCAAGAGGCATCACTCTGGATGCAGCAGAACGCATCGCTCACCTTCGCCCCCATCATTCCCAGGCACCTGCCACAAGCTCCAGACAGCAAAGCTCTTCCCTGCCCGCTGCCGGCACAGCCGTGGCCCTCACGCCCCCCTTCCAGCACTCTGGACCCACACCTGGGACCACACAACGGGGCTGCAGGCAGGAGCCCGAGCCAGGAATTATGGTCTGTACAAAAGACAATGACAGTGAATCTTGTTACTGGCTTTTCAGCAAACGTAATTCCTTTTTATTAGAAAATTAAAGGGTATGAAAAGCTTTCCAAGGCTGAAGAGCTGAAATGTGCTTTCATAAAATATGCGGCGTCTGATAAAACGGATTTGCTTGTCTGCCTGCCCCAGCCCCCTCCCCCTCCTGGCTATTATTCCTACTGGCAAGGTGATGCCTTTTGCCAAAACACCGATGACACTGTGGCCAGCAGACACTCTTGGGGAGCAGTACTGCTCCCCAGCATCCCAGTTATCCCGCCGTGAGGCACCCTGCAGCCTGCGCCTGTTTGAGGCTGGGCTGGGGTTGGGTTTTTTAGCTAAATAAAACTTTGAGGGGTAATTTTTCCCCTGCAGGGTTTCAGGAGAAGGCTGACAACAACCCAAACCATCACTCCAAACGCAGCCGTGAAGACGCAGCAGTTGGCAGCAGGAGAAGGTGAAGCCAGGCAATGGCAGACAGAAAGCAATGGATTCCCCCAGACATCACACAAACAGCAACTATTAAGATCCTCCCGGGAAGTTCCCTCCCGAGGAGAAAGTCATGTGCCCTCCCGTGCACCAGCACCGAGCTGTGTGCGAGAGGTGCCGAGGGCCTGCGAGTTGCTGGCACCAGGCAGCTAAGGTAACGCGAGGAATCTCGACTTCTTCCCTTTAATCATTCCCTCTCTCTGTCTCTTTCATCTTTCCAATGGTCTGAGTCAAACTTCCATGTTTGTGAGGTTAAAGAATTTTGCTCTCTCTCACTGCGGGGCCAGCACAGGCCAGGGACCATGGCACCATGGAGTGGTGCTGGCAGGCACTGCTGCCTCTTCCATCTTTTGCAGGCAGAACGCCCCTTGCCAGCCCTTCACAAGGACCAAAACACTGGGGCTCACCTTGACCCTCTGGGTTTTTTATTCCCATTGCGTTGCCAGGTCAGTTCTACGTCTGCAAGTCCCTGGGGATGAATGGCAATGGGACACATCCATCCCCACAGAGAGATCCCCACAGGGATGGTGCACTGGGACCTTGCCATGACCACCGTGGGCACAGGGCTGGCACCCTGTTACGGTTTGTCACCCTTGGCACGGCAGAGACAGGGAAGGTGAAACAACATCCCCTGGGTGCCATCAGGGAGCTGACGCCTTGGCTGGGAGAGGACCTGGCAGCCCTGGTCGCTGTCCCCAAATGACTCCAGCCCTGGCGATGTGACACAGGGGCAGGCAGCGAGGGGACAGCAGCACCACTGGCACGCACCTGCTGCAGCACACGGGGCAAGCCACCAGACATGGGGTCACTGGGCTGGTGGGGACAGGGACAGGCAGATTCAGCCATCTCCCTGCCACCATGCCAAGCACCAGCACCGCCGCCGTGGCGAGACACAGCTCCAGTGGCAACACCATGTCCCCACATGCCCCCTCTCCTCTCTTGCAAGCAAACGTGCCGTGACCCAGCTACAGCATCTTCTCCTTCCCACCCCATCAGCTCCTGGTGCCGCCGCGGGCTCGCGGTGCCGCTGGCAGTGCCGTGCGAGTGCCGCCTGGCCGGCTATTACCACAGGAAGAGCTGTAACACTACAGCAAACCTCCCTGCTCAGCCCTGCTACAAATCAGGGTCAGGCGGCAGCGCTGTTAGACAGAGCCTGCCGGTACGTGCTCCTGCTCCTAATGTCCTCCCGGCACACGCTTAATGGGGACGCGCAGGAGAGCGACGCGGCGAGGCGGAGGCTCGGCCCCGCTGCCCATCCGGGGGTTCCCGCCCTCAGATCCGGCTCCCCGCAATCAGCAGAGCTGAGGGTTAACACCGGGGAGGCACGGCCGGGGATGTTTTCTTCCCCGGGGCTGCTCTGGCTTTACCTTTAACATCTGCAAATGTGGTTAAAAGTTTGCCGAGCCTATTTTTAGAGCCTCTCACCACATGCGATTTCTCCATCGTGAGACAGGAAACGCTGATGAGGTTGTTTGCCATGGAGCTGCCTTCTCCTCCCTGGATGGCCTCTGAGCTCCTCTGGTCTGTGTGGTCCTGCCACAGCAATGGCACGCCTGGTCCCCCCCTCCTGGGATGTCCCACAGTGGCAGCTATGGCAAGCCCAAGAGCCAAGGGTGACAAATGGTTGGAGGGTGACAAACTGCACCTGCCAGCGCGGTGGTCACACCGAGATCCCCATCCATGGTCCCCAGGCATTGGAGGGGGAGATGTGTCCCAATGACTCTCAGCCCCAGGGACTTGAAGGCAAAACTGACCCCAGCAATGGAAATTCAAACCCCAGAGGGTCAACCCAGGCCCCAGCATCGTGGACTTTGTCCACCAGCTTGCCCTGTGCCTCCGTTTCCCCAAAGGAACAGTATTTTCTTTGCTGCCCACCCTGGAGCAGCCCAAAGGGCTTGGTGGCTGCTGCACCTCCTTGACCGTGGGATCCACCAGCACCAGGCAGCAAACAGACCCCGGCAGGGATGTCCACTACCCACCCTCATGCCCACCGCCCCCAGCACGGGCTGCTCAGTGTGTCCCCAGCATCACACTTAACACAACATGTTTTGGAGCCGAAGCAGACCCGGCTGCCCCGTCGGGCACCTGCCCTTCTCCGTGCCCGGACCCGTGTCGCGGGCTCGGCAGCACGCAGGCGCGGCTGCGGCCGGGCGGCGCGGGTACCTGCTGTTTGAATGTCAACACCTCATTTATACATCTTGATTGGCTCTCATCAGCCATGCTGCGCTACACCTGATTGCTCCGAGCCGACGCGGGGTGCCAGGCTGCAGCGCCTAATTCCAGTTAATTGGCCCTTCATCCGAAGCAAAACAGAAATACAGGAATAAAGAAACAATAAAGCATCCTCCCCCGCTAAAAAAAAATTAAAATCTCAGCGTTCTGGAGGTTGGTTTTATTTTGCAACCGTGAGCAGGCCCTGCTGTGGGCTGTGGGAATTCCTTCCCAGCAGTGCCGGACCCTGCGTGAGCTGGGAGATGCTTTGCCACCCCACAGGCTCAGCTCACTCGTGTTCCCCCCGATCCCACGACGAGCCCTGTGTTTGTGTCACGCTCGCCCGTGCTCCTGCTCCCACCCGCTCTCGCGAACCACTGAGGCTGAAATTTCAATTAAGAACGAGAAATAATTACCCGCCGCTCCACATTTCCTCTAAAATGGTAGCCAATGCCGGCAAGCCGAGTCACCGCCTCCTGCCACGTCCTGGCGCTCACCGGCGGGCTGGCATTCGGATGACATTTCCAGGATAATGCCGGCCCAGCTGCCGCACGCTGGTGGTTGCTCCCACAGCCGTGCCGGGAGGCCAATGCCGGCGGATGCTTGGAAGAGATGCTCTCTTCCTCAGTGGGAGTGGGGCTGCTGAGAGCCCCTGCCGCCCTGGCTCAGCCTATGAAGCCCCTGCCTGGCACTGCCCGCTCCCAGTCATGCCCTGGGCAGGGATGCTGCTCCCCTGCTCTCCACCTGGCAGAGCTGATCCATGATAATGACTTGGCTCCTCTCCTTCCAAGCCTCACGTCATGGGGAACCACCACGCTGCCGTCCCCGACAGCCACCGCGCACAGGGAAGGGGCGCTTGGGGATATTCCCCTCACTTCAAGGAGACATTGAAGTGCTGGAGCATATCCAGAAAAGGGCAATGGAGCTGGGGAAAGATCTAGAGTACCAGGAGAGGCTGAGGGAGCTGGGGGCACTCAGCCTGGAGAAAAGGAGGCTCAGGGAGGACGCTCTTGCTCTCCACAATTCCTTGACAGGAGGGTGCAGCCAGGGGCAGGTCAGGCTCTGCTCCACGTAACAAGCAATAGGACGAGGGGAAATGGCCTCAAGTTGAGCCAGGGGAAGTTTAATTTGGGTATTAGGAAAAATTTCTTCACCAAAAGGGTGGTCAGGCTTCGGAACAGGCTGCCCAGGGTATTGGTGGAATCACCATGCCTGGAAGTGTCCAAAAAACGTGTGGATGTGGCACCTGGGGACATGGTTTAGCGGTGGGCTTGGCAGTGTTGGGTTAGTGGTTGCACTCGCTGGTCTTAGAGGTGTTTTCCAACCTTAACCATTCCGTTATTCAAGGATTCTGTGCAGGAGGGCAGAAGCAAGAGGATGGGCAACAGCCTTGGCTGGACTGCTGGCATGTGGAGCAGCACTGGGAAAGGGCAGATGGACCCACTTTTAGGACGTCCCCAGCCTGGGGACACCAGCAGTGTGGCTGTGTCAGCCTCCCCCATGGTGCTCCTCCAGGCAGATGCCCCCAACCCAGCACTCACTGGAGTACCTCAGACCGGCCCACTGCTCCAGAAATCATACTTTGTGCACTGCTTTATTTTAGCACAGCCAGGAAATAAGAGGAACAAACCCCATCGGGGCTGGAAAGGACACAAACGCTGATCAGAGGATGATCTGGCATCTCACAAGTGCTCCTGCAGCTTCTCCTGGCCAGCCAGCCTGTCCTGGCTCCAGCTCATGCCCCGTTGGGGTGACACAACCCCATCAGAGCGACACAACCCCACTGCAGATCCCCACGGTCCTTCCCAGGACAGTGGTGGGAGATGTAATCCCTGGGAGAGGGTAGAGACAGGATGCTGACCTGGGCACAAAAGGCTCCTCTATCATGAGGATGGATGAGAGCGAGGCAAGGAGGAGCAAGAATCCACACTGCAGCAGAACAAGCTGGTGTTGAAGATGTACCAAGTTCCCAAAACCAGACCCTCTGCCATCAATGTGGATGGTGTCTTATTTTCCCTGGAGGTTTTCCCATTCCTCTTCCTATAATCCAGAGCTGTGGGGGCTGCTGCAAAGGCTGCAAGTCCCATGACTTCAGTGGCAGGAGATGCAGAAGCCCTGGGCTGCGATCACAAGAACAGGAAAAGCAGCAACCTCAGGTTGCAGATTAGCTTCATTTTACAGCCAGGGAGGCAGAAACCTCCCGTGGTTCAACGTCTCACTGGAGACCACACATGGAGCCTGGGGAAAGCCAGGGAGAGGTCGCAGGTCTCTGTGGGGTGAGAGCATCCTCTCTCCAGGGAGGGAGGGAGGGAGCTCAGAACCAGCGGGACCCCACAGCTGCCCCAACTCATCGCCGCACCCCAAACCTCACGGGACCACACACCGCACCCTTCCCCCTCTGACCCCAAACACCCACTGCTGCAATACCAGTGGGGGCTGCAGAAACCAGTTTGGCGAAGAGAGAGAGGCTCTTTAACCAAGTTTAAATGCACTTCCCTTGACTCAGTTCCCAGCTCAGCGTAGAGGAGACCCAGCTTGGCTGGCAGCCACGGCGCTCAGCTCTGCACGTCCCTGCCGAGAGACACATTCCTCAGCACTGCAGCTAAGTGCAGCACAGCCTTTGAGGCCTTCACCCCTCCTTCAATGATAATTTATGCCCTCTGACCCATCTCCCCCTTTTAAATCAGGCTGATCAATAGAGAAATCAGACAATCCTTTTAAGAAACTATCTCATCTGATCCTGCCAGCTAATGATCTCTGCTCTCCTTACAGCTGTTTGCGGATCTGTAGCCCAGGGTGGTGGGGGAAGCAGGAGGAAAAAAAGCTACTGGGCCAAATTCCTCTTCCCTAGTCCAAGCAGGAGCAATGCTGATGATTTGCACGGAAGCAAAACAGGCGATGCCAACTCCTGTTTTTTGGAAAACAAGCAAACGAGCATCATGCTGCAGGGAAGCACTGGCTCCCAAAATCTGCTCTCTCATCCATCTTGCCACAAACACCCTTCTACCATCCTGTGAGCCCTGTCATGACATCCTCACTCTTCCAACAGGCTCCAACTTCCAGGCATGGCTTTCCAAAGCCTCCCCTCCAAAGAAAAACCAGCAACACAAAGCAACCACCCCAAATCCAGTTCCTGGCTGAGCCATGGTCACCCATACCCTGTTCTGTGCACAGCCACGGCTCCAAGGGGATGCCATGAGCACTGAGATCTCCATCACTTGGCTGGAAAACCCTTACCCCTCATGGAGACCCTCACTTTATCAGGGAAGAAAAAACTCAGGGGTGCAGCCACCTTCTGCCCATGGAGGAGCTAAACCAGATCAGTGGAAGAGGGAGCGAAGTCCAGCACAGCACTGGGAAGAGAACAGCATGGCAATGTCCACGAAAGAGCCTCCAGAAGGGCTTTATTGATGGCAGCTGCATTTCTATTTAACTGGCAAAGGAACAGGGTTAACCAGCGAAGAGGGAAGCATCAGAGAACCCTTTAAGTCTTCAAAGTAAATCAGCTCCTAGAACAAACGCACTCAGTAGCTAAATGTCCCCTTCTCCTTTGTGTGTGCAGAGATATTGATGTTTATTATGATGCCCAAACCACCCAGAGGAAGGATGCTTTCCTTGCATCCAAGGGCCATTTCTCACCCTGGCACACTCATGGGGATTTCTTCCCTGCCCAGGCAGGGTCTGGCCCCCAGCATTCCCTCCTTTAAACCTCCCAGGGGATGGGACCGTGCCCCAGCGATGCTCAGAACCCTCCCTGTGCCCAGCAGGAGCCAGGCACCAGGCTCTGAGCCCGGGGCATCTCCAAGGTCCCCCCAGCCCTTATCCCCTCCCGCCCAGCCCTTGCTCTGGAGCCCACGAGCAGATGCAAAAGCCAAGGGGTCTGAAGGGCTGCGGCAGCACAGCATGGTGCAGGTCCTGCCACAGCAGTCACAGTGAATTACAAGGTATTAGAGCCCCGCGCTGCCGTGTCTCCCGCAGCAGCAGTCACGGTGAAGGACATGCTATGATAGGACTAGAGTCTCCTCCGGAGAATCCAGTCACCGGCCTGGCGGAAGGCTGTGGTATGAGAGGCCAGCCCTGTTCTATAGATCATGCAGAGACAGGCATGTGAAGGACACGCTATTACAGGACGAGGCGGGCTGAGAGCCGTGGGGTTTGGGGAGGGGGGGACGGCTGTGCCTCGCTGGATCACTGAGTGCCCACGCTCTGCGAGCCAGCAGCCGTGAACGTTTTTAATTATGCTTTCCTACTTTATCGAGCATCTCATTTTCATTTACACGCCGGCCATCTCCACCTGAGAGCGTGGCCGCTGCCGCTCCTTTCCAGCACTGCTCCCATATTCCCTCACACATGAGCCGGAGGGACCCAACAGGGCTGGAGGTCCAACCTGGGCACAGGGGACCCATTTGGTGACCGACTTGCCCTGGAGCTCCCCTACACGCCCCACACGAAAGCCCACGACGGAGCTGGGCAGAGCCTCCCTGATGCTCAGTGTCCCTCCCCGTCGGAGCAGCCAATTTTAGTGGCTGCCATAAATGCAGCAGGAGCAGTGTCCCCTGGTGAGGCATCGAGCGGTGACTAAGAGCGGAGATGACAATAAAGCGGAGGAAGCAAGGTCTGACTGCAAAGCAGCAAACCACCCCCCCCACCCCGAATCCGGCTCGGAGGCACTGACTGACGATGCTCCCCCAAACCAGAGCCTGAGCCTGGTGAAGGGGAGCTGGGCTCCTCGGGGTTCAGGCTGAGCTCGGCCCCAGCGCAGGCTCGGTTTGGGTGGAAATCCCATAAACAGGAGGGGGGAAAGGCTTCCCCCATCAGGACACTGGGACGGAGTTCAAGCCTCTTAGCAAAGCACACAGGGAGACTTGTGTACAGCCCCTACAGATAAATCTACCCCCTTAAAATGTTTCTCAGTGGTAAATACAGTAGAGACTGTGCAGGACTTGACAGCTCAAGGTGTATTTATGGTGCTTTGGCACCGGGGATACAACCAGTTGGGATTTTTGCTCGGCTCTACCACTTGGGCATAGCACAGCCACAACAAACCCATTTGAATACCTCTTGTTTCAACCAAGGCAGAGATCCAGCCTGTTCCCCACGGAGCAAGCGCCAGACCTTGGGCCAAATTAATCTCCGATGGATCTCCATCAACTTCATGGAGTTACAGCTACAATTTGGCCCATGCGTGACACGTAAATCTGCTCATTTTTCTTCCAAATCATCCAAATACCGCAGCATTTGTTAGCGCAGGAGAGGGGACGCATCCTCTGGGAGAGATCTCTTTGGATACCGCGCCAGCCCTTTCTTTTTTTTATTTCCTTTGCTGCCTGGGATAAAAGGCAAGCGAGACGGACCGTGGTACGTGTCTGAGCTGTTTGGGAAAGAAATAGGAATTTCCTCCTGCCATTCCCAGTCTTTTGATAGGCAGGTGGGATGCAAGCAGGAATAACTCAATCAAGACAGAGCAATTTTTAATTAATTTGTGGATCCCTTCGCCGGCTGATTGCCTTGGAGACAAAAGGGAAGCCTCTCCTTTAACACTTGTGTGTGCCTGGTACTCTGAGCCTCCCCTTTTCACCGGCGCATCTTTGGTCTTGAAAGCTGCACAAAAGGAAGAATTCCTTGATCTTTTGCCTCGGCTTTTGCTAAGACACACATGAGGGGGAGCTGGGTTGGAGGGGGGGGGTTTGGGTTTCTTTTATATTTTGGGGGAATATTAAAGCCCAAAATGCACACAGAGAGAGGTGGGGAAGGAAAAAAAAAGAAGGAAAGGGGAATAAAACCCCTCAAAGCTAAGAAAGGAGAGCGTTTTCCGTCAACACCTTCTGCCCAGCCCGCTCCATCCCCAAGGGGAGGGAGTTGAAAGGTTCAAGCTACATCAAGTGGTGAGTAATGCAGCGGGAGGCTCCTGCTCGGGGCCGGGCTCTCGCCCTCTGCCATCCTCCCTGCCCCGTGCCCGGTGCTGGCGGGGCAGAGCCCAGCTCTCACCCTCCCCTTCTCACCCCCACCAGCGACCGTGGGGATGCGGGAACTTCCAAGGCAGTGAGTGACACCACAATTATCGATTGCCGGCTGCAAAGGCTTGCTCTCGCCTCCCCCCCTCTTCTCACTTGTTTTCTTCTGTGCAGCAGTGCCAGCCTTCAGAGACTGCTGCTGTAAAAGGCTCGGATTGACGGCGTGTCAAGATATCCGCTGCCCCTGGCTTTTAACGTTCCCTTGCAGGGGGGAGCAGGAAGAGCCCCTGCACCAGTGAGGGGAGCTTGGATAGCTCCAAAAGAAAGGGAGGAATGAAAAGCCTCCCTCTCTCCTCCGTCGAGGAGATGCTCTTGAACCACAAGCAGCTTTTTCAGCCTCAGCCTGGCTGCGTGCGTCTCGGAAATCTCAAGATGCTGGGAAGCAGGAGAGGCAATGTGCCAGCCGGCCCCCGCCAGCGCCTGTGTCCTGCACAAAATCAAGGCACCCAAAAAACCCACCAACCCTTCCCGGCAGGTCTCTGTGGGGTGGCACACACACCTGACCACGCAGCCGATTTGTCAGTGGCCATTTTAGAGGTGGGGAAGGCAAGACACATCCAGGCCAGACGAGGTCACCCAGCAGAGGCTGCAGAAGGACCAGGACACCCCACATTGGGCACATCCTTTGCTGCTCAGCACCAATGGCACAAGGGGACCAGATCAGAGGCTTTTCCTGGCAAAGACTGGCAAAGCAGGAGCTCCGGGTGATCCCTGGGTCCCCCAGCAAAGGCTGCCTGATGACTCTGGGATGGTCCCCAGTTCAGCCGGCCACCCACAGCAAGTGCCATCCCTGCCACAAAATGGGGACGGTCACCTGCCTGCAGAGGTGTTTGTTTGCAAAGCCTGGCGGCACCTTGGGACCATGGCTAAGTGTTACGTGCTGGAGCCAGAGGCCTGAAATTAAAGCTGGCTCCACGACTGCTGGTGTCGACACCTGGTGATGGGAGGAGAGGGATCGATGATGGAGAGTCTGTCGCTCCTGATGCATCGCTGTCAGGGTCAATACACAATTCCCGGGGAGATCAGATGTCCAGGTTAACTGCTTTGCCTCCGTGCTAAGCCGATGGGCTGGCGGAGCCCTGTCCTGCTCACACACCCTCTTCCCCAGGCACACTCACCCCACAGCCCCCAGATGCCACCCAGAGCAGCCCTGGGGCTCGTGGCTCTTGTTTTTATCCATGTAGAGCTCAAGTGTAGTTCAAAAGGTGCCCAAGACTGGGAAAGGGACACAGGGACAACAAGGACCTGCCCTCCAGGAGATTCTGGCTGCACCAAACCAAACCATGGGCACCATGGGACCTCATGAAGACACAGGGCCTGGGGACAGCCACCACTTCATCTGGCCACCCAAGGGGCTGGGAGAGGAAGTGGGGGTGATGAGACCTCTGTAGGGGGGAGCTCCATCTGCCACTGGAGCATCCCTGTGCATCCCTGTCCTGAATTCCTGGGCAACAGAAAAGGCAGGAGAGGAGGGAAACTTGCCTCTCCTGCCTGGCACAGGTCCTGTGGGCTTAGTGGCTGTCTCCTGCTCCTCACCCTGGGTGGGTGGAGGATCCATGTGCCTTTGGCACAACACCTGTCCCCTCCAGGTGACACCGCAGACCCCTGTGGGACAGCAGAGCTGTGACAGCAGGGCTGCATGGTGCCCTCTGCACCAAGCAGATTTGTGGCATCCCACGACACCCTAAAGTCATTGCAGTGAGCCCAGGCAGGAGGCAGAAACCCTGCTTCACACTCATTCCCATGTGCCACGCTGGGCAGGATCCGTCCCCTGTCCCAGGGGGTCCTGTGAGGACGAGAGCCACCCGCAGCCAGACTGCAGCATCTCACCCCGACAGCTCCCAGGGGGGTTCAGCTGCACATTCCCTCCTCCAGCACAGCACAACCTACCCGGGGGAGCCCGCTGTGACCCCCTGAGCAGGGGATCAGGGGGTCCTACCTGCCTACAGCCCACAGAGCCACCTTGGGGGGGACACCGCATCACACTCGGCACAGGCAGACTTGCACCAGCCCCCCCCAAAAATCCCAAGAAAACAGAGCGCGGCATGAATAACAAAAGCAGCGATCAGTAAAGACTCTCCCAAGAGGCTGCAAGTTCTTCAATTAGAGCTCGCATTATAGGAATGAGAAACTCCACGCCGTCTTCCGTAAGGATAACACTTTTTTCCCCCTCTCTTTTAAAGAATAAAGGGAGGGAGGGAGAGGAAGGGCTGCATCTCTAATGCAACAGACAGGTCTGCTGAGATTCACTTTGGCTCTTATTTTGACTTTCATCTAAAAGAGCTGCCCTGGGAATCCATTAAGTCCAATTTAAATCGGCTCTCCGCCCTCACAGCTTCTCCCCGCCTTCGCGCCCCCCCCCAGCTCCCTTCTCCCCCCTCCTTGGAAGCAAACAAACACAAAAGCAAGGCCAGGCAGGGCAGGCAGCAAAGGGCAGGCAGCGAAGGGCAGCACCGGCGCGGTTTCGGAGCCGTTCCCTGGGGGATTACAGCCTTCCCCAGGGCAGTTGCTCCATCTTTATTTCCGCCCAAATAAACACAATCCGGCCACGTTTGGATACCGCCTCGGTATCACCCACCTCGGCGGCGCTTTTGGGGGGCCAGTGGGGTTTTGGGACCTGCCTCTGCTCCCCACACATCTCCCCCCTCCACGCACAGGCATATTTTCCCCTGGTTTTATTATTTTTGAGTACAATTAGCTCCATTAACGCCACAACCAGCAAAGTTGGATGGGATATAATCACATACTTCAGGTTTGGTTTTTTTTCTTTTTCCCCCAGTGAGCTTCCCCACCCTGAGATCATTCCTCTGCCTTTGGGAATCGCCCCCCGCCTTGCAGCCCTGCAGCCGGGCGAGGGACAGACCCCTCGCCTTTCATCTCACCACACTCATTCAAGCTCTGCTTCTGTCGTATAAGCAGTTTTCCAGCTCTTCTCCCCCCGCCCCGTAACACACCCGCTCTGCATTGCATCCTATTCATATGTTTTCAATCATCGCCGTTTCGTTATTTAAAACAAAAGCACACGGTTCCCCCCACCCCCGGCAGCACTCCGAGCCCCCTCACCGGGCTCCACGGTTATTCCCTGGATTGTTTGTTTATTAATGTCAACGGAGGATTTGGAGGCAAAATTTGCCGTGGGAGAAAGGGAGCAGGAGGTGAAAGTCCCACCGAGGGGCTTTCCAAAGGCGCAGCCAGATGTGCAAACCCCACGATTCCTTGGGTTATCTGCTAGATCCATTTTTTCCTGCCCCGCCAGCCACCGAATAAAAGAAAGAAAATCCATCAAGTCAGCGTTCTCACGTGCAGACAACGGCAAGGAGAGCCAGGCGCCCGCCCGCGGCACCGCCGCAACTTTTGGAAGTATAAAACCATGCACATCCATAACTCCTCAATTAAATAAGCCTCCCCGGGAAGATTTCCCTCTGCAGAGGCTTTCGCAGCCCCGTGCCCATTATTATTTTAACTTTGCAAAAGTAGGAGTCAGGACAAGCAAAACGAATCCATCCCTTCCACACACACAAATATTTCCAAGTCTCAGCTGTATCTTTGTTCAGACACCCATCAGTCGGCAAGTCAGGAGGGGTTTTGGACCGGTTGCAAATTTCTTTATTACTTCCAGAAAAGCAAAACAACCCCCCCACACGCCCCCCGGCTACTCCGTTGCTGCTGCAAACAGGACACACACACACACACACACAACACACACACACGCACGTATAATCCCCCCTCCCTCCCCAAACTCCGCGATGCCGGCGCCGTGCATCCATTCAATCGCAGCAGCACACGAGTTGCACAAGAGAAAAATAAATCCGGAAAAAGCTCTGTCCGCACACCCTCACCCGCGCCCCCCCTCCGCCCCCCGCCTACAATTCTGCTGCGGCTTCAGGAAAAAAAAAAAAAAAGAAGGAAAAAAAAAAAGGAAAAAAAAGCACAAAGATGTAGCTTGCAACAATACCTGCGATGGTCCTCGCTCTCTCCTCTCTCTCCTGCTGGCTCGCTCTCCTCCTCTTCCAGAGCACAGTAGCCAGATTAGATCCTTAGAAAAAAAAATGTGAGAAATAGCACAATTCTCCCTTTTTTTTTTTTTTTTTTTTTTGCTTCCCTTCTCAGCAGCCCTTCTGAGCTCCTTCACTAACCATTATTCATAGACCACTAGGGGATATAAGGTAATTAGAAACGGCCCTATAGCATCCAGCCTGAAAATGTAATGCCAGCGGTAGGAGTGGTGGAGGGCTCTGGCTGCGGGCGGCTCCGGCAGAAAGTGCTCGCTGGAGCTGGGGACCGAGGTGAGAAGTGGGGTGGAGGAGAGGGCGAGCGGCAGCGGATGCTGGCAGCTCTCCCGACAGAGACCAGGGTGGCCAGGGACACCGAGCGGCACCGGTTTGGGTTGGGTTTGGGGATGGTTTGGGGGGGCTTTTTTTAGATTTTTTTTCTATTTTGGAGTGGGCTCGCCGTGCCCGTGTGAGCCGTGCTGGGGCTGCGTGTGTGTGTGTGTGTGTGTGTGTGTGCGCGTGTGTGTGTGTTTGTGCCAGGAATAGCAATCAGCAGAGGCAGCACACAGAGCGCAAAAATGCCATCATGCAGGGTCAACAGAAAGCTGCAGACATTTTTTTTTCCTCTCTCTCTTTTTTTTTTCTTTTTTTTTTTTTTTGTAGGCTTAATCCTCTGGAGCGGGGGAGAGGGGAAAAGGAGGAGGCTGCTGCCTTCTTTATAGTTTTGATTTTTTTTTTTTTCCCTCTTCCAACCTCGTAGGATCAGATTAACCCCCCCTCTCCTCCCCTCCACGCACACACACACACACACACACACAGACACACACACAGAGTCCAGCCCCAGCGATCCCAACCCTCCGCCAGCACTGCACCGGGGAGATGCCGGAGCCGGCGCAGGGTGGGATGCGGGTCTGGCCACCGCGATGAGCTGGGTGGGATGAGCTAGGTGGGCTCGGCAGGGAAGCAGAGCAGGAGGGAGGCAGCGCGGGGGGGGGGTGGTGGAAGCAAATGAACAAATCACACCTGCAGCTTTCTGCGTGCCGGAGCCAGCTGCAGCCCAGGCAGCGACCGGCAGGAAAAATCCAGGCGCGCGGGCTCCCAGCACCATCATCTGCGGGGATTTAGGTGCACAGGGAGCTGATGGCAGCTCAGCGCTGGGAGCGATTGATTTTGGGGAGGTTTATTATTAGCAGGAGGGGTAAGGGAGGTGGTCACAAAGAGCAACCCTTGCACACACACTGATTTTTCCAAGGGGTAAATAAAACCCGCCGCAGAGGCGAGGAGGGGGAGCCGGTCCCCTCGCCGAGGCACGCGGAGCTTTGGTGGCCCTGGCACAGCGGGACACCCGTGTCCTGCCGCCGGCGGTGCCGGGATCGCTGCCGCGCAGCTCCGCGCCCCGGCCCCTGCCCGAAGGGTGCAAACGCCCAGCCCTGCCTCCTCCCACGGCTCCGCTCTGAGCCTCTCGTTAATTGAACTAAAGCTGTTCACCTTGATAACGCAGCACGGCAGCAAGTTTCCGAGCCGTACGCGGGGGGCTGGAGAGCTATTTGATCCACTTCCAAGGCGCTGCCTTTCAATTCAACCCCTTGCTCTTGAAGGATGGATAACCAGGCCCTCTCTTTTCCCTGTTAATTACTCGAGATAGGAGGCATCAAGCTGCAAACCAGACCAAACCTCATAAGGGGACACAGCACCTGCCAAAGCAGACTGCTTGTTCTCATCTCCCCCGTCCTTTTTCTCCCCATCCTCATCCTTATCCCCATCCCCACTGCAGACCCAGGCTGGCTGTTTGTAGCTAATACACCACAGCATGCTCCTGACCACCTCCAACTCCACACGTGCCTGTCTGCAGGATCAAGCCGGGACCTCACAGCTCTCCAGGGACTCGGTGTTATCCCCCCTAACCATCAAGCCACCCTGCCCTTCACAGGGAAGGCACAGCTTGGCAATGTTTGGCACCACAGGCCGTGACTTCTGCCCTAGTAAAGCTAAGGTGGGATAGATCCAATGGACACCACCCCCAGCTTCTCCTCTGGTTTTGAGAAAAGACTAAAGGATTTGTTATTTTTATACTACAATCCAATAAATTCAACAATCTGGTCTGTCCATGTCATTTCCCAGCTCTGCTGTGTTTGAAACCTCCACCTCCAGGAGTCCTGTGATTTCAGAAGGACCTCAGCCCTGCTCTCCTCAAACCCTGACCTCACCATGGTGAGGGGAAAGGTTGAAACCACAAGCCCTGGAGAGCCCCATATGCAAATTAAATCACCACCAAACACTTTGGTTATCAAACTGTGATTTTTCCGGCACCTTTATAGTTCTGCACCTACAATTTACGAGTTCAAAAAGGCTGATTTCATGACTTCTCAGCATTTATGAGGTCTCAATACTCACATCACCTCTGTTTGTGTGACATGGCCGTGTCTGTCTAAGCCCAACCACTGGCTCGGTGGGCGATCACCACCTATCATATAAATTAACTTTACTCATTAAAACCTCCAAGCTCATAGAGGATGCTGCTGCTCAGTTGTGCAGATGGAAAAGTTTCCATCCCCTTGATAAAATCTGGATCCAGAGCATCCTGGAGCAGATCTCACCCTGAGCTACCACAAAACAGCACGACCACCATCAAAAAGCCCCTTCCCATCTTCCATGCCATGAGAGCAGCGCTCACCTTGCTGATCAAAGTCAGAGGCTTCCCTGCATGTAACCCCGCACCTCCTGCCCTGGAGAGGCTAAAAAATAATGACTCATTGCAATGTTATTTCTGGAGCTGCTAAAACAAAGGCACTCCAGCTCCTTCGGTGTCTCACCGCTGCGACCTAAATGATAAGGCATCCTGAGAAAACTGAGCTTTTTCCCACCAGCTTCCCCTTTCATCAGGCCCTGCCATCCTCTGCCAACCTGGGATCCAAGGACATCCCTACATGGGATGCTCTAAGCTGGCTCTTTCTCATTCATCTTCCTTTCATCCCCCTTCCTGGATGACTTTCCCTCAGCCCCACTCCCAAGGATCCCAATGGATTGCTTTCTTCCCCTGGCCTGGGTGACACCTCACACCGGGTGCCACACACCCCGCAAGTGCAGTGGGCTCCTTGCAGGGAGGGAGCAGCAGCCCTGCCCCAGCTCTCATCAAGCTCCGTGCATCGGCTCCGAGCGGATCCGATGGATTTTCATTTCCTAACTTTGCCCTTCGGGCTATTTCTAACGAGCTTCCTCACGCTTAAAAAAAAAAATAAAATCCTTCATCCTGCAGCGTGGTGTCAGAACAGCAACACTCGGGATGACTGTGCCTGCGAGGAGGCTGGAAATTAATTATATCACAGTGGCTTTAGGTAGGGATCCATCCATTGACCTCCTCATCCAGCTCCCATCTGGGACCCAGGGAACAGCCAGAAATCCCCTCTCAGAGCAAACAGGCTTTTTTTTGGCCTTGAAAAATGTATTTTCATGGTGTGATGTTTGGTCCGTGCAGCACAGCCCTGGGTGTGGAGTCACCGCTGTCCTCCCGTGACCCCGTCCCCTCCCCACCCCCCACGCCCCCAGCCCCGAGCCCCCCGTGTAGCCTCTGCCTGCAGCACAGGGTCCATCCACCCTCCTGGACTCACCCCTCCCACTGGGAGGGAGGAATCAGTCCTGGGTGCTTTAATTTCCACTAATCAGATGTTTTAATGAGTTTCTCAGTGCCCAGCATATTCCCACTTCCCACCACCACCCCCTCCAAGGCCAGCCCCGCTCCCGCGCCGTGCCGAGGCCCCTGACATCTCGAAGGCTTTCCTTGGTGGGAGAGCAGCGATTATTTCTCTCAAAAGGTCTCTTATAATGGAAACCATCTCTGCATCCCTCCTTGGTCTCCTCCTGCCGTGACCCAGGCTCCGTCGAGAGGAGCTCTGCTCCGAGGCAGCGCCGTGTTTCCATGGAAAGAGTGAATAGCAGAGTCTTCCCAGTGGTTTATTAGAATTCCTTTTACTTCGATGGAGAGTTTTAGAGCAAAGTAGAAAGGCTTTAATGTGGGGCTAATGGAGCCCCTGGGAAGTCCAGGAAGGAAATCTCCCCTGGAGAAGAGGAGGCGTGAGTAGAGGGAGGGCAACTTTCAAGACAAATTCCTGGACAGGTTGAAATTTTTTTGCAGGAGCCATCTCAGGCAGCGAGAAATGGAAATGAATGTTTGTTTTATTTTTAACAGATGTTACAAAAGACCTGCCAGTAATTCAGCGAACGATGCAAAACCTAGATCCCACTCACTTTTCCCGGCATGTCTTCCATCCCCTCCCTCTCCTGCTCGGTACAAACGCTTATTTGCATTTAGCATATCATATTTAAAAAATAATAAAAATATTAAGCAATAAAATAACAATCGTACGCCACTTCATTTCCTCCGTCCCTAAGGCTTTGGTTTCAGTTTAAATCCTTGGTTGGAGCAGCTATTAATTGTTTTTAATAAATTTTTCTGTCTGTTCACATTTCCCAAACCTATCCTCTACTCACCCACTTCACCCTCTTGGCTGGGCCCCCATCCCTCTCTCTCCCTGCTGTTCCCTCAAGGAACAGCTCTTGACTCTGCAAAGTGTTTGGAGCCCCTGTGTGAAGCACAGACTGCAGCCTCTTCCTTGGGAAGAAATACAGGCATTTGCAGTTAAGAGATGGGGAGATGGAAAGGGGAGGAGGCACAGTGCGGGGGGGGTCCTAAAACCGTCCATCCAGGGTCTGGAAAAGGAGTAGGAGTGTGGCTCTCATAAAGCAACATGCAGAAGGTGATCCATGGACACACACCCACAACACTTGGCTGGCCCAAGGGAAACTCCAAAGTTGATCTAAAACCCACCATGATGCCAGAGGGGTATTTGGGATGAGGCACAGCATTTGTGAGTGTCATGCATGAAACCCAAACCTGGGAGGTCAGTGACAGTCATGGAATCCCAGAATGGTTTGGGTTGGAAGGCACCTTAAATCCCATCTTGTTCCAACCCCCTGCGTGGGCAGGGACACTTTCCACCAGGTTGCTCNACTTTCCACTATCCCAGGTTGCTCCAAGCCGTGTCCAACCTGCCCTTGAACAGTTCCAGGGATGGGGCAGCCCAGTTTCTCTGTACCAGTGCCTCATCACTCTCACAGGGAAGACTTTCTTCCTAATATCCAATCTATCCCTGCCCTCTGTCAATGTGAAGCCATTCCCCCTTGTCCCATCACTCCATGCCCTTGGAACGAGTCCCTCTCCAGCTCTTTTGTAGTCCTGGCCAGAGGAGGCCTGAATCCCACGGATACCAGATTTCCTGAAAATGAGCAACTTTGGCAGCTCCTGGTTTAACTCTTGACTGCAAAACACAAGCAGCAATGGTTCCCCTTTTCATGCCTAGCCATGGAATACCACTTCTCCTCCCAATACCGAGCTTTCCGAAGTGCAAGGTCCCAGGCAAACCTGGACCAGGCAAATCCAGGGTGATTTTCTGTTAGCAGCCCTGCATGAACAGCCCCGAGTGGGGCACAGTCCACAGTCCATGATCCCACACACCAGCATGCCAGTGCCAGATTCACACTGAATCAATGCCTTGTTTGTGGGATCCGAAGTGGGAAAGGAGGAGACGGGCTCCGGGAAGCTGCTACAGGTCAGTACTGATACAAACAGGGTGTCCACACATCCATTATAAATCCTAAAATCTGCCTGATTTCCAGGCAGAAAATGGCATCCGTGTGCATTTCCAGGTGACAGAGGAAAACTGGCTGTTTTCACTGAGCTTTCTCCTCTTCCCGTTACAATCCCGCACCTGGTTAGCAACTGTCGGAAAGAGGTTAATCACAGTCCTTAAATCAGGAACCTTGTTGTGGTATGCTTGGGATGCACATCTGTGCTCTCCATGGCTCTTCCCCGGCGGCATTTGGGAGAAGGCAAAATGCCAAAATAACCCCACCCCCAAATAAGCCACCCTCCCCCTCCCCAAATAAGCGACAAGCATCCCAGGGTGCAGGATCCTGCTGATTCCCTGAGCGGGTTCTGCAGCACACGTGAAAGGCTCATGATTCCCGCAGCCTCACCACAGCAGTGGGTTAAAGGCATCTCAAATAACACGGTGCTGGCACAGCCATTATGGGGCAGGAAAGGTTTTTTGGGGACTGGGTTTTTGCTCACCGGCCAGCTTTGTGACGGAGGGGAGGAGGTGTCACCTGGAAATGCCTTGGGAGCAGGAACAAACCATGGGGACCGGGGGTGGTCTCATGACCCAACCCAGAGCTCAGACCTTGGCAGAGCAAAGGCTGGAGCTCCAGCAACTCCCGACTGCCCAGCTTGGCTCCCGATTTCCAAGCACTGCAAAGGCTGGCCTGGCCTTGCTATTTCTAGGCCTGTCCCAGGGGATCACCCTCCTCTCTGTTTTGGGAAAAAGCAGCATTTTGGAGCCTCGGAGCCCTGGTGCTGAGCTGGGCCCCAGGCTGCTGGTGTGGAAGAGCCGGTGGCTCTCAGCACCGAACACCGAGGCAGTTCCACGCACACGCACGTGCACAGCCCGAAAAATGGAGAGGAATTGATCCCAGAGGCAAATCTCTTTTGTTCTAACCCCGCTGCTGTAACTGGATCTCCCCAGGTTCTCGGCTCAGGAGCCGCGGCGGATCACATCGCTTTCATGCCTTCTCCCAGTGCCAGCTTGTCACATTCCCCCGTCGCCAACGGCGGGGAGGGGACGAGCGGAAGGGGAGGCATCGCTCCCAGCGCTTGTTTACCTCAGCACCGAGCACAAGGGGTGTACGGCGGTAATGAGGAAAAACCCGGAGGGAGCAGATTGCAGAGCCGCGGCATGAGACCACCCCCAACTCACAGGCTGCCCCTTTTTAACGAGGTCCCCCCCATCCTCCTCCCCGCCAGGCTCCCCGTGCCCTGACATCCTCCTGCCTTTCCCCGCTGTCTCGTTCTGACTGCAGAAATGCTGATTCACAGAGCCCGGCGCAGGAGGCGTTTGGGAGGCAGCGAGAGCAGCACAACACCGCCCGAGTGCACCCGACCTCCCCGGGCGCCTTCACACCGGTGACTGGCGACAGCGGAGTCGCTGCAGATTAATCCGCTCTGCGCTTATTCCAGCACCTCTTTCCCAGTGACTCCCTCGCCTCTCAGCAAGGTGAATCCATCCCCTCCGCTTCCCGGGAGAGCTCGCATGTGGATTTTTCTCCCCCTTCTGCACAGGGGAAAGCAAGGTGAAAGATTTCACGCGCCAGGCAGTGAGATGCCAGGATAGCGGGATGGGGTGGATGGCACTTCCCCAGGGAAGTACTCTGCTTTCCAAGTGGCAGGGCAAAGCGAACAGCACCCTGACCTGCTGCCAGCCATGTGTCAGACCTCACTCGTGGATGCCTTTGATGCATCACCAGCAATCCAGACCCTGTCTCCTCCTTCCAGGGCAGCCAGTGCCTGGCGGCAGGGTCCACACCCCGGCTGGCTCCTGGCATCCACAGCCACGTCAAGGGCGCTGCACCATGACAGCAGCCGGCACGAGCAGAGCCTGCCCAGCCTGCCTCACCTCCCCTCTCCTCTCCTGCCAGCACGGTGCAGCTGGTGCAGCAGCAGGGCTGAAATCCGAGACAGCAAAAGGATGTTTTTTTGGGACAGGCTGTAGGAACAGTGTCCCCAGCAGCCCGGGGCAGGCAAATGGCTGCAAAAGCAGGGTATGGCTGACCAAGCATCTGGCTCCTCCCAAGTCCAGGTCTCTTCCCTGTGGAACAACCAGAACACACTGTAGGAGAGTTCAGGTAAACAACCTGTTTTACTCCATCTTGCAATCTGTGACCCCCTTCACCCCTTCACTTTTCCCCACTCTGGCCACTTCATCCCAAAGTCGCCTGTGGTGCCATGATGGATGCAAACACTTTGTGACCTCATGCATTGAACATTGCACGATGTGACACAGACCTTCGGGTCACCCTCACACTCCTCCCTGTGCTGCATCCCTCTGGACCAGCTCAGCACTGCTTGGACCACGTTGGATCCATCCCAGAGAAGGTGATGCAGGAGATGAACCCAGCATCCTGCTCCACAAGCTCACGGGCACACACTGGATCTGTCTGGGGACATCAGGACACCCTCTGGCATCACCACACTGCTGCATTTGCAGCCCCGAGGCTCAAAGACCAGTACCACCTTTCACTTTATTACCTCCATGTTTTTTTGCAGGGTATATCAAAGCTGTGATGGTCCCCTGGTCCCCTTTGCACAGGTGACCACCTGCCCACAGCCAGTGGGTGCGCTGGGCTGCTCATCTGGCTCCCGAAAAGCCATGGTGCATCTGAATAGATTCCCACCACACAACTGTAAAGGCCCCAGTGGGTTTGAACAGGAGCCCTTGAGGTATTATCTCAGCAGTGCCTCGAGGCAACCACCTGAATCCTTCCGTGACTGCTGCACAAACCTGGAATGTCTCCAGCAGCAGGGCATTAGGACAGGCCTTGCAGAGGAGCCCCCAGACCACCACAGCCAGCACCATCAGCTTTCACATGCTCCCACATGCGCCCAATCCTCATAAAACAAGGCACAGTGATGCTAAGAAGACCAAAGCCCAGATGCCAAGGCAGGAAACCAAGCTGAAGTTTTCACATTAATCATATCGAGCTCTATTCTTTTTCATCTATTTCAAGGCAAGTCAAAAAGAGGTTCACACTCTCCCCTGGCAAACCACAGAGGATGACGTGAGCCTGTCTCTTGCATTGCAAGTAGAGTGTGTCAAGCAATTAGCAAGTCATCAGGAATTCAGACAGGGTGGGCAGGATACGATCCCTCAAAGCTCTGGCAGGAGCAGAACCCACCCCGGAGTTTCCCATCAGGCATGGAAGGCAGCAGAGGGAGCAGGGGCTGTTGGTGAGCTCTCAGGAGCAGAGGAGACACCGAGTGCCAGCAGAGCCTGATGCCATAAACCACCTCACGTTTAGCCTGTGCTGTAGCTCAGAGGCCCTGGGCATTCAACACAGGTTTTTCCTCGCTCATTCCCAACCTCAGCAAGGTGACTGGGGCAATTCCAAGAGCTCAGGTGTCCTCAGGCATTCTGGAGGCCTACTAGGTCACCTGAGCACCCCACACATGACCCGTCCCTGGGTGTTTTAGCATTACATCAGCTCTTCCTGCTGCCACCAGTTTTACTCCCTGCAGCTCTGACCATGCTGGTTTCCACTTAGCATCCTCCCAGCAGCCCAGATCCTGCTCTCCTGGAAGTTAGCGGCAAAACCCATGCAGGAGCAGGAGCAAGCCTTCCACAGTCACGTTGGGACAAGATCTGCACTTTGGTCCCTCGGTGCTGCTAAAGCCACACCACACAAAGCCCTGGCACAGCACACAAGCTGTGGAGCGGTACCATCTCGCCAAGAGCACCTTGGAGGGGGACATGGTGGCTCCCTCGACACCTTGCTGGTCCTCATGAACACCCAACCAGCCTCTAAAGAAAAGAGGGAGGGTTATCCCAGGGTGCCAACCTGGGCGCACGGCTCCCTCGGCAGAAGGATCCGGCGCGACGGGCGGGTTGCGCAGGGGACGCCTAAGCTGCCACCCGCCCTTTCTCCTCTCCATTGCCAAGGTAGCAGCAGACAATGCTATCTGCTGGGTTGTCAGCCGGCCCTCCTCCTGCCGTCTCTTTAGCCAGAAAACTCTCCATCTGTCTCCAGATGGGGTGTTTCTACCACTCCAGTCAAACCGATTCAGAGTGGAACAATGATGCTTTGTTAACAAAACAATTTTTGTGTGTCAAGCCCTCCTTCTTGCGGGTTTTCTCCCCCCCCCCCCAGTCCCCAGTGGGTCAGCTTTGTGTGGCGTCCTACATTTTGTTGTTTCTTTCACATTTTAAAGGCTCCGTATTTTAGTACAAAAGGTGCCTGCGGAGCAGCTTTTATCTGCGAGGCAAGATTTGACACATACGCAGATCACAATTGCGACAGGAGCTTCGTGATGTGGTGGTTAAGGGTGGTGTCAGGACCTTCAGAGTGATGAAGCATTATTTCCAGTGATTTTTGCCTCCAGGATAAAAATTAGAGCTGATCCAACGCTGCATATAAGGCTTCTGTGAGCTGGAATCCCCCAAGAGCTCATGGAGGGGGCAGAGAGAGAAAGTTTGAGCTCGCTTTGGTGCAGAGCAGGTGTCAGCTGTGTCCATCCATCCTTCTCGTGTCCTCCTGTGCAGGACAGGTCACTTCTATCACTTGTGAGGGGAAGGGATGGGTACACAGAGCAAATCTACGTGCCTGTGAGTAAACTACAATCCTCTCCCCAGCACAAACCCTGTGGTGGTCCAGGAAGACCAAACCTCAGCCCTCCTGTGGCCACAGTCTCCTACTGAAGATCCTGGGGAATGTTTGACTTCTCCCCAGCTACCCAGGGTTGGATCATCCCCCTTGACCCTTCACCCAGCAGCAGGAAGGAGAGCTCTCTTTTCTCTTCCAAAGACATTTCCACTACACAGGCCTTCAAGAAAACCAGCTCTTCCTTTATTTTTCTCTCTTTTTTTTTTTTCTTTGCCCTGAAGCAACAAGCACACAAACCACCTTCTGCTCTGCACAAAACCAGCAATTCCCAGCAAACAACCAACCCACTGGCTCCAGAGCAAACAACTCCGTGTTCCTAAGCAGGCTGGAAATTTCTGCACAAGGGGGACTTTTTCTTCCAGCTCCCTCCACATTTGCAGGGAAGGTCCCTCCTCCTTCCTGTCCTCAGGTAACAGCATCTTCATGGAAACACCAATATTTTTATGAGTCATTCCCCTTCTTCCCCGCTCCTGCTCTGTGGCCAACACCCCTCTGCTTTCAAGATCAAAGCCGAAGGGGACCAGCTGTGTCGAGTTCTTTCCTTTCCAGCCCTTTCCATCTCCATTTGCAGCCGTTGCCAGCGCAGGTCCCTGCTGTTCTGACAGCGCTTTGTGCCGCCCATCCAGCACCGCAGCTCCGTGCCCGCCGCCTGCTCCCACTCCATCCCTCTCCTGCCATCCCTGCTCCTGCTCCAGCCACACTGGGGACACAGGGAACCCTCCAAAGCTCTGGGGTCAGTCCCCTCTGGCATGCATGGAAGCTGCCGCGCTGGCTGCCTCGGCTGCCCTGCCTGTCATGTGCTGATTCAGAGGGAGAAATGTGCTCAGAGAGAAATGGGATAATCTGCTTCCACTGAAATCCCATCCTAATTCCCTGTGCTTGCTAACTCCTCTGCAGACCAGAGCATGAGACTGCATCTCCCTTCCAAACAAGCCACTCCATGGGGACCTTCGCTCCAGGCTCCTTTCAGCAGGGGTACAACCCCGGCTGGGAAAGTCCAGGTCCTGCTGAGAAAGCAGCTGAGGGAACAGGAATCTCCTTTCCTATCCAAAAGGCTGAACAGCTCACACAGCCTCTGGTGCTGCAGCAGGGATTTGCACAGAGATGGGATAATTAGAGTCAGGGATGTGCTTCTTAACTGAGAGAGGGCAGGGTTAGATTAGATATTAGGAAGAAATTCTTCCCTATGAGGGTGGGGAGGCCCTGGCACAGGTTGTCCAGGGAAGCTGTGGATGCCCCATCCCTGAAAGTGTTGCAGGCCAGGGTGGATGGGGCCTGGAGCAACCTGGGATAGAGGAAGGTGCCCCTGCCCATGGCAGGGGGATGGAATGAGATGATCTTTAAAGATCCTTCCAACCCAAACTATTCTGTGATTCTACGATTCTTGATACATCCAGGAAAATCTGTCCATTTTTGGTCTCCCAGTGAGTGTTGTTTATGCCCTTTAGACGGAAGCTACTCCCACGTGCAGCGACTCACAGGTCTGACAGGTCCTGCTCTGGGTCACACATCCCATCCTTTGTGACACCTCATCTTGACTGCGCCACGTGCACCTCCTGGGTGCTGCCATCCTACGCTGTGCAGCAATACAATCCCAACACCTTGCTGTAACTCAGCCAAAATCCAGCTTGGAGTTGTCTCTTCTACAAAGACTTTAAAGAAAGCATCGCACGGAATTAAGTCTCAGTGCTTTTTATATGTAAAACACTGAATTTAGCTGCTAATGGCAATTCCCAGCAGAAGAGGAGGGTTAGTACTGGTGGGTATATTTATGAATATTTTCTAAGCAAATGCCGTGAGGCGGGAAATGTATCGGTCCTTGTGGAAAGCTCCCCGGGTTGCTGCTGCAGGCATCTAAATGCAAAGTTTCACCATGGCTTTTTGAGTTTTGTGCTCTGCTACACATATCCCTCTCAAATCTCTTCTCTCAGAGACGGTTTCCCAGTTTCCCAGCCTCTCTCCCGTGGTCACACGTGTGTCACCGTGACCTGCCCGGCTCAGCGAGGGCGGCAGCATCTCCATCCTCCACCAGCCACTCCACTGACTTGCCAGTAAATAAAAGTCAGGGGATCTACTTGACTGGTCTCCTTAGCTGCTCCCTCCAAAGTGGCAAAGGGCTGACATATAAAATAGCCACGTCCTGGATTTCTGGGAGGTTTTCACTGAGAGCACATTGTTTTTCCCCAGCAAAGCCAGAAGAGAATTTACAGTCGGTCCACACAGCGAGACTGTTCTGCTTTCTCTTTCCTGGGACAGAAACCCAGTTTGAAACAGATTGCTAGCAGCTAAATGCAAGTTCCTTAGCAGCTTCCAGGGTGAAAATATTCCCTCTCCAGATCTCCTTTTATGTCCACAACACATTATTCCGGTGGAGGGCTCTCTTGCTAAGAAAAGCTCTGGTAACTCCCAGCCTTGTCTCCAAAGTGGTTCAGGTGTGGGAGCCAGCTCCCCTGCAAGCATCCCTTGGTCCTGCTGCCCAGCTGAGATGTCCTTAATTCCTCCATCTGTCCCCTCCAGGCTCTGGCTGGCTCGACTCTCAGACAGTGAATACATACAGCAGGCTGCAAGGCTGCTTGTCCTAAATATACACTTTTCCCACAGCTTCAGGAGAAACGATGTCTTCTAAGTCCCCCAGCCCACTCCTTGGGGTGCTTCTGGGGCTTTCCGTGCTAAGCTGCCTTTGTCCCACACACTGCATGCAGACAGACAGGAGGTTCACACCAAAACCCACCTCTCCTCTCTGCCTTTAACTGAACCAAAACAAAAAACAGATGGAAAATCAAATGCTGGCAGTGTGAAGCATGTGGGCTGCACTTGCATCAGCCCTCCCGAAGCTGCAGAGTGTATTCCCTCCTGCTCCGGGGTCCCGGGGCAAAGCCAGGCCTCCCAAAAGGGTTACTGCTGGGGGAGGTGTCCTGCTATTCCTGCTTGCCAACCACCAAGCAGCATGGAGGTGGGACAGAGGGAAGGAAGCGAAAGCCAGAGGCAAGAGCAAGCTTAGCATTTTAGGATAATCCAGGAGGGACAATTTCCCTCTCCAACCAGGATCTGCATGATGCACAGCAAATGAGGAACTGGGCTGCAGACAGAATAGTGGGGGGACAGTCACAAAGTGGACACTGAGCTGCTTTTAACCAAGCTCCATCCATCCCACACACCCCCTGAGGCAGAGACCCTGTAGAGAGAAGACCTTGAGACCACAGAGTTAAGACTGTGCCCTAATGAATGCACGGTGTTCCGCGGCCGTAAGCCGCTCAGGTGCCCTTAATTCCAGGATTTCTTACATGCTCCGTGCCTGACTTTGTAACCTTAATCATGTATTTTTTAGTGTTGCTCTTGTGTGCATGTGAGCTTATCTCCTTTTACCATGGGCTCTTCTTTTCACTGCCCTTTTAAGATAAACAATACCCATGACTCTTCCATGCCCTCCTTTGCGAGCATCAGTGTCCCTAAACTTCCCTGAACGCGCCCCAGTTTTGCAGCTGAAACGGGATGAGCCTTGCAACGAGCGATGGGGCTGTTCAGGGCCAACCCCAGTTCCTGCTGGAGCCTTTATCACCCTCGGACGCTCAGAGGTCGCTCCCACGTGTGGATGAGCATCCGATAACCCCTGTGCCACACCAACACTCCCGGCAGGGCGCAGGAAGAGCAGGAGCAGAGGGGGCCTGCGGCGGGGGCAGGGACCAGAGGCGTGTTTGTGGAGTAACGCTCAGGCTGCCGTAACGGATTGCCTTGTTTACACTGGGCCCAGGGAAAATCACTCCAGGGATGGAGACACAGAAGCGTCCAGAAGCCTCTGAAAGCAAGAGAAGCTCTTCGTCCTCCTGCCTCTTACTTTTGCTTACGAAAACATCCTCCCCCTCGCACCCCGCATTGCTGTCAAGGGGCGGAAGCTTTAAAATCACTGTAGTAAGCACGGGAGGGATGGGGAAAGGAAAGGAAAAGTGTTATCCAATGGGAATGTGGCTCTTCCATGGGAGTGTGTGCTCCCCCTCAGCAAGAGGAGCCCTTGGTACCCAAGGACACACCAAAAAGGGTCACTGGGCCACAAGGTGCAGCAAGAGTTGCTACAAATTTCTGGGAGAGGGAAAAGAATAAATAGGAACCACCTTAAGGGAGGGGAGCCGCCAGCAGAACAGTTAAAATGACTAAATACTTTCCCAATATCACTCCTCCACGTAAGCATTGCTGTAATTGCCCTTGGGATGTTGCACAACAGCGAAAGGGAGGGGCAGGTGCTGGCAGGGAGGGAGCAAAGGCGTGCAAACCTCCAAATCTCCATCCCAGGCGCTGCTGTCATCGAGGAGAGACGCTCACGGATGTCTCTGCCACCTCGGGGCCCGCTGCTGGATTTATCCCCCGAGGGGCCATTCCTCACACGAGCTGGAGGACTCCCAGGAGGACTCACTCCTCATGCCTCTGAGACACAGCGGGCTGCCCCAGGGAGCAAGAGCAAAAGGCGAGGAGGAACAGAGCCCACGCTACACTGTGTGGCAAAAAAAAAAAAAAAAAAAAAAGAAGAAGAAAAAGAGAGAGATATAAGGGCTTCATTCAAGCACTCTCGCTCTCTGGAAGTCTCACGCAGAGCAGCTGGTCTTTAAGACTGATGCAAGCATGCCATGCAAGCACAGAGCCCTTCCATTCCTGGGTGCTTTTATTAGTGACACTCAGACAGGGGCAGCCACTCGACCCCCATGTGAAGGAAAACGGCTGACTCATTCTTCCAGCAACGCTTGAGAGCAGGACATGGTGCTGGTGCTCTGTAGCAGCAGCGTGGGTCCTCTCCTGCTTCCTAAGCCAGATCACCGGATCCGGGCTCGGCCGCCACACACGTACACACACACCAGCTAATCTGCAGATGTGCTGGGTCCCTGGATAGAGCATCCGCAGCCTTTGCTTCCAAAAGCTGCCCGCTGATGCTCGAGTCAAAAGGGAAACCTCTGAGAGATGCAGTCTCGAGGTTTTAAACATCTGTGGGCCATCAGCCATTAAATGGGAGGCTATGCTGGTTTGCTGCTCTCGGGTCTCACGCCAGGTTCATCGCTGTGCCGGCTGGGTACCGTCCAGCAATGCATTAAGTGATGTGACTATTTCTGTTCTCATCACATGTTTGCTCTCGTCCTCTCCAGGGTGTGTGCGGGGGGGAAAAAAAACACACATTCATTATGGAGTGTTATATTTTGGTAAGGCTTTTCATTTCTCTGCGTAACACTGGGCTCTTGGCAAAGGAGAAGGGGGATTTTGTTTTGCTAATATCCATGTACTCAGGTATTTCTGTTAGAGGAGGCAAAGTCAAAGAAATGCTAATCAAATATCCAGGAGTGCACAGTGCTGACATCCGCACCTCGCTACTATATGGCCTTTCATTAGCATTACCTAAATGTACGACCGTACAAAGAGCAGATTTCCTTAGCAACAGGGCTGCCTTCATATTTCCTCCCCACTACCCCCTGCCCTTAGAAGAAAAATGACTTCAGCTCTTCCTCCGAGCCGTGCTCTGTGCTGCAGCAGTGCTCTACGCTGCTGCCAGGCTTTGCTATATGCTGCATCTGGGACGCCTGCCTCTCCACGCCGGGATCTGCGAGCCATAAAGCAACCTCTTGACTTAGCTCTTCTGTACAGCCACAATAAAACTCCTCTTTTCCTAGCGGAGCATATGCAAAACAGCCCTGTAACGGCAGAGGGGGGATCCTCTCCTCCAGATGACTTACAGCTCCCATCGCCGAGGGAGGATGTCCAGCATGCCCGGCAGTGCTGGCATCGCTGGCTGGAGACTCCTCTGCTCCCTGCCACCTGGCTGAGGGGTGGCAACTGCCCTCGTCCCCAAACCACACTTTAAGCCACCTTTGCCTTGGGCAGGGAGCTGCCAACCCCTCCTCTCCCCGGATCTGGGCCAAGAAGACTGAACACTTCATCCTCCGCGCTCTCCCCCGGTGCCACAGCCTGGTGCGCTGGGCTATTTTAAGAGCTCGTCTGGGAGACTGGCACACGCACCGCGCTGCCGGGAACTCCCTGCTTCTGTTTCAAAAAAGCTGGAGGCTGGGAGCCTGCTGGGACTCACCCCTGTGATTCCCAAGGTCTGACCCTCCTCTCGCTGGGACTAGCGCAACGCTGCCGAGTCAAACGGAATTAGTCCCAATTAGCACCGGTGAAACGAGAGGAGAATTGTGCCCTCCCTGGCATTTCAACCCCCCCAGCCGGAGGCTGGGACCACTGAGCCTCCCCCTCCAGCCATGCCCCTGCTTTTCATCTCCCCGCTCTCCAACCTGCTCGTTCTGTGTCGCCATTCCCTGCCTTTTCCACACGGATACTCTCTCCCTTTCCCATTATGATAGGGTCTTTGATTGCACGATCGCATAACTATAATGAGACAAATATTTATTTTGCAGATATGGGTTAATCAGACCGAAGGTATAGAAATATTTCATGTGCTAATCAGAGTACCTTCAGCAATCAGTATAGTAAATAACTCAGGTAAATTAACATAGGAGAGTTCCCTTATCAGGTTTTAGTCTAAGATATATGTGCATTAAGGACTAATTTGCTCTCCCCCCTCAGATTTGGGCTGGAGCCCAAGATGAGGTTGAGACCAAGGTTCCCTCCCATCAGCTTTCACGGGAGCTGTGCAGGCTTTGCTCCTGGCAGGATCAGACGCCAGGATGAATATTCAGCAGTGTGAACGCCTTTGTTTTCTGTGCTCTGCACCTTTAAATTTCCAAGGGCTCTGCTGTTTTCAGCTCAGACAGCCTTTTTGCATTCAGTTCGCTGCAAGCTGACACAGAAGACACGATGGAGCAGGTTGTGTCTCCTGCTCTGAGCCCTTCACGCCACTCTGGCAGTGTTCAGGGGCCATATTAAGAGCCGCGAGTAATTAGTGAATTCCTCCTGCCCCAGCGCGGCGTGGAGCAGCCGTACAGGGCACCTCGCGGCAGGCTGGCAGTGGCCAGCGGGTGTACGTGGTGCCAAGAGCGGAGGTGGCTGCGGGGACACTGGGCCCCGTGTGTGTCCAGAGGGGCCGAGAACGGGATGAGCCAAGGGAGAGCCCGAGAAGGGCTCTTGGGTTCAACAGGCCTTCCCAGGGTGCTCACCCAAGCTCCCGCAAACTAGCAGTCCCAGGAGACACCTTATAGAGTCATTAAGGTTGGAAAAGGCCATCAGGAGCTGCCCAGATTCCTCAGACTCAGTGTCCCTTGCTCCGGTGTCCCCACACCCCACCCCAAAGCAGCTTCTACAACTAAATTTTCCCCATTTTGCTCTGAAAAAGCTCCCTCAGAGGAAACACAGAGGATCTGCCCTTCCCTCTGTCATGTTTTGGGTTCCCTGAGAACAAAAAGCACCAGAGGAATGGCAGGCATTATAGTAATGATGGTGACAAATTTAATTAGAGCAGGAAGCTCTGGAGTGGATTTCAAATGGCAACACGGCATTTTGTGTGAAAGCATTGCCTCGCTCCCCCCCGCTCCCTCCCCGCCTCCACCACACGGCTCCATCCAAACCCACCCCACCCCGCAGGATGCATCCCTCTAATTTTCCCACATGTCCCCTTCATCCTTCCCCCCACCCCACTCCTGAACCAACACATTCCCGCGGTCTGGAAAATGCAACCGTAGAGCAATTCAATAATACAGCGGCCAGATGTGCAACAGTATATCCAACATGTCATTCAAAGGAGCCCTTCAGTGGAGCCGAGACATGCTATCCCGCAATCTTAACTAATACATCCTGAGGCCCTGGAGGAGTTGATGGATGTATACAATTCCCTTTCCTACAGCTGTGGTCCCTTTTAGAGGGGGCATCCAGACTCAACAATAGCCCTGCTGTTGCTTTCAAGACAGAACCTCTTCAGACAAACCGGGCTTAATCCTGACCCCGCTTACGCCCGCCTGGACTCTGCCGGGGTCGGTGGGGTTTGGGAGCCAAGGGCTGGGAGCAGGATCCAGCCTCATGGAGACGCTGTCTGCCGTTTCACCTTGTGCTACAGGCTCTGAGAAACCTTGGTAACTGGTTGGAATATAACCACCTTGGGGAAAAGGCAAGCGGAGAGGAGCAGGTAATAAGATTTCTAACTGGTGCTGGTAGAAAGAAGGAAGTAATATAACAGTTTAATTAATCTATGCCTATTAGCGTTATTAAAGAAAACAGGGAGCTATTGGAGATTTACCTCGGAGAATATCATCAAACGGGGACCTTCTGTGGGGAATTTTATGTCTCTGTGCCCAATTTATAACCAGCACGGAGGTGTGGTGTTAGTGACAGCCAGTGCTGAAATGTCACAGTGCTTAGAAGTCATTAGCTGGGGACACAGGGAGAGAGAAAGAGAGGATGGAGGAGGGGACAAGGGAGAAATGGGGAAGGAAGGAAAAGGAATTAATTTAATTAAAAATATCTTTAGAGCCTGTCTCTTGATTTGTGTGGTTTTGGGGCTTGGCAGAGCTGCTGAGAACGGTGTGCAAGGAAAATCAAGGTTGCTGGGGCTTTTTGAAGCTGATAAAAAAAAATAAGCACACTTTTCATGTTCAGGAAGATAAATCCCCATTTTCTCAGTCTCAAGACAATCCAGTTATTTACTGACAGTTTTACTGTGAAATAAAAAGGGCTTTAAGCTTCTTTCTACTTGATGTCTCCATAGCCTGAATATTATTAGATCCCAGCCTGGTGCAGCTGGAGTTTTGGTTAATAAATTTAACGTCATTAGACAGAAAAGCCTTCGACTGAATGTTGCAATTCTTCCCCCCCCCCTTTTTTTTTTTGCCGTTGCAGTCAGACTGTATGTAGGTGGTAAGAATCAAAAGAAAGGAAGTACGCTTGGCAAATAGGGGAGTGCTAAAAAAAGGTTGTGCTCAGGCTGGGGGTTCAGTGCGAGGGTGTTTCGCCCACAGACAAGGCAGGGCTGAGCCCCCCCAAGGGGATGCACCCTGACGTGGCGCTGGTTTTGCAGTATCTCTCAGGAGAGCAAAACACTCCTGATTTCACAGTGATCAGGCATCTCAGGCTGCTCATCCCACTCAGAGGGGTGGCACTGTGGGTGGCCATGCCAATGCCACAGCAGCGAGGTCTCGGGTGGTCCCTGGCAGCAGTAATGCCACGATGCTCAGGGACTGCTTTGGTGCCACCACCACGGAGCTGTGCTCAGGGTTGCTCTTCTGAGAGGAAAAGTCTGCTTTTCCACCCAAAGTCTGCCTCGAGGCCATTGCAAGACCAAGTGTTGGTGCAGCAAAACACGTCTTGGTGGGACAACGGGGTGTGCAAGGGGAAGGCAGATGGCGGTGGGGCTGCTGTCCTTCCAGAGGGGAGGCAGGCAGCCGCGGCCTCTTGGAGCAGGGCTCGGTCCCACAGAGGGAGAGCTCCCGCCCAAAACCAAGCAGGGCCCTGTTCTCCCCATCAGGGTTGCCTCCATCTTGTGCCTCCCTCTGCCACCCCCTCTCCTCAGATGCTGTCCCCGCCATGGCTGCGCCTTCTCCCCCCAGGAAATGTGCCAACTGGGAGGAGGAGACTGAGGAAAACATCACAGCACTCTCATCCCCCACCTCACACCTCACCTGACTCTACCCCAGCTCCTGCCCTGCCACCTTCCCACCACATGCAGTGGCTGCCATGGCTGGGCCTTCTCTCCCTGCTGAGCCTGAAACATGGCGGGCTTGGGTGAGATGCTTCATTTTGGGGAGCTGGTGCTGGTGTTGGCTAAAAACGTGTCCCACACAGTGGGTTTCTAACCTCAAAACCCCACAGGTGTTGTGGACACCAGGAGAAGGCTTTAATGGTCAAAATGGGACAATGAACGACCCCGCACCTGGCAGCCCCGCGGCCGTCGGCTTCACTCCAGGAGAAACAGTCTCCAAGTCCTTTCACAAAATAAACAGTCGTGGCTGGAAATGGAGGAGCAAGAGAGGGGTCTCGGGGAGATAGCGAGGGGCCGGGGCTGGGCAGGGATGGCTGTGGAGCTGGGGGCTGCCGGGACGGGAAGGAAGTGGTTGTTGTGGGAGTAACGTCAGGAAGAGCCTCGGCTGGGGCCCGGGCGGGCAGGGAGAGAGGAGATCAGAGAGTTCATGGGACTGCGACAGGGAGGAAGTGCCCCAGGGAGAGGAGCCAAGGGGAAGAGTCCAGTGTGGGGCAGAGAAGGGTCCAGTGTGGGGACAAGGAATGGTCCGGTGTGGGGACAAGGAATGATCTGGTGTGGGGATGGGGAAGGGTCTGGTGTGGGGATAGGGAAGGTGTGAGCATCCACCCAGGCAGTGGCACAGGGAGATGCCTATCCTGGGAGCACAACTGACCCCAAAATCCTGCTGGATTCAGTGTATTCCCCTGCTCAAAGCAATTTCTAAAAAACGTTTGGTTTTTTTTTTTTAAAATCCCCCCTCTGGTGAATAAAAGCAAAACAAATAGCCCCAAGCAGTGAGGCTGGGTAATGAGCAGCAGATGGCTGGCGATAACAGGTACCTTCATACCTGCGCACCCCTAATCCACAGCCTTCCCACTTGGAGGTGCTCCCAGCTCTGTGGCTATCGCCTGCCCAACAATCCCAGCCCAGCTAGAGGATCTGGGAGTGCAGACAGCAGCGAGCTGCTTTAGGGAAATCCAGTTTGGAGCCAAGTCAATGCATGCAGAGTCATTAATCTAGGTCTGGTGCCAATAGGGATGGCTTTGCATTAGCCGGGCCCCTTTGTAGTTCAGACAATCAGTCGTATTCAACCAGCGCGAGATAACGCTGCAGAAAGCTGAGACCATCGCAGCTCATTCCTCCTGTAAGGGGCGGGGGGAGAGGATTTACAGGCAAAATAGCATTGCATTAATGGGACTGCTCAGTATTCTGCACAGACGCTGGCGGATAATGTCTTTGCAAACTAACTGCAATAAATTAATTAAATTAATCTACTATGCCGTGCTTGTCCCCACCCAACATCAAATTCAAGGATGATCAGGGCTTGCCTTATCCTCCATAGCCTACGAAAGAATCTGATCTCACTTGCTCTAGAGTTTCTGAGGCACTGAATTGCAAAGCACCACCTGCCTCACTAAACTAATCACCAGCCTGGTGGTTTAGATCACATCAGTTTTACATGTAATTAAGACTGTCCAGGAGGGCATGCAGCTGCTTACATGGTCGTTCCCTCTTATACAGCAACGTGCCTCCTGCTCAGATAGGTGCAATTAAACAAGCCTGTTCACAGTCATTAAGCATTAATGCACCTCATTAGCATAAGAACTGGAAGAAGCTTTGATGCAGGGAACCCCGCAGGAGAAGGAGATAGAGAGAGATGTACATACAGACAGGAAGGCGAAGGGCTGGGCCACCACCTTCTCGTGGCCCCGACCAACCATTCCAGCTCCATTTCTCCAAAGCAATGAGCCATGCCGTGCCCTCCTCCCCAGAAATGGGTCTGGGTTATCTTTCTCTCCCCCTCCCCCTCTTTCTAAATTATGCTGGTGGAAAGGAAAAAAAAAACCCACCACACCAAACTGTTGGGATATTAACCTAGCGAATCCATTAATAAGCTGAACTCTCTGTTGGCTTTGACACAGCACACTAAAGCTTTAAAGAGACAGGGCCCCAGACACTGGAGATAGGGGCAGAGACAACAGCGCTAACAAAGAGCCACTGTTGCCACGGCCGTGGCCATCTCGGGTAGGTCCAGCTGTCTTTGGTGTTCTGTTTTCCAGACACAAAGAGCAGACTGAACCGTTTTGGTCTGAATGGCTTTCATTTGATGGTAGAGAAAATGAGAGGGAAGAAAGAACCTAAGTAAAGTGTCCAGGAGAGAAAAAAAAAAAAGACAGGAGAGGAAAAAAAGAGCATGGTGTGCTGCAGGTCTCCAGTGAGAAAGGCTGCATCTCCCCCGAGCACAAAATGGGGCTGTCTCAGGGAGCAAAGGGAAGGCGACGTGGCGTTTCGGAGCAGGGTGGCAGTGGGCAAGCAGGATGGATGCTCCAGGGGAGCCAGGATGGATGCTGCCTGTGTCTCACCTGCTTGCCCAATGCTTTGTACAGCAATATACTCAGCACTGCCAGACCACAGACTACAAACAGCTTGTCTAGCTTGGTTTTTAATCTCAAGGGAACAACTTGTGTTTGTACAATTCCTGGCCCCTCTGGGCTCAGGGCCTGTTAGGAGCCTCCAGCCTGGACCATGGCGCGTTAACACACGGAGCCTCAGCCAGCTTTACCGTCACCATGGCAAGAAGTGGGCTTGCACCAGGACATGAATCAGCTGGAAAAAGTGAATCTCCAAGTGAAATGTCTTCAAGGAACCACCACATGCTACCATCGAGCCATTCCAAATCCACACCTCAGCCCAAACTGTATCCCAAAAGAGATAGGGCAGTATGTGCCCATCCTGAATAACCCTTCCGCTGCAGCCTCAACTTGCCCAAGTAATGCCCTTGCACCTCTACCAGAGGCCAAACCTTCATCTCATAAGCTTGAAAAACAGGTTTGGAATGTCCAGTCCAGGTTTCTCTATAATAAAGCACAGCCCTGAAAGCCAGAAATGGAAGCCGAGGTCGGATGAATCCATACCTACCCACTGGAGAGCCACGCAGGCTCGTCCCTACAGTACGCTCTCTCTAACCTCCATCTAGTCCAGCTCATAAGTGATAAAAGCGTCCACGACTGCAGCTCTCATCTGGGAAGAAGAACAAACAACCCAAGTAGATCTTACCACTGGGAAATGGTTTCTAAGGGTCTCCAGAGATATCCTCTTTCCTACGCTCATTCCATTAGTGCTGTGCATGCTCCATTGTCCCAGTCTCTCCCTCCTTAGTGGTTACATCCTACAGACACAAACAGATTTTGAATCCCCCGTAGCTCTTTGGCCCATGATGATAATAATTTTCCCTCCTTGAGCACCTTTTATCTAGAGATCTGGA
Organism: Atrichornis clamosus; assembly: GCA_013400975.1. Classification (NCBI taxonomy): domain Eukaryota; kingdom Metazoa; phylum Chordata; class Aves; order Passeriformes; family Menuridae; genus Atrichornis; species Atrichornis clamosus. The sequence goes on along the minus strand of WBMZ01007509.1, from coordinate 11,760 downwards.
AGCATCTCCCTGGCATTAATAGCTATTAGCTTCTCCACCATCACGCAACCTAGGGTGAGCACTGTTACATCTCACAGCTGAAGGGAACTCGGGCACAGCACAATCAGGGATTCACTCCTGCCAAGTGGTGCATCCTCTTGTGCCCTATCAGTGGCACAGGGATGGCAGTGTTTGGTCCCTGGATGAATTGGGCTAAATCCTAAAGGATTTGCCAACAGCGTCAGCAAGAGGAAGAGATCCCAGGTTTGTGCCTGAGTCACCAAACCCTCTGTTTTCCTTTCTGCGCCGAGAGAAGTCAACGGAAAGTCTCCCATGGATGGTAATGGGAAATTCAGGCTTTTTGAGTCAGTAAACAGCTTTTTTTTTGGAGGGGGAGGTTTGGGGAAAGAGGCTTTTACTGCACAGTCATTTTGATAAACCAAGGAGCTGAGCTTTTACCCAGCAACAGGCTGGGAGAATGACTGATGGAGACCATGACCCCAGTGAACCACAGCCTTGCTCCCCCAGTCCCTTCCCATTTGCCTTTTGTGATTACAATTAGTAGTGGGGGCTGGCAGGTGGGGGAAAAATGAAATAAAATAAACTAGAAGCACCCCCTGCCCCGCTGCCAGCCCCTCATTGTCTGCAGAGGCTGGCTGGGGCTCTGCACACTGCAGTCCTCTGCCCATTGTACTGCTGAGAACATGCGAACAGACGCTCTCGGGCGATGGGTTTTATTGAACGCAACTTCAATGGCAAACGGAGAGAGAAAGGGGGGGGGAGAGGAAAAAAAAAAAAGCCTTGAAAATCCATGCCAAAAAAAAGAGGTGGGGAGGGTGTTTTTTAATGCAATCAATGGCTCCTTCCTATAACTCTGCCTGTTGTGAGGAAATTTCTTTCCAGTAGCAGCCAGCAGCAGTCCCAAGGCTGTGACATTGCTGTAACGCTTGGAGCTCAGCTCTCTATCTCTGGCAGCAGCCCCGTCTTTTTGTCATTATTGGCTGTGATTGCAGGGGGTGCACGCCAGCTCGCCGAGTGCTGAGATATTGCTGCCTTCCCCTCCCTCTGGACAACCTGCCCTCAGAGAGGAGTTTGGGGAGGGGATGGGGGTGAAATAGGGAGCTGAATTCTCTCTGCCTCCCCTGAGTACGCTCTGATCCAAGCCCACATGGATAGGTAGAGGTCCCCAAGGCCCTTTTCGGAAAGCTCATTAGGAAAGTAGTGACAGATGCATTAGCTATTAAAAAAAGGCGGGGGGAGAAGCTATCATAGAACTTTAAAAAAAAAGCAGCAGCAGCCACCCGACAGTTTTATTGCTGTCAGATCCTTTTTTTTTTTGTGGGCACGTTGCAAAGCAGGAGAGGTTTGGGTAAATATCTGACGCATGCACGCACTTCCCATGCTCTGGGCTGTCTGTCAATAAACCAGCCGGGGTATTTCTCACACCCTCAGGAGGGAGCTGCCAGCTCTGCCCATTGCTGCTGCAGCTACTCACCCTTCCTATCCACCCCCAGCACCTCCTGGAGAGGAGGTTTTGGAACAGGCATGTCTGGCTGCATGCAAAGCTGTGGGAAGAACCTGCCAGGATGCCACAGGGGGTGAAAAAAAATGGGCGTCAGCTGCTGCCATCTCCGACTCCGAGCTGCAGCCTGGAGAGGACAGGTCTTGGCATGAGATGTTCCCTCCTGATCTAAGCAGAGGCTGCTGAGATGGAGCTCGAGTCCTGCGTGCCGGGACCTGCTGTCCCTGCAAGCTCCAGCATCGCACCCCATGGAAGGACAGGGAACAGGTCACATTGTGCAACTGCATCGGACACTCAGGCCCCTGTCCCTGCCTCACACCCCACATCACCCAGCCAGAGCCCTCGGAGCTCGGGGAACAGGCGTACACACATCACTGGGGTGCAAACCAGCAGGAGGAGTCACTTCCCTGCACCCAGGGTGAGCGACACATCTGGCAGCAGCTGGAAGCCACGGAGCCCCACACAGGGACTGGTGACCAGGCATGAGGCAGGTGGGAAATGCTGGGTACTGGATGAAGGTGCTCTGGATGGAGCTCTGGGCTGGTGAGCTGCGGTGGGCAGAGGGGCAGATGATGGTATGGGTTTCGTCCCTCCCCATCCTATGAACCGAAAAGGCCACCACTGCTCTTACACCTGTGTGAAGAGCAGAGCTCAGGTAATAACAGAAGAACAACAGATGTTGCACCTGCATGACGGCTCCCAAACGGCGCCAGACGAGCTGGAATTCACATCTGAGCCGCAACGGCAAAGCTCTTCCCACAGACAGCAGTGGGAAGCAGGGATCAAAACACCACTTCCACAAACATGCTCCCAGCACCAGATCCTGCCTCCACACACCGTGTTTTCCACGGACCATCCTCATCACTTCTAGACAGTCAAGCCAGACATGTCCCCTCCACGACCTCAGCATCCCTCAAAAAGGGGGCACAGCTACTTCAAAAGGAACTGTGGGAATACCAGAGGCAGCCATCAGCCCATGCCCCCCAACCTCACCTCCTGCCACCTCCCAAGTGAGTCAGGAGGCAGAAAAGGCAGAAACCTCACCGAAGGAAAACAGCGGCAGCAGCAACCGTCCCCCTCGGTCGAGTTTTAAATGGCTCTCAGATCCCTTCAAACAAATCTAAATGCACCGATCCTATTGTGTGCATAAATCTTTGCACCGGGGCCTGCACGCCTCCACACTATTGATAAAGAGAAACGAGTCTTAAATATTTAATGAGCGAATAAACCCGTTAAGAGGATATGATTAACTGCACGCCACGGCTCTGCATTTAAGGTGTCCCTGCTGTACCTTTAGAGGGGTTTTATTTTTAAGGGAAATCGGCAGCAGCAGCTGGTGGAAGCGAGCAGCCGGGCTGTGCGGGTGCCACACGAACGGGAACGCCGGCACAAGGCTCCACTTCGGAGGCATAAATATGCCACAGGAGCCCGTGCTATTAAGGGGGGCTGGGGGGGTCGTATTGACTCAACCCGATGGCAGGGGGGGCCAGAAAATAGAGCCAAGGAGGTTTGGGTTTTAGGTGAGGTGGCAGGAGCCGGGCTGTCGGTTAGAGAAGACACGTGAACTCTGCACCTTTCCGTCTCGCCTGGCAGCGAGGGGGCTGCTGGGGGGATCAGGAGACCTTGCAGCTATTTCCAGCTGAACCAGGGAGCTGGAGGGTGACCTTGGGCAAGTCACTTGCGGTCACCCTCTGCCTGGAGTCGAGCTCTGCACGAGGCAACTGGAGTCTTGCCTGCTGAGGGTGAGAATCAAGGCAGTGTGGGGTGCCAGGTTGGTTGAACCTTCCTTTTCTCCGCCTCCACCAAGCTGGCAGCAGCCTCAGAGTGGGGCTGGAGCACCAAGGGCCAGGATACAACACACCAGCCAGCCCACAGGATGTTTCTCAGGCACACAGAGAGCCGTTGATGGAAGATTTTATGACACCAAGTGCTATAAATGTCCCCTTGCTATGTGACTTTTTATGTTTCTAAATTATTTTGATCATTATTTTTACCAGAGCGAGGTGAATAATACACAACAAACCACCATGAATCATCACTCCAGTTTTTAGATATGTTAAATTTAGCTGTTTTGGTGCCACCTTTTTTGTTTATGTTCTCCAAGTGCTTCTTGCCAACAAGTTACCGGCAGGGATTTTTGGCCAGGAAGGAGAAGAAAAAAAAAAAGAAAAAGCAAGACAGACTGTTAATTTTGTTAATTTTAAGTGTCAACTAAAGATATCAGAAGAAAGTGAATTTCAAATTTTTAATTGCAACAGTTTCCCTCCCCAAACCTCAAGTCTAAAAATTAAGCCTGCCCAATCGGGAAGCCAAAACCCATCATGTGATACGAGATCCCAATTAAAACGACTCTCATTCTTGAGACAGAGTATTCACAAAAGAGCGAAGACCGCGAATTATTTGCAGAAATTATCTGGAGAACAATTTTGAATAATGAATACGATGGGGGAAATCGCAGTCACTTGGAATACTTAATGCAACTACAAAAAAATCACCAACCATTTGTGAATAGAGAAGAGGTGAAACGCGTGGAATAGATCATTTAGCACAGTCCTGCCACCATCAGTGACCATTCCATAAGACCGAGGCCCCTGCATGGCTGTAAATGCTGCAGGAATTAGCGAGAGCGACTGATGGACAGATGGAAGTCATGCTTGGAGATACACCTAATCAAAGAGGCTGTGCTCCCAAAGCCAAGTAGGGGACCCACACGCCCATGACCGAGTAAAATCAGGGTGAAATAACTCGGGAAACAGGATGTTCAAAGCAACCTCGGGCAGGAGGAAGGGATGCTCCGGGTGACGCAGCCGAGCAGAGAGCAGCTGGAGAGGAAGAGGCGCGTAGCCCTGACACACGCTGGCCAAATCCCAAGAGGCACAAGCAGAGAGTAACATCAAGGACAAGCTTCTGTGTGTTTTGCAGCTGGTGGAAGGAGTGGGAGATGCCCAGGGAAAGGAGAGGCTCCAGGCAGGTCTGGATAAAACACGAGTGGATGCTGTGTTCACCGAATGCCGGCTCTGGCATGGGAAATACTGGCCCAACAGCCAGGGACTGTGAGCATCCAGACATCTTCAGGGTCTGAAGCTGAGAGCTGGAAGCTCCAACAGAACCCACTCTGCCTCAGCAACCTCTCCTCCAGTGCTGGGCTGAGACAAACTCTGGCTTCACCCTGAGAGCTGCTCCCTCTGAGGGGCCTGAGCGTCCTGCTCAGAGCACGCAGGACTGGGGAAGCAGGAATCTGCTAAAACCTGGATGGTCTTTCTTGCCCAGGAGCCAAACTCCACGTCTTTAGTTAGATTTACTTTATCACAGCATGAGCTTTGCATCGCACCTACCAGCCCTGAGCATGGCGGCCAAAACCTTCACCACTGCCCGTGGGGTCCAGCTGGGAGGAAGGAGCTGAAGGGAGAAGGCAGGGAGAATTTGGGGGGCAGGAATAGCTAAAGGAGAGAGGGTGCTGGAGGACCCTGTGGGGCCACTGCAGGGCATGGAGGAGATGGGGACCTTGTGGGGCCAGGCACACTCTGCAAGCACTGCTCAGGTGGGAGATGCTGGGCCCTTCTCTGCCCAAACACTGTGTGAGGCAGAGCAGCGGTGGTCTGGTAGAGATGGAGCTTTTTTACATCCCAGCCTGGTCAGCTGACACTTATCAGGGTAACAAAAGGATACAGCCCGATCACAAGACAGGCTGACAGTGCATCTTCCCCTTCTGGGGAGGAAAGTCAAGTGCCAAAGTTGTAAAAGTAGTCCAGTCATCTTTGGTATCTTCTCTTGCCTGCAGTTTGACGTGTGCAGGGACGGTTCCTCTCGTCCTCTTTTGAAATGAAAGAGGAAAGAAAAATGCAGAAAATTCTGCATTTTAGGTGCAGGAATTAAAAATAAATCAAGTTCTTCCAATGTTTCAGGTCAAATATTCCCCAAAGCTTCTGTTACAGCAATCTAAGAAAGCAGAGGCTGGATCTCTTAAATTCCCTTGAATTCAGGATGTTTCTATCAATCTGCACCAGCATTTCAACAAGCCTGGCTGAGGATGCTCAGGAAAGCCTGGTTGTTATATGCCTGGACTGCGGCAACAAGAGAACCACTCAGGAACTGAGAGACTCATTATTTGTTATTAACTCACCTGGAATCTCTGATTTCTTACATGTTATTTTGCTACTTGGCTGCAGAGTGAAACAGCTCCTCAAAAAATAAAAAAAAGGTAAAAGTGAACCACCCACCAGTGCAGGATCATCTTTCCAGTGGATTCTAGTAGGTCACCAGCAACTGCATGAAAATAGTGTCCTGAGGGCTTCAGTGTTTGCTTCTTGTGCCCCTTTATTTACTGTTGATTCCCTCTGTGGCAGCACTACCAGCCCCTGCAGAGATCGCCCTGCTCCAGCCTCTGCTTTTCCAGGTTCAGGCACTGGGTATTTATTGCATTTGGCTGTTTTCAGAGCGTGGGTGTTTGCTTCACGTGTCCCCACAGAGCAGAGTCCCCTCGGAAAACTGTTCCAGGCAGGAAACTGCTGCTGCTCCTGGTCAGGGAATCACATGGGGAAAATCAGTTTCTTTTTCAAAAAATCCTCCAAGTGAGGAGTTTGTTCCGGAGAGATGGAGAACTGAGATCCCATGGGCTCTGCTCCTGCCTGTCTGATGGATTCCCCCCAGCAGCAATTTGGCTGGTATGGTGGTTACTGTAATGAATTTTTAGGGATAACAATTTGTTGGGATAACGACTTTATGTGCATGGGGCACTTCTACGCCCCAGCTCTCTTAGAGCATCTGCACGTTACGTTGCTAACCTTGCAGACAGGGAAACCGAGGCACAGAGCTGGCTCTGGAGAGGGACAAGGCTCCAGCAGCGTCTCCAGTTGCAGTGCTCGGGTGTTCCACGGATGCCACAACCCGGCTGAACTTTCCGAGGTCCCCCGACAAGGGATCTCCTGTGTCCCCTGTGTCCCCAGCTCAGCTGCCATGAGAGCTGCTGGCCTTGGTCTCTCTCCCTTGAGCACCACCTTCTGCCTCTGGCACCCAAGGAGCTCCTCTCCCGACAGCCCCAGTGATGCTCAGGGTACCACCTTTGCCTGCACCATCCCCAGGAGGGTATCACAGGGGGGCTAGTGCATCTCCACCGTGGCTGGGGACAGCAGGGAGGACAATGACATTTGCTGCAGGAGCCTGACATTGAACCCAGCCAGTCAGAACGGCGGGTGTTTTGCTGGCAAGGGTAGAGGCTCCGCTCCGACACCGTCAGCGAGGGGACAGGAGAGGGAGGGGAAAGGAAAAAAGCCGAAGCAGCAGCCAGACAGCTGCCTCTTCCTCCTCCTCCTTTTGTGCAGAAATGTGGTTTTGTTTGTCAGTCAAACAGATTGTTTTCTCCTTCTTTGCAGGCCAATTGTTTCTGGTCCTGCAAGATAAGGGATTGAAAAGGGCTATATTTTTATGGCACTGAATCCAGGCCCTCTGAATTGGAGGGGAGACATCAAGTGGGAGAGGGATGCCTGTTCAAACCAACACTCCTCTCCCCAGCTCCCCTCTCCAATCTCATTTCCACCCCCATTTTCCTTTTTTCTCCTTCCTTCTCCCGCCTGGAGCTGCCTCTCAGCCCTCTCACTATTTAATCTCCGTCTCTCTGGTGGACTCAGGAGGTTTACACAGCTTCATCCTCTTTGCACCATCTGCTGAAAAGAATCCATCTTTCCCCTGCTGCTCTGTCCGGCGGCTCTTCCTGCCATCCTCCCCCCAAAAATGGGGAAAGCAAAGCTGGTGCCACCGCATGTGATGTCGAGAAGAACAAAACCCAGGAGGGGGATTTCCTTTCCTGCTAAGGATTTGCCCAGAAAGCACCTTGGAGAGCCAGACCCCAGAGCGTGGCAGAAGCAGGATGCAGAGACGAGGGAGGAAAATGGTCAATAAAAGCAAGTCCAGGCCAGGCAATGACAGCAGGATCCTCTCCTGGCTTCTGCAGTGGGTTCAAGGAACCTGTGTCCAGTCCTCCTCTTCTTTCTTGTTGAACTTCCCCAAATCCACAGTCCAGATTGGATGCCGTGACTCACAGTGATGGAAATGCTGGAGCTATGACCACTGAATAATCGTCAGCATCCCAAGCCAAAGGATCTGGAGAAAGTCCTTGCTCCAGGGACCAGCAGGGCTGGAGGCATCCTCAGCCTCACTGTATCCCAAGCGTGAGTCCTTTGCTCCTATGCGCTGATCACATCACATACCGAGGACCAGAGGGAGGATTTGCCTCCCCTCCTTGGGGGATGAGAGCCTGGAAGGGGGCAGCGTGGTTCATATCCAAGTCATAAGCCTCTCAGAGCTCAGGCTTGAGGACTGAGATTCACTCAATTAATTTTGCTTTGGCAAAAAGTCCATTTTTATTGCTATTTCATGCCTTCAGTATAGATTTTCCCTGCTCGTCTCAAAGGGATAATAAAACCCAACTCATTCTTTTTATAAAAGTCTCACACTCCCTCTCTCACCAGGCTCTGTGTTCCCCAGCTAGAGATGTAAATTTAAAGGGGAAATGCTGTCATTTAAAACAAAACAAAACCAAAAAAAGCAACTCAGAAAGCCCAGCTTTGAGCATATTCCAGTTCTCAAAACTAGGCCGTGCAACCGAAGCAAAAACCAAGCTGCCACCTTCCCGCAGTGAAGCGGCATTCCCACAGCAATCCCAACCTCCCGCAGGGGAATCAGGGGTGACTGCCAGCCCCAGGAAGCCACTCTCCATCTTGTAGGGCTGGTGGTGGCCCTCAGCTTGCTGGGGCGTGTAGTTTTTGCCAGCTGGGTGCTGGTGGGCGCAGGTAGTGATCGCTGCTCGGAGCCAGCTCCTTGCGCTTGGATGTGACGCTGGATCTCCAACACCTGCACCTGCCTTCCACCTCCTCCTCCTCCACACCCGGTGAAAGCTTCGCTGCTGCCAGCCTCAGGCAGCTGGACCGGTCCTCCTGGGGGAAATCCCAAATCCACACGATGCCGAGCAGGTGAATTTTGAGTCTGTTTCTGAGCAGGCAGTGGGACAGGATGGTGGCAGGACAATACATGGATCTGCCTGCTCCACCCCAGCTGGGATGAAGCTCAACCCTGCTCTTCAGAAGGGCTGTTACTGTGGAGTATCCCTCTGAGAGGTGAAGAAGGAAAAGGGAAATTGCCTTGTACCCTGCCTTGTGCCCTTCTGTAGGAGATAGGATGCAAGCAGCGGAAGCCAAGTGGAAGTCCTGTCATCAGTGAGTGGCAGCAATCGCCTGGAGACAGGGTGGGGTCCCCAGCAGGATTTAAGAGCAGGTCAGATCCAGGTGCACACCTGGCACAGCTGATCCAGCCTGCTAGGACAGACTCAAGACAGTTCCTCCTGCCCTGGCTGTGTGTCTGATTTGGTGACGTGCATAAATCCACCATCACTGGGACTCTCCTGCCTCAGCGGGAACCAGGAGTAAATCCAAAGCAGAGCGAAGCCAAGCGAGGCAAGAGGACAGACACAGGTGCCTGCACGATGCCAACCTGGCATGGCACCAGACTGGGCCAAGAGGTGGCAGCCAAACCCTTCATATCCAAATGTTTCTCCTTCTCCCCATCCTGTACCCTTTTCCCGCACCCCACTGCCAGGCTGCCTGCATGCCTCGGCTGCCGGGAACTCAGAGCCCTGCCTGCATCTGGCAGGGCAGCCAGCGTCCATGGCGAGAGGAGACACAGCTCACCCTGCTCCTGCAGGTGTGCCTCCAACTGACTAAAGTTGTAGGGCAGCTAACAAGGACGTGCAGCAGAGGAAAGACAAGGAAACCCCCGGTGATATCACACTCCCTGGCTAACTCATGGTCCAGCACCTCCAGGCTCAGCTGTGGCACAGCTCCATCAGTTAAACCAAAGTTGTGCCAGTTTTCCGATGGCAGAACAAACCGTCCTTCCCTGCCGTGAGCTGCCAAGCCTGAGGGATGCTACAGAAAAGAATTCTGCAGCTCCCCCATTTCAGGGGGAAATCAGTTGGGAGTCCCTAGATTTTCCTGCAGAGCCCTCACAGGACTCGACCCTCCAGGCTGGAAAATCCTTAGTGTGCTCTGACAACCTCTGCAGCTCAGGCAGAGGCGAGAGATGATTAAGACTGGCTGAAATCTCCCAGGACTCTGACATCTGAGAGGCCCCATGCAAGGCAGAGAACCACCCTGGGCTGCTCCTTGCAACCTGCAACTCCCCTCACCTTAGCAGGGAGCTGAAGGGAGACCAGGGACCCAGCGGGGCCAGGAACCAGGTCACTGCTGCTGGTTTCCAGGCAGCAAAGGTTTGGAAGAGCAGAGGATCATTTAGCAGAGCGACAGTGAAGGTTCAGAGCAGAGCCTTCAAATTACACGCTACAGAGCACTTTTCCTGCCTAAAAGGTCTCTGAAATGACTGTGGCGGCTCTGAAACGAAGCACTCTGTATGCAATTGTTCCCTGGGGCTTGCAGTGGAGACAGAGCCTGGAGAGGAGAGGTGGGTCTGCGGTCCCTGGCACGGGCAGCTCCTCATCAGACAAGGATACACGCTTCTTCTGGGCTCCACAGCACAGCAGTGCCGCTTCCCTAAATCTCCCCGGTGGTTTCTACCAGTCGTGGTATTTTTTTTTTTAATTTTTTTCTTTTTTATTTCTCACTTCCTGCCTTGAACTTCACACAGTTCCTAGCCCTGGGCTGCAGAGCTGCTGCTCAGGGTGTGGGTGCCCCCCAGCCCTGTGCACAGACCCACACTGAAACCCCCACCATCACGGCTCTCGCCATGCCTCGAGGCAGACCTCGATCCCATGGGGAATGGGGAAGGAAGAGCACTCAGGGGGAACATGTTCTTTTCTCCATCTCACTTGGCTTCTTCCCATCTTTCTCCACTCCATCCCCCAGCAGCTCGAGGTTCATTTTCATCAGGCAGTGACAGACACCAGGAGACGCAGGGGCAGGCACCATGCACAGCCAACCTGAGCCTCACCCGCCGCGGGTCCCCCCAGCCTCTGTCACAGACACCCAGGTGACAGCACCCACATCTGCACAGCCACCACGGCGCTGCTCACCCACCTGGGGAACACATGCTGCCACCCTGGGAAAGGCAGCTGTGGGGCAGGAGTGCTCCACAAAGTGCCGGCACTCAGCAAAGAACCATTTCTGCACCATCAAGGAGGCTCTGGCAATGCCCAGGAGCTGGGGCAGCTGGAGCTGAGCTGGGAGAGCCCTTGGAAGGTGCTGGCACCACCAGCGATGCCCTCCCTCAGCTGGCACAGGGCCCTAGGAGCACTCTCCCATGCAAAACCCCAACTGTTGGGTTTGTTCCTCCACACCACCACTTTGGGAGGTCACCTGAGGGCAGCCAATACGGGCGCTGCTCGCAGCCAAGGGGAAAACGGGCAGGGACCAGTGGCCACAAGAGCTTTCACCAAGCCAAAATCTCTCGCATATAAGGGACGGCATCATGCTCCATCAAAGGCAGCGGGGAACAAACAGGCACCCCAACAGCATCCCGCTCTGACGTCAGCGAGAACCTCCGGCAGGTCTGCGACATCAGCCACGACACTTCCACCGGCCGGAGAGCCCTCGGGATGCCGACCCCTAGGCAGCTCAGCATCTCCATTGGGATCCCACCACCACGCTCAAGGTGCTCCCCCAGCAGCACATTTCCAAGTGGAGTGGGAATGGGGACACACACACACACACACAGACACAGAGACACTGGAATTTAAATGGAATTTCACAGCTGCAGCAAAAGGGCACAGGAGGGGCTCGGGGCTATCCAAGATGCACCATGACCCCTCTCGGCGTTTCGGCACCACCAGCCGGGAGCACCGGGGCCACCCGCACCCTCGGGACCGGGGGGGCCGGGGAGCCCCTCCGTGACGTCACCGAGCCAGGGCCAGGCTCGCGTTTTGGGGGGGATCGAGGCGGGTTTGGGGGCGTTCGGCGGGGGGACCGAAACGGGCTAGGGTTGGAAATGCGAATGCGGTGCGGTGGGAGCGCGGGCGGAAGGGAAGGGAAGGGAAGGGAAGGGAAGGGA
>WBMZ01007507.1:863717-885013 GCA_013400975.1 Atrichornis clamosus | reverse complement strand
CGACACACCTCCAGTGGAAATTAAAATGCACCATGAGCTCTTTGTGTTTTGAGGTTTTTTTGAGCTGACAAACTGCTCTAACAATATGTTTTATAATCTCCATGAGTTATTTGTTCATTTCAGGGCTCATGAAATTTAACAGGTGGCAGTACTTGTAAAGCCTGTGAGTTTGTCTTTGCAGGTTGAGAGCCTTGAAAATCCCCAACAAAGTGTGGATGTCCATAATAATCTTCATTGATCTGGCATGAAAGGCTTGGGGGAGTTTGCAATACTCTCTGGTAAACCAGAAGATCACATAGCCACCCACAGCATGCCATTTCTTTCAGTATTCTGTTAGGATCTTAACATGCTGAAATCCATCCCTCTCGGGCTCATGAGGACTACTACAAAGCCTGTGGGGAAGGCAAGTGGTGTTTTTAATCCTACTCTGAGGCTCTGTGGATTTATGTCCTTCTCTGCTCCATTTCATTTGGTTTTGCCAGCAAAGAGTTTTTTATTCTCAGAGGTCTTTCCTCTTGTGGATTGAGTGACTTAAGCTTAGGCTTTGACCAAATGCATCTCTCTGAGCAGGTAGAAACCTTGAATTAATGAGATGAAATGAGCGTGTCTCTTGTGTGAAACATGTCTGAACATCATACGTGTAAGCACAGACCGTGGTGCTGGTGTATCCAGCCTCGTGGCATAGATGTGAGCAGAGAAGAGAGAAAAGCGTGGCTTGGTGTTGGCTGTTGGACTTGAAGAAAGGCAGTAGAAAAATATTTGCTTGCATAGTCCTGTGGCAAACCCATGATAAAAAGTTGAGAGAGCTGTCACTTTTGGCACATGTAGGTAGCAGAGTTTGTAAGGTGGTTACATACCTGACTGGTATAAATATCGCAAGGGAGGCTCTCTTGTGCTGCTTTCCTGAATGGTGCTTATTTTAAAGTCCTGAATGGCAAAAAACCAGGCCTAAAATCCCTGACTCATCCTGCCTGGGGCACTGGCAGAGTGCAGAGGGTAGAGTTGGTACACGGAGGGGCTCTAGGCTACAGGCTGGTGCTACCTGGGCCTCCAGCACAGGGAGATGAAAGCATTTCCAAACTTGATTCTCTTTTGGAATATAATGGTTGCTGTATTCTTTCTGGAGAAACATCTGCCTGGGTGTAATCTTTCACCTAAGACTTTCCTTTGCAAATGCCCCATTTTGACCATCAAGGACTGAGTCCAGACTCTTGTAGTGGGATTCCCTCCCTAAAAGAAACTCCCTGATTTGTCTGGCTTGTGTGCATGCACGGGCACATATGTACATGCATAACTTTACACAGTAATTTGTTGTAAATTGCTGCCAGCTTTTGAACTTAAGGGGAGGATGAAAAGGCCAAGAAAATCAGAACAGGAGAGGAAAAAGCCCACCCTACCTTTCAAGTATCTCAAGTTCTCTTAACCAAACCTGCATGCTTACAGGGCCCATTTGGCATTAATGAAGCTTTGAGAAATATTTTTGCAGCTGGGCTGGTGCTAATGAAGACAGTTAGTTTTGGAAAGACCTGCATGCAGAACGCTGTGTTGCTTAATTTCAGGTCCCTGGATTGAGTCTGGGAATGCGTGTGGAGGGCTGTGGTTAAATGGTTGTCCTATCCTAGTGCTCTGGACTAGGCATCCACGGTAGGTGATGTTTGATTCAAGAGATAATAGATGCTAAAAAGTAGCTTGTTGTTTCCCCTGATGCTCTTGTGGCTGAAATGTGTGGTGTGCTCAGTTAAAGGGAAAGATGAGAACATGCCCAGGAGTGTGAAGGAAGCCCAGGAGAGCAAGTAGTTTTTATTTTCTATCATTCAGAACTGATGGATAAACCCTGACCATCCTGCTGTAGTCACGAAGGGTTTCACAGCAGCAGAACTGCTGGTGTGTGAGATGCCCTGGGAAGCAGGAATGGGGGAGCTTGCAGTGATCCATGTCCTGGTTTGGTGCCCTTGAAGCCCAGTGCACACCCAGCATATGATGGGGCTGGAGCTGCAAGAGTGAGGTGAAGGGTGTAACAGTGCCTCCTGAACTCTCTTCAGCTGCTTAGTGTGCAACTGATAATTCAGCCTTGATGCAAGTGTTCATGTTTACCCATAAAATTAATTTCTTGGTGGAAACAGCAAGCCATGTACTTCTTTTTGTTTTGGTTTAATTTTGTCTGTTGTATCTGTGCAGTGACACCAGCTCATACTAGGTGGTAGTAGTGTGTTTATTTGTAGAAAGAAACAACCAAGTTAGGAAAGAAGGGCTGTTTGGCTTGGTCTCCATCTCCTGCTTGCCCTGACTGGGTTAGTTGTATGTTATATTGCATAGAGAGTTGTGACTTCAAGTTTGCCCCTGAGCCCTGGAAGTGCTGTATGTCCCACTTGAACTGTCTGTCTTAAAGATGTTTCCTCTTAAGGATATTGTCTGCCTTTATTTTAGGTTATGTTTCCTTGAAACTCTTCTAAAAGGATTGCACAGATAATGTTTCATGGAATAATTTTTTTTCATTTGAGAGAATAATGTAAACGTATGCAAGCAGGATGTTATTGTGTGAAAGCTGTGATGTGTTTATATAAAGTGGGAGGGCTTGATTTATAACACTGAATATTTAATGGGAATAAGTCTGGGTGTTTGAGATCCCTGCTTTGTGTGAGTTGGCAGATAGAAGGGTGGCAGGTCAGGTTTTTCTGTATGCACCTTGAGGACTTTCCTACATTGATAATTTACATTGTTATGGCAATTCAGTGAGGCAAAAGGAAACATTTTTAGTTGGGGTTTTGAAAGCATGGGGAATAGGGGAAATTATTTCCCTCTTTGCCTGTCCTGATGTTTTTCCCCTTTGTCCCTGAAAGCATCTCCAGCCCCTGTACCTGCAGAGCATTGCACTGGAGTTCCAGCTCCAGGACATTGCTCAGTGGCAGCAGCAATAGACATGCAATGTGAGGAGGTAGCTGGAATAGCCAGTGGGATAAATTACAAGTTGAAAAACTTTAACTTTTTTTTTTTCCCCTTAAAGAATATCTCATTATGCAGGTGTCTGTAGGCTTCTTGCAGCTGTAGGGGTCTGCAGTGAGATCCACTAAAAAATATGGAAGGTAACTGTAAGCTATGCATGGGAAGACTGATATTTATTTATTCACTTTAAATCTGAATCTGTGTCTGCAAAATCAACATGCTTCTGATCTACAAAAAATCCCCACTGTTCCCAAAGCCAAGCAGGGAATGTGAGGGAACACTCAGGTGCCCAGCAGAGGGACTGCTCAGGCAGTGCCAGACTGGCTTTTTTCATGCCCCATTCCTGATGTTGGCATCTAAGGGTTGAAAGGCAAATGCATCTTTGAAGTGTCATTTTGGGGACAGAAAAAAACACCACAAGGAAGACTTGGAGATTTCTGGTTTATGAAAAATCGAATTAATTGTAGTTCTGCTCCCCTGAATTGAATTCAAGACCAGGTAAATAAGTAAAATGTTGATACTGTGTAAATTATTGTTTCTGAAAGTAGAAAGGAATTATTATAGCAGGCATAGTTAGTGATGAAGGACCACATGGTGATTGGTAAGCCTTTGAACATTAATGTGCTTTATCTAAATAGATATATGCCTTGTCTTGGCTAATTTTTCCAAGCATGAATCGATGACATGCAATCAGGAGATGTCAGAAAAGAAAGCATCCACCCTTGAATTGCAAAGCTCAATTGTTTTAGACACAATTGATAGTGGCCAGTATTGGACTCACGCTAATGGTTGCTGAAACTGTTAGATTGGCTTTTTTTTGTCAGATCTCAGATTTGGCCTGACAGCAGAAAACGTTTTCTATCAAAGTGTTGGTTTCTTTCCCCACTCTTCCTGTTCTTTTTTAGTCATTTGACAATAATTTACTACTTTGCTTAGCTTTTTAGTCAGTTGTCTCCCACTCCGGAAAGCCGGGTTTCTTAAGTGCTTCTATGATGCCAAGTTAATTGCCCGAAAATAAGTGCTTGAAGATGGATCAAGTATTGTCTCATCAGCATTCAGCAACCCTGCCAGAGCATGGGAGGGGGAAGGAAGGCAAGGCCAGGAAGGTTTGAAGAAAAGAGGTGGGGAACAAAGGAAAGCAGGACTGTCCTGCAAATGGCCCTGGCTGTGGGCAGGCAGCAAAGCTCTCCCTGGATGTGACTGAATCCCTGCTGTACTTGCAGGTTGTCAGGTGAAATGGCATCAGTGCTGCAGTGTGGACATAGGTGTGATGGATCTCCCCTCCCCCCAGATGAGAGGGGGGACTGTGTTTTTGGGTGGCCCTGGTCTTGACTCTTGCTAAGGCCAAGTTGAGGCATGTACCTGCCTATTCCTTGTTACCACTGCTTCATTTTCTCTGCTTTTCTACAGAGCAAGGAGGGGGAGATTGGCGTTCCTGACTTGTCATTATGGTGAGGATGATTTTTAGATAAATGAGCAGTCTCAGAGGTATGCCTAAAATGCAAAGATACTTGTATGAGTGATCATACAAGTTAGAGAAGTGTGGAGAGCAGAGGAGAAATTACAGCTGGTGCCTGCGAGTCCACCTTGCTGCTGGTATGTGATGCAGTCAGCACAAGACTGGATATAGCACAAAACTTTTTTTCCATGAATGGTATGGAGGAAAAAAGAAAGAAAAGATAATAGCTACTGCAGTGAAAACATGTTCATTTGAGGCAGGACAGGAAAGATTTTATTGGATAAAGCATCCCCATTTAGGCTTGTGAGGGCCTTTGAAGGAGCTGTGGGGATGAGGAGTGAAGACCAACATCAGAAACAGACATTGTGCAGGGACTCAAATGAAGGTTGGGTTGTGCTGAAAGGCCCAATACCTCAGCTGTGGGCAGGCCAGCGGCTCCTTGAGAGAGCACAAAAATGTTGGGGTACCTGGCTGCTCAGCCCTGTTTCTCACCTTGAGTTGTGTTCCCCACGTCTGGGGAGAGGAAGGGGGCTGCCGCCCCCTCCAGACTTGCCAGCACTGCCAGGGCTTTTTGCTTTATCCTCCTTTGCCAATACAGCCAGGGCTTCTCCCTGGGATTTAACAAATCCTCTACTATTTCAGGGCCTGAGGGTATTGGCAGGGCTCTTGATCCCTCCTGCCCCTTTCTTCCTCTGACTGCTTATGCTCAAGTGCATTGGATTCTGCATCCCAAGAGATTTCTTGCAGTGTTCTTTTTCTGGGACACTGGGCAGATTTGCTCTAATGGTATCCATATTTGTGCCAGCCCCCTTACCTGACCTCAGTGAGTTTCAATACCTTTTCTGCTTGCCTTTAATCTGGGAGAGCCGCCCTGCTCTGGAGAGGGAGCAGGCTTTTATTCTGGCTTGTGCGTCGTCAGCGGATTTGTTAACTAAGCTTTATATGTAAAATGTTTAATAAATGTGATGTCAGCGCTTTAGAGAACCTTCCTGACTTTCACATCCCACTGGCAGAGCCTGCAGTCAGAAATACTTGCTCTTGCACTGGAAAATTTGATGTAGGTGTGGGAATATATGTGTAGTCTGTATTAGTCACTTCGGAGACCACATCTATTATTTGAAAGCCTTTTCTACCTTCCCACCCTCCTCTTGAGATCAGAAATGTTGCAGTCCTTTAGTTGATTAGGCAGGACTGAAAGTAAATAATTACAGTTGAAAAGCACTCTGAAAATTGTTTAATATTGCTTTAACAAGGGCTCTCCATCTACATCTGTGCCCTTTGTCAGATGTGCAACCCTGGATTAACACCTCGGCCTTTCTTTGCCAGTCGTCTGTGAATGTTGCCCCATTTATTGCCTGTGTTTCTGCAGGATCTTTCACTGCCGTGTCTGTGCAGCTCTTCCATCTCTCATTTGCCAAACAGGTTGGAGCTGGCAATAACCAGGGAGGAGTGTAATGAGCCAGGGAGAGCCCAGCATGCCTGGTGCGTGGATTCAGCTGCATCCTAGGTGATGAATTCGCACGTACACCTTTGTCGGTGCTCGCACAGTAATGTCAGCTCAATAACATCCCTCCAGGATGGCAAGGTGGATTTTACATTTATAATGAATGAGGATTTTATTGTTGTTGCTAGCAGCAAAGAAGTTTAGAGACAGTCCCATTCTCAGCCTCATGAGAAGCAGAAATGATGAAAGAAACATTGCGGCACTCCTCAGCGCACATTTGATCCATCAATCACCCAGACAAAGCGTGCACTCCTAAACCATTAAAGTGTGACATCTTCTTCTCAGACTTTTGAGTTTACTGACTTTAAAGCAGCAAGTCAATTAGGAAGCCAAACCTAGGCTGGAAGAGAAGAAAAAAACACTATTAAAATACTAACTTGACATGCTTAGGTTTGTTTGATAGGCTAACAGACTGCTAATATTTAATTTAAAAAACCTGGATGTTGTCCAAGGCAAACTTATGAATAGTATAAGTCATATTAAAGCAAACTTTCATTAAGCAACAGCTTTCTCATAATTAGTTTCAGCAGAATGATATGGTTTCAGAGAAACTATGGCATTTCTTTATTTAGGTAACAGAGCTTTCCTCTAAAGGTTATTTCCAGAGAGTTACTCATCGTGTGGTGTGATGAATTAAATGGGGGACAGATAAATCCAGAAGAAAACTTGGGCCAGGAGTCCTGTTCCTGTTCACTTCCCGTCAGTCCCTTGAACATGAGCATTGCAATAAAACTTAACCTCTGTAAGCAGTCACTGGGGGTTACTTCAGGGGGGAAGTGTGTTGGTCACAATTTTCTGTCGGAAATGCCACTGTTAGTTACCTGCCCAATGACTGGGCAGGAAGAAAAGTACCAAGACACATTCAGTGTTGAGTGGTTCTGAAATGAGATTGTCTGCTTAAGGAGAGGCCAAGGTAGTCAAATGAGCATAGTGTAAACAGAAAGATTTGACTCATGTGTGAGATACTTGTACCCTAAGTGCTGTGGCTGAAAAGGATCGTGTCCATGCCACTGAAAGGCATTAAGTTTTGTTCCCTAGGTTTTGGACTGGTGTAGGATTTGTTCGTTTGTCTTTCCTTTCATAAACGGTATTAAGTTAATTGCTTATGAGGGGAGGAATGTGCACAGAAATATCCAAAGGGAGCTAGGAGTCCAAATTCTCTTGCTCAAGCTGTCCTTGATTCCTTAAATAGAAATACACACATGCAAAAATATAAAATGTATCCCAAAATAATTAGATAGACATTAGGGTGTTTAATTAGTGGCATTTTTCTTTTTTAACTATTATTATTTTAAAGCTTTTCTACTTTCACAGCAGTTCTAGCATTTGACCTAGCAAAGCCTCTGCAACAATCAGAGCAAGGGAGGTTTTATTACTCTTTGGCGTGTGTTTGTTTTCAGAGTCCATGCCTTAGAAGCTGTAATGTGCATGTGTGACAAGTGTTTGTATTTCCTGGGTGAGGGGAATGAGTTGTGGGAGATAACGGCATCAGCGAGTGGCGTCAGCAAGAAGCGCTGAAGGTGGCCCTGGGCACGAGTCCTGCAGCTGCTCCTCAGAGGCACGGGAGTTCATGTTCTTGACAGCTTCCCCTCCAAGGTCTTCAGATTGGCTCTTAATTGGCAAGCTCATTAGCAGGCTCACTAACAGGAGGGAGAGCGAGCCAAATTTGTATTCTGTCAGCACTTGCTGTGAGGAGTCAGTAATCAAATAGCTTTTTTACAGTGTCCTTTTTGGTGTCTACTTCTAATGGCTCAGGTTTGTAGGTCTGCTATAAACCCCAATAAATATAACAGCCATTAATAACTGATTGACCAAGGGGATTTATGTAATCATGGGATTACAGATGCTAATTCCTTCCTGCTGTCATGTTTCTGCATTTCATTGATCGGGGAACTGGCTGTAACACTGATTTAAACTAATGGCATGACAACGCAAGGGTGCCTTTAATGCCACTTAGATGCCAAAAGGTTGCTTGGATGGAGCGATGCTTGGGCTGGTTTCACAACGCTGGAAGAGGGAGGTGGAAAATGGTTGTGTGTTGTGAGGGCAGCTCCTTCAGGAATTGCAGCCAACTCGCGTAGTAGTCATCTCGGAGGAGGCAGCCAGACGAGGCTGCAGTAAGCCTGCCTCCTGCTCCCAGGCTTCTCCCGTGGCTGTCACGCCTGTCTCCCCACTGTGTGTCACCAGCTGGTCACCCATTAGGCTGTGTGTCGGTGCCCTTCCCCTAATTGGTGTGGAGTGGTGCGACTGACTGACACCAACTCTCAGCTCATGCACGCGTTTGAAACTCATGTTCTTAAAACCCCTTCAAGCCTCTTCCAGAAATTACTAAGGAGCGTTTCCTCTGAGGTACTGCCTGAGTGTCTTTCCTAACTGTCCAGGTCTTTCATCTGAAATTTGATCTGAATTTTCACTTGCAAACCAAACTGATTTTTTTTTTCCAGATGTAACTGAAATGAATGCTGATGGCAGGAAGTTTTGGTTTGCTGAGCCCAGGATGCTCTTGCACTGGGAAGGTGGAAATACTCCAGGTTGCAGAGGCACTGTGTATAGGGACACACAAGGCACTGTAAGGCACCTCTTACTGGGCTGGCTTGTTCCTCTCTGCTAAAGTCCTGCAACTTGAGTTAAAATGAGAAAACTGGGCCTATGAAAATGTGTGTCAGCTCATCAGTGTTTTAAGTAGGCTATGGGAAGTGCCTCTAATGAACCATCTTTTTTCCATCTTAAAGTAAATGAAGTTAAGCTGGGAAAAAAGCTGAATAGAAAGCATCAGATGGCAGTGGTAGACAGTCAGTGTTTGTAATGTGAAATGTGCTCTCAATTCCCAAGGCATAGGATGCAGGTGGTGCCACGTGTGCGATGCCTTTGAACGCCAAATGCACCAGCTACATCTGAAAGGTATCAAACCCCTAATCTGAGCAGCGGTGAGCGGTTATCAGCTCTGTCAGGCAAAATCCTCTGTGAAAAGTGGCTGCTGGTAGAAAAAACAGACAATATGCAGAGATGAAATGCTTTTCATCTGTGTTTCTGAACTGGATGTTTTCCCCCAAGCTTAAATTATTTTTTCTTTTTTTTTCTCTCTTTCAAAAAGGCAGCACTGACAGCTGCATAGTTACTGTGAATATGAAGAAAACAAATAAAAAGTAGAAGTGAGCTTGCTGGGCTGATGCCCTTGCTCTCTCATGTTGTGGTGCACAGAGCAGAGCTTTTTGTAAAAAAGCTTTTGGGGTGCCATTTTCTGCTGCACCCTTCCATCCAACAGTGGAAACTATTCCCAAGGATAGTAGGTCTTTGCCATCCAACTCTGAGAACAATAGCCCTGTTGTACTATTTTGATAGGTTTCAAAAAATTAGGCGTTTCTGGACAAGCTTTGCCATTTCTCCTTCCACCCTGTTCCTGGCCATATTGTCTCTTCTCTGCTGGGGCTTTGGTGCATGGATGGGCACAGCTGAGGGAAAGTTGCTCTTCTCCAAAGGGAATCTCACTTTGTTTTCTTAACAGCTCCATGTGTTATGGCCCTCCTAGGGCTTAGCTGGTATAAAAAGTAATATCACAACTTTGTGTGTCTATTAATTTCTATCTTCCTTTTTTTAATTTACCAGCAGCTCCGAATTGAGTATTACAACTTAAATGTTGTATCTGGGCTCTCTTTCAGGGGACAGCATGAATGAGCAGCAGATGCTGGATTAATGTCTTGTCCTAATCTCCTTTTATTTGCAAATATCCAGTTCCTTGCAGATGGCTGTGAACAACAAAAAGCATACACAGCCTGCCTCTGGGGAAAATTAGGTTGTTTGTGGCCACTGCTGTCTGCACTATAATCCCTGCCAGCAATTTCTTCTTTTGTCACCAGAGCGAGGGTTCAGTGGCACTTCGGAAGGCACAGCACAGCGAGGTGGTATTGGAAGCAGCATCCCTTTAGGCTCTGAAGCAGGGAGGTGGAAAGAGAAAGAAAGAAAGAGGAGGACTTTCTCTTTTTAAAGAGCAGGTGGTTGCATTTGTTTCTTGTCATCATCCTTTCAACCAGTGCCGTGGAGTCAGGACAACCGGCTGATGTGAGCTTCTCTCCTTGCAGCACGGGATGTCCTCCTGTGGCAATGGGCTATCTCTGGAGCTAATTTCAAGACAGACTGTCAGTTCTCCATCTTGACTGCTGTCCTTAAGCGTAGCTGATGTGCAGCAAGGCAGCGCTCATTTGTGACTTTACTCTCAACTTGTCAGAGTTTGATAAAAGAGATCAAATTTGATGTGATGAATTAAGGGCAGGGCTGGGCAATAACTGCTCTTGTGAAAGGTGGAGGAAAAAGCTGCTTATCAGGAGATAATTAATCATGAAAATCAAATGATCAGATTAATCTTTGTGACCTGGCTGTGCCTCAAAGACTGCCAACAGAAAAATGCAGGGAACTTCCAATAAAAAATTAGGTAGTTCTGCAGGAGAGATGAGCCTGAGGCACTGTGTGTGAGCAGTGGTACTGGGTGGTACTATAAAACTTGTCACCACTAACTACACAGCAAGGAGATTGTACTGTAGATGTCAATGCCACATTCTTAGCACAAAGTGGAATGCTTTTCAGCTCTAAGAAGGAAGGAAATTGCAGAAGATAATTAGCTACCAATGATGTATCTCTAGGGTTACCTGAAGCAGCTTTCTGCTAGGAAAGTAATCTAGGAGCCAGCCTGAGTTTGTCCTTTTTCCTTTTTTTTTTTTTTAATGTGAGTTTTTATAGGTTTATATTTGTTTTATGGGTTATAAAGATCATCTCCTTTCTTCTTATCTCTTTGGCCCTGCTGCCTGTGAGGCTGGGGTGCCAGCTCTGCCTGCAAGCCGGTCCCGGGGGCATTGCAGCTCGTGGACCAGCACATGAAGGTGAGCTCTAAGCAGAAAATGACAGTGTCTGCAGGTAATTTAGGAGAGGATCTGATGTCTTTGCCTTCAGAGCAAAGTCCCTCACACCTTCAGTTTGTGGCTGCGTGCCTGTCAGGACTGGTAGCTCCACTAAAAATAATTGAAAATTAGGCTTCTCCATCACTTGAACACCTTTAAAGGTGGAATTAGTTAGGAAGATTTTTCCTGTAGCAGCTTAAAGCATTTTGAAAGTCTGTGAAGTACAAACATACCGGTACTGTAAATTGTAATTATAATTGCAGCATGAGACCTACTTTTCATCAAGTCTATCGTGGCAGCAATAGCAGTGAAGCTGTGACAGGACAAGGCTCCCTTGTCACTCTTTCTGGCACTTGAATCAGGTTGATTAAGCATCCTGCAGGTATGCAGACATGTGTTAGTTGCACCTTTGACAGAAATATGTCTGTGCCTTGAGGCTCCTGCATTTTTGGAAGTATGGGGTTTATCTTCTTTAAAGCCTAGAAATTGAAACAAGTTATGTGCATCTTTTTTCACTGTAAAAGCTGACAAAATCACTCCAAAATATAGGCCCTGTCCTAAATCCTCTGCTGTCACTGGATGCTCCACCAGGAATGAGCAGTGATGGGACAGGCCTGACTCTGGAGAGAAGAAGCCTGTCTTCCAAAGCAATGCTTTTAATGTAGCCTTTGCTCCATTTTCTCCTTGTCTCTTTGTTAGAAATTTTTGCTCAGTAATTGCTTTGAAATTTGAAATTTTTTTTGGCTGCAATCCTTAAGAGAAGGAAGCTCAGCCAGATGTGCTCTCAGGGTTGTCTGTCACATGTACCCCTCTGGTGTGAGTCATCTGACTGTCCAGTGCATGTCTCTATGCTGGTCCCTCTGATTTTTAGGGCAGGAAGGCTGTTTTGTTAAACTAAAAAAAAAAAAAAAAAAAAAAAAAAAAAAAATTTGATATTTCCAGATGGCAATTAAGACATGTCCAGGGCTTGTGCCATGACATTTTGTTCTGTCATAACTGCTTCCTTATGCTGTTGCTTTCTGATCCTCTCATCTTTTCATGGCAGAATGCTGCAGGTGGCTTGGCCCAGGTGTAGCATCTCAGGCAGCTGACTTGAGGATCCTCTTGAAAGAAATATGGTTTTTGCACTGTTAAACAGACTGTACTTATTTCAAATTCACTTAACCCACTTTTAAAAATATTGCATTCCTGTCCCTTTCCTGACACGTCTCCAACACTTACTCGGTGTCTCTGAATTCAGGATGTTGAAGGAGGCTTTGCAGGTCAATGTCCTTCTTGGAAGGAGATTTGTTTTATTGTTTTTTGTTTGCTTATGGGGCATTTTGTTGATTTGAGCAGTAGTAGTGAATCCCCAGGGGACAAAGAGCTGCAGTATAGTTTCGAACAGACATCAATATTTTGCTATTAACTCCTGCTGGTTTGGAGTGTTGAGACACATCCCTAGGGAGCAAAAATACCCAAGCCGTGTTGTGGCATGTTGTTTGAGCAGAGGGAAAAAATGGGGCTTTGGAAATCTGTGCATGCTTCTGCTGCAGGGTGGGGTGCAGTCCCTTGCTGGGGATGTCCAGCTGACGGCCTTCAAGTGGGTTTTGGGTCGGTTGGGGAGCAGAGGAGGCTTACCTTGTCCCCAGGCCAGCTGGGGTGGTGGCAGAATGGGGTTTGTGCCCTGGGGCTTGTCCCTCGACAAGCAGTGCCAGTTTGCTGCAGGACCAGTCACGGGCTGCAGCCATATGACCACTGTTGCTCGAGCATCCTTTGCGTTCCTTGCTGTCTGTGGAAATGTCTGGAGGGAATCACTGCAGACCAGCCCTTGCCAGTCTGGTGTAATCGCATCTCTGCCAGTCCCAGGGCTTTTCTGGCATTCCTGCTGAGGGGGTGCATGCTTGCACTGACCAATGCTTAGCAAAAGTCCTGTGGCGTGGGTTTGTTGTGGGATCTTTGGTTTGGGCTTTTTTTTTCCCCTTGGAGCAAACTGCCAGTGTCTAATAATACCGAGGCTGATACATCTGTAGTTTGGTACAACAGATCAAGGCAGTGCTGCCAGCTCTAAGAATAATGCTGTCTCCAAAGCACATGGAGAAGGATTAAATGGTTTTCCAGCAACCTGCTGCCATCTGTGCAAAGCATTTCCCAAAATACGCTGGTAAATGCCTGTGGGAAGAGCTGGAAGTCTGGTTGTGTTTGCAAACCAGTAGATTAGTCATTCATCCTGTCGGCAAGGTTAGGTGGCAGCAGCCTAGGTGGAAAGACAGCCACAGGAGAGGGCAGTTACAGAGCCAGCTGTGTGGAGTCGGAGTGTGGTGGGGAAGGAGAGGTGGCAGCACCAGAGAGCTGGGACGTTTTGAATCCTTACTCAGCAGGGATGTCTGCCAGAGCATCGGTGGTGTTGAGCAGAGATTGGCCATTTTGAGCAGGACAGCGGCGGCAGTGGTGTTATTATCACATAATTTCTGTAAAGATGAGAGGCTGTTCTTTCTACAGATACACTTTGAGCCAGATTCTGCAGCCTTCTCTTGCATTCAGCAACTTGATTTTCTGAATCCCGTGGGTTTTGGTGAGAGCTATTGAGTGCTCAACCCAGATCAGCTTGAATATTGGTGGAATAATCTGGTCTTATTATCCCAAATGATATATTGAAACTCTGTAATTAAAAAGGGGAGAGGGATCTTCAAAGCATTCTGCTTTTCATACCGCTATCTTGCTTAAGAAGTGTATCTTTCTGAGAGAAGCTTTCCCACTGAAGTGCACATCTCTGCAGAAGGAAAAACAAATACCGACTGACATAAGCTCTGTTCTTCCTTGAGGCCTGTAAGATAGCAGCATAAAATGTGACATTTAACATCAGCCTTTTCTAAAGGCTTCTAGATAATTGTGAAGGATTCTTTTGTTCAGACCCAGTCACTTTTCACAGATCTTAGGAAAAAACTCTGGAGGGGAATATAAAAGCAGAAACCTTCCACTCTGATCTGGAAAACACTGCACTAAGAGGTCTGTTTTTAGCAGCTGTCTTACCTAAAAATTGATAAGGCTTTAGCCATCTTGCTCTTGCTGGAAACTTGTGGGTTCATGACCATGAATTCAAAGCTGTTAAACTGATGCTTGTCATACTTGAAATGAGTCAGGACTGTGAAGAGTCAGTCATGAAAATGATCCATTATTCTTATGACCTCTGCTCATATCAAGGCAGGATTAGTCACTGGAGTTTATCTGGTGTCCTGCCATCAGCTGTTTTATATGGAAATCATGAGCTCTTTGAGGTTGAAGATTCTGGCTACTTGGTGTTATACCACCTAGGGCACTGGGGCTCAGAGCCAGGATTGAAATTTTCATTCAGCTAAAATTATTCCAGGGAAAACATTTTGGTTTGCAACTGGAAAACCCTCCCCGCCCCCCCACCCCCCCCCGCCAAAAAAAAAAAAAAAAAAAAAAAAAAGATAATCTTTCAGTCATGGTCAACAAGGTTGCTTTTGATGGTCCCAAGTCCTTTTCTGAAAGATCAGGAAGTCAATTTGAGGCTTATAAGTAAAAGAGAACATACTCTGCTTTAGAAAAGTGACATTAAACCAAACATACAAGCTTTAGCACAAGTATGTCAGGGAGGCTGGACAAGGCCGTATCACAGATGAGTTGCAGGCTCCCAAATCCCAGCTCCTTGCCTTGCCCCCAGCCATTCCATGCAGCTTCTCATCACCAAGCAGGGTAAGAAGAAAGCTTTGCTGCTGGTGGGATATGTCAAGCACTTAATTGGACGTGAAGTTTTAACTTGAAGAAATGTGCAAGCTTCAGCCTCTCTGCTTATGGTTTGGGGATTGTGTGCCTGCTTGCTTCCCTTGGAGGAACTCTGATTTGCTGCTCTGAATGCTTTCTGTGAACATCAGGACTTGAGTTAAGACTGTACAAATTCATCCATTTACATCTGGCTTCAAGTTGAAGTTGTAAATACTCCTCTGGCACCGTGAGAGAAAAACAAGGGGTTTATCCCAAGTCACAAGCATCACTGGGGTGGGGTTAACACTTCCCTGAACTTTTCTTGGGGGCTTGAGCTGAATTTCAGATTCATGGTGAAACCTGAATGCAGGTCAGCACAGTGCTGCCTCAGACATGGTAACAAAAACCCTTGCTTGGTGCTATTTATAATCTTTTAATTTGTATTCTGGCCTGCTGAGCCCTCCAGGGACTGAAATAATGGTGACTGTAACTCAGCTCCCAAGAATGAACCATTTCTAGCAGGGTTGCTCTCTTCTGTAGCTGTTGAGTCCCCATTAAACAATCCTGTTGGCCTGTCTCTCCCCCTCTCAGAGGGGCCTTGTAACATGGTACAAACACAGGCAGTGCTTTAAACAACCTGACTGGCCCAAGCAGCAAGAACTTTGGTGTAGTTGTGCTTCCACCTGGAAGGTTCCCAAAGCTGAGGCTCTGGCAGCACTGACCTTCCCCTCTTGCTCCACATTCCATTTCGTTGAAATCGGTAGGATCTTGGCAGTGTGTGTGTTGTGAGGGGCTTAAAAATGGAGCAGAAATACTGGAAGGCAATCTGAACAAGGAATAAACTCAAAGCAGGACGTCTGTGGAGTAAGAGGAGCTGTAATATAGTGGATTAGTTGAGAGCCAGTGATTTCCTCTGTTGTCTGCCACAAGTCCCTTATATTCCCACCTTCAAAACCATTATGTGCCTTGCTGCCTTGTTTTATAATATGTAATTGACAGGGACTTATTTGCCTGGCAGTTTGTATTTGGCTATTACAGGTTTTTACAGCTAGGAGAGACTGGCTTATCCATTTTAACCTCCAGCATGTCACTATTCTTTTATTTTCCAAGCATCTTCTCTCTGGATTCCTGTAGCCCAGGTTTTAGGTAGCCATAAGCATTGCTGTTATTCCTACCCTCGCTTGTACTCAAGAATATGTTGTTCTGACTCTTACATATATTTGGACAAAATGCTGTCAAGGAATGCTTTCCCTCTTCTTCCCTTAGCACCAATTCCAACAGTTCCTGTGCAAGCAGCATATCTCAGGATGGGAAGTGCTGGGGTCTTGCTTTTCTGGCTCTTATCCCTGTACAAATAATCTCAACTTACATTATCTGGTGGGTTTTGTTGGTTGATTGGTTGCTTGCTTGCTTGCTTTTTGGGGGGATTTCTTGTTTGTTTTTCTTCTCCCCTCATCTTTGGTGTTGAACCTTCAGCACTGTAATTAAGGTGCTTTGTCCACTGATTGCCCAGGGCTTTTGGTCCTGTAGTTACTTGCAGCAAAATGCAAACTTTTTGAATCCATAAGATGGTGAGCAGCAGTGCGTGCCTGCTTTGTGTACAAACCTTCTCTCCCAAGTAACTTCTAAGTGTGATATTATACTGTTTTGGTTTTGGTTTTTTTTTTTTCCTTTATAAAAGATAAAGTGTATGGCTGTTATTTAGATCTGTGGAGATTTTTTTTAATGTTTGTGAATCTGTACTATTTTCATGAAGCACTATTATTAGTAGCAATACACATAGGCTGTGGCTTACTGATGGCCAGATATACAAGCGCTGTCTGCTTCTTCCAGGTAGCCAAAATAAGCTAGGGAAGGAAGCAGAGTTTCAGGGAAGGGGACCAGTTTAGGATTTTGCACCACCCTTGCTGATTGCAGTTCTTGATTCAGTTTAAAGTGTGCTTACTCATGGAGGCTGCACGTGCAGCTAGATACCTGATTCATGGGCAAATTACTGTGAGACAACCTGTGCTGGCACACACTGGCTGTTGTTCTGCAGGAATAGTTTGAGATGTGTATCACAGGGGAACAAGCTACGTCCTGCTCACCGTGGCATTGGGTGTGTGTACAGATTGACCAGGGAACACGATACAAGGCACCTTATTTCAGAACATGGCGTTTGGGACAGTGAAGTGCCAATGCTGGTTTTATGGCCAAGTTGCTGTCCCAGGCAGAACTGCTCTTCTGCTTCCAAGCCATTTCTAGTGTTGCTTTGTCCTGATTTCCACAGTCTTCCTTCAATCATAGTAGAAACAACTTGGGCTTTTTATGTTAAAATTCATTATTCTGATTAAGGAAACCGATGATGTCCAAGATAATGTTTTGTGTTTGCAGCTAGGCGTCAGTTCCCCATTTATTAATATCCATCAGTACTTCTCTGTTATAGCTGAGTGCAGTTTGGATGAGGCCATAACACAGTACTTGAAAATGATGAAAGAATGTCTTCTCAGGCTAAATCCTTGCCTGTCTAAGGCAGTGTTGTGGTACTTGGGCGTATTGGCTGTTTTGGGCTTGAGCACAGTTTAATGAGCTGCTTCTTAAGCGAGCAGAGGATTTTTAGTTTTGCTGCAAAAGCTCAGAGTCTTCCTTCACTGTGTTTGTGAGAGAATGGTGACTGGGGTAAAGGTGCTGTGCCTTTCCATGTGGGAGCAGTGTCTGCTGGTAGCATAAGCTGCTGAAAGCTGCTCTTCAGAATTGCTTTTCCGAGAAGTTTCATTATTAAACTCTCTGTATTTGGTATCTTCCTTGAAATCTCAGCTCCTTCAGTTCCATTACTCCATAAGAATTGCAACTTCAGATTTTGTCTCTGAGCTGTGGAATGGACAGAACAAAAACTCAGACAGCATTCTGGTAAGGGGAGGCATCTCCCCTTCTCTACACTTGAGAAACCTAAAAGGTAAAAAAATAATCCAGTTAGTCCTTAAGGGGGTGTGTGTGTGTGTGTATTTTTTCTCCTTTGAGAAAAGAAATCCCAATTTTTCCTGCAAAGTACAGTAATATTAGAGAGCAATTGTCTGCAAAATATAAGCAGTTCAGGTGTATTGGGGGATAGCACTGTGGAAAAAACAGAGAAAATTAAGGTAATACAGGCCTTTTTTTCTTTTTTTGGCTCAGGATCAGGCAAATTTTTTGATACTGCAATTTTTTTTTTTTGTTCCCATCCCATGTTCATGCTTTTCTGTGCATACATTGTAAACAGGTGAGTGGAGGCATTGCAGCAGGTAAGAAAAGTAATGCAGTTTGGCCTTGCATTTATTACTCTGTTGTTGTTGCGTTAGGTGCAGTCTGTGTTGAGTTCCTTTAAATATTTTTTAAAGTCGTAAGAGCTTAAAAAAAAAAATATTCAGGTGTACATGCATGCTGTTTACTGTCGGTCAGCAAACCCCAGGGAGAGGCGTTTCATCATCTACTGGCTGAGAATTTAAAACCAACAAATCCCTCCCCTGCGGAGATATAAAGCCCTTGTGAACAGTTAGTTCATTATCATAGCCTCTCTTGTGCTCCCAAGTTCTTTCCTTCAGAGAATCACCTATTTCACAACCCTGTTGTGTGAAGGGCCTCGGGAAGATGACGGCTGTGTTTTGGGCTGGCAGTGGGGAGGAGAGAGCAGAGTGTAGCTGGGCATCCCTTTCCTGCTGGTGAAGGGAGCTCGTGCCGGAGGTGACCTGCTGCTTCCCACCTCGGCGCTGGGAGCAGCGCTGGTGATGCGGTGGGATGGCACCTTTTGGCTGCCCGCTCTCTCTGCTGCCTCGCAGGTGCCTGGGATTTGCGTTCTAGGGGGAATAAGCATGGCCTTTCACACGGGGGGAAAAGAAGAAAGAAAAATGTTTGTGTGCTTGACCTGCGTTGCAGGGGTGTCTGGCAGCTCGCTTTTTCAGCTAATGCTTTGATGTGTATTTTCAGAGTGGCGGTGACACTGTGAATGAGGGACAGTGACTGACCTGAATTTTGGTAAAAAAACCCAAACAAAACAGGCAGGCAGGCGATTTCATCAAGTGCCAGAAGAAATAGATGATAGACTGGCAAATGATGTTTTTTTTTATCTTTTAAACTGTGCAGCTCTCATTTCCCTGAATGTGTTTTAAAGTTGTTTTCCCCTTCCATTGTAAATGATAAACTCTTCCAAGGAGGGGAGCAATCATTTCTACATTGTACAAAGTGCCAAGACACATTGGTACTTACATAAAGAATGACTGTTCCACCTTTTTTCTTTTTTTTGTGTGTATATGTCTTCCTACCTGTCTGACATATCTTTTTTTGGCGTCCTCCTACCTGTCTGACTTAATGAAGACTGTTTCTCAAGAGGCAGCCTTTTTATTGTGCTGTCTTCTGTAGCCGTGGACTGGGTAAAAGTTTATAACCCTTTAACAGCAGCTGGGAGAGGGTGATGGATAGGTGTCCTATGCTGAAGACAAGCCTCTTTGGAGAGGGGCATAGAATAGTTAGGTTGGAAATTGAGTATAAGATTGAGTTCAGCCATAAGCCTAGCACGTCCATCACTAAACCATGTTCCTAAGAGCCACATCTGCACATCTGTTTAAATACCTCCACTTTGCTGGACAGTCTTTTCTAATGCTCAACAACCATTTCAGTGAAGAAATGTTTCCAAATATCCAATCTAAACCTCCCCTGATGCAACTTGAGGCCATTTCTTATCATTCTATCACTTCTTACCCAGGAGAAGAGACTGACTCCCTACCTGGCTACAACCTCCTTTAAGGTAGTTGTAGAGAGTGATAATGTCTTCCTTCAGCCTCCTTGTCTCCAGGGTAAACACCCCCAGCTCCCTCAGCTGCTCCTCACAGGACTCACTCTCCAGACCCTTCCCCAGCTCCGCTGCCCTTCTCTGGACTTGCTCCAGCACCTCAGTGTCTTTCATGTCATGAGGGGCCCAGGACTGGACACAGCACTGGAGGTGTGGCCTCACCAGTGCCCAGTGCAGGGGTCAATCCCTGCCCTGGCCCTGCTGGCCACACCATTGCTGACACAGGCCAGGATGCCATGGGCCTTCTTGGCCACGTGGGCACAGCTGGCTCAAGTTCAGCTGCTGTCGATGAGCACCCTCAGGTCCTTTTCTGCTGGGCAGCTTTCCAGCCACTCTTCCCCAGCTTGTGGTGCTGCCTGGGGTTGTTGTGACTTGAGTGCAATACCTGGCACTTGCTTGTGTTGAACATCATACAGCTGGCCTTGCCTCATCAATTCAGCTTGTCTAAATTTTAGGTATGTTAGGTATCTGAGGAAAATGCTACCAGCTCCCTCCCCTTTTGCCAGCCTACTCTGTCATCTGTCTACTGAGATTTCCCTGTTGTTAAGTACTGATGCAAAGTTCTGTCTGGAACATGCCTTCCCAGGGAAAAGGAACAGTTGACTTCTCCCTCCTCCCAGAGACCGAATGTTTTCACTGTTGCAGTCCATCCAGTGCTCAGGTGAAGGTGATGCCAGGGTAGCTTCCCCCCTCAGCTTCCCATCGGTTGAAGTTGGATGAAGCTGACTTCATTTTTTCCTATCTCTTATGTGCCTCCAAACGGTGTGATAAGTTTTGGGCTTTGTGCCATCTGTGAGCTGAATTCTCACTTGAACTTCCATCTTCAGCTTGTGAGACTGCAGATTTGTACTGCCAATGGCTACTCCTTCACAGGAAGCATTTCTTACGGGATGCAAACTCCAAAAGCAGATTTAATGTTGAAAGGGATTTTCGAAATTATTTTGTTCTCTTATTTCCAAGAACCACATGAGCATTTAATGCTCTTCCTAGTCCACAGGAAATGAACTCCAGGTTGAATCAAAGGACATCTCTGTCTCTGTGAAAAACTGGTGGAAAGTACATAGTTTATCTTGTGGGTTGTTTTCTTATTGTAGTATGCACATCCAAGTCCCTGTCTTAAAAAGAGAGAGTGTTTCTGTGGTGCCATTTCAAGTGCTCAAACTTCCCCTTTGTCTGAATGCAGGAAAAGAACCTTCTGTTGGTGTAGCAGCTTTTTTTTGCTCGTATAGCTGTGCATCCCTGTGGCATCCAGGCTGGTCCAGTGTTGTACCTGAGTGTGCAAACATGCACAGAGCCTGCATGGCTGCTGAGAGGGCTTTTCTGCTGCTGTAACCTCTTAGTTCTTCTGCCTTTGTAGGTTTTGCTTAATGTTTGGTATTTCAGATCAAGAACCAGGCCTTTTAATCAGGATGCAAATCACTTGGTCCTTTTTGAGAACTGTGTGTAAGTGATTTGCTGTCAACTTCTCAAAGATGCAAAGAAAGTTAAATTCTTACCAGAACAAAGGGTGATCACCTTTTGATGAATAAACTCGTAGGCAGTTAACATAGTAACTATAATGTCTCCAGACATCTGTCCTCTCCCTTTTGCCAGCTCTCCATATGGCACAGAGTTTGTAGGCAGAGAGTAAAAAGGAAATCCCCCATGAAATGTGTTGCTGTGTTTCATGGGTCCGTTCCCTACCCAGCCACAGCCATGATCCAGCCCTCGAACTGGCCCCTGGTTGTGTAGAATAAGGTGGTGCTTCATAACCAAAGCTTTGCGGGACTTCAGAGTCCAGAGGGAACCTGCTGTCACAGAGGTGTCCAACGCTCTGCAGAAGATAAAACTGGTCATGAACACTATTTGTGGGGAAGATTTTGCCTCTCACCAAGGGAGGGTGTGTTGTGGGGGACAGTCAGGGTCTTTTGGGTATGTGTGCTGGTTTTGTCTGGGGTAGAGTTCGTTTTCTTCACAGTAGCTGGGTATGGCTTTGTAAACAGTGTT
>WBMZ01007507.1:826887-863696 GCA_013400975.1 Atrichornis clamosus | reverse complement strand
GATAATTCAGGGATATTTTGGTCACTGCTGAGCAGTGCTTGCACAGCATCAAGGTGTTATCTGCCTCTCACCCCATCCCACCTGCGAGGAGGCTGGGGGTGCACACGGAGTTGGGAGGGAACACAGTCGGGACAGCTGACCCCAGCTGACCCAAGGGATATTCCAAACCATCTGGCATCTTGCTCAGCATATAGAGCTGGGGGAGGAAGGGGGAGACACTTCCGAAGGGATGGTGTTTGTCTTCCCAAGTAACCATTGTGCATGATGGAGCCCTGCTTTCCTGGGCATGGCTGAACACTTGCCCACCCATGGGAAGCAGTGAATGAATCCCTTGTTTTGCTTTGCTTGTGTGCACAGCTTTTGCTTTGCCTATTAACGTGTCTTTGTCTCAACCCACGAATTTTCTCGCTTTTACCATTCCAATTCTCTCCCCCATTCCACTGGGGGGAAGTGAATGAGTGGCTGTGTGGGGCTTGGTTGCTGTCTGGGATTAAACCATGACACTATGAAGATGTCTGTTCTCATGCAGAGAGGGCAATGGGGATGTTTATTAAGGAATTTTCCTTGAAGCTTTTGAGTTTAACCAGATATTCTGAAGAGTGATATGGGATGTGCTGTGCCTCAAACATACTGCATCTTTATGAAGAAAAAAACGTTTTCCAAGTGGCTTTTGCTTTAAATTCACATAGTCTTGATAGACAGCAGGAAGGATGTTTAAAAAAATTTAATCTAGAACTAATTAAGAGAGTATGTAGGTAGTTGATGGGATGGCAATAGAGGGAGAAGAGATAAATAAAAGCTTGTTTGTTTATTTTTAGTCATTAACATAGAAAAGAAGTTGTCTCTGTGCCCTTGCTTGGATGACTTCTGTCATAAGTTTCTCAGGGGATGGTGGCAAAAACTAATTAGCGTCCATTTGCTTCCACGTTACCAACTTGCTGTTGGAACAAATGTGAGAGTTCTTGTGTGTGTGACTTTCTTCTCTCATTTCCTTAGATCCTGAGCAGCAAAGAGATTGCCAGATTGTCTGGTAAATGGTCCAGGAGAACTGGTCAGAAGGATTTTGTGAGCT
The DNA here is from genome assembly GCA_013400975.1 of Atrichornis clamosus. Taxonomy (NCBI): domain Eukaryota; kingdom Metazoa; phylum Chordata; class Aves; order Passeriformes; family Menuridae; genus Atrichornis; species Atrichornis clamosus. The sequence continues at coordinate 862,624 of WBMZ01007507.1, read as the reverse complement.
CTTGAGGATTAGGGACTGGGATATAAACATCTGCTGCTTTTGTGAATTGGCTTCATCACCCTCTTGTGGCAGCAAGTTCCTTGGCTGAGGTAGGACAGGGGAAATTTCTTCAAGATATTTTGATTTACTGCTTTTTGACACTGCTGGATGACCCTTGATCCCATCTGGAGGAACCCAGGGTGCCCGAATCACTTTTGCACACTGTGACTGATCCCTGTGTTTTGGAAGGGTTATCCAAGTGATGTGTTTCCATCACATGCAGGATGTAGGGATGCAGAATGTCTCTAGTTGGCCCTGCTTTGGTGAGCCAAGTTTTGTAGAAGCGAGGAAGCTTCTCACTAGCAAGGAATGTGTTCCCCCTTTTGAGATTGTAAAACTGCTTGTTAAATTAGTCCCAACTAGTAACTCAAGGGGTGGTGAGGGAGACTTAGTGGGCAGCTCTGTATTTGTGGCCCTAAGCAGTGTGTTAGTTTTACACTGGCTTTTACGACATGAAAAGAAAGGACTGAAATGCTGATAAGGAAATTAAAGCTCTGTGAAATGGGGTGGAGGAAAAGCAGGAGAACACAGCATTAGAAATAGGTGCAAGAAAAGGGAAACAAATGACTGATGGCTGCGTTGTAACTGTACTTTGACCTAAATTTTCTATAGGTCCAAATGTCTGAAGTCCTTTCATATGTCTTTGAATAGGTCAGCAGTATCATAGGTCAAAATCCGGAAGATTGCTTTATTCAGCTGGAAGGGGGAAGTATTTGAATCATGAGACTTTGAGCACAGGTCATTAGTGCAGAGAGGGGATAAAATAAATCGTGGGAGCCATTAACACAACAGTGATTAAAATATATCATAGTGGTGCCATAATTGGTACCTCGGCTGAGTGAGAAGTGAAGTACTCCAAGCTAGTTGTATTAAGTGTTCATTTCTGAGAGGCTGACAAAGATTTATGGCTTCTTTTCTGTAAGTCCCATTTAGTCTCTGTAGCACTACATCTTTTACTGATGCACATAAGAAACAGTTACTGTTAATGACTGGACCATTTCTCTGAAGGGTGTGTTTAAAATCTGATTATTCTGGAGGAGAGGGGGAAGCACTGTAGACCTTGGTCACCTTTTGCAAAAGGTTTTTGCATTGTTTTTAGAGTACTACTATAAGTGCTGCTTGACTATTTAAAGGCAGTTTGGCCTCTTTACCTACTTAAGGACAACAGCCGTGCTCTCCCCACATGTATCGGCCTGCTGGGGCACTCTGGGGCTGTGGGATGGCTTCGAGGCATTCAGTCTCAGATAAAGAGTCTTCTGCAAACCATTATTCCCGTCTGCCTGGCCTAAAAGCTGTGTTAGCAATTTAATGGCCTCTTGGTCAAACTAACAGGCCCTGGACGTTGGATGTGAAAGCAGCATTAGGGACCCATGTCTCCTCTTCTGGGTGGCTGGGAGCCTCTGCACTGGGGTCACCATGGGGTCTGAGCTGGAAGGGGTGGGGGAAGGAGGATGGCTTCTTGAAGGTTGTCAAAGGAGGGCCTTGGGGTCAGGAGTGGCCTCAGGGCCAAGGTACCCTGATGGTGGAGGCTGTGGGGTAGGATTCACACCGCCTGGGGGTCGTGGGCAGCCCCAAAGAGGAGATCCCAGTGTCCAGAGGTGGTGCTGCTCCCCACCATGAGAGGAGGGAGCAAGGCCAGGTAGCAGCCACAGGCAGGGCTTCCCCTGAGATGCCACTGGGAAGCTGGGGGGGACCATGCAGCCCCTTGGTACCCCCACGGCGTCTGCCAAACCCCCCAATCTCTAATTTGCGAAAGAAATTCCTTCGGAGGCCTCTGACACCAAGTCTCCTCATCAGCACTCTGCTGGAATGCACTCTGCCATAGGAAAGCATTATTAAGGTGCTTTCATGTTCCAGCTATTTTTTAAAACACAATTTTAAATAAGATTAAAAATTATTAAAGTTTTGCATGAAAAACTGTATCTATGTACAGCATATACATGTGCAACTTGCATATACTTTTCAGAAGGAGAAGTATCCTTTATCTGTCAGTACTTGCTGCTGCTGTGGTCTTTGAACTTGTAATCTTTCTAAACATCTCCTGACCCTCTGAGCTGTCTAGCTGGTATTTATTGTTTTACCAATGTGTTTATCCCCCAGCTCTCTTCTAATCCTGCCCTGGTTTTCACCCTGAGACCAGGGGAGGAGCAGTGGGGAGGGAGAGGAAGGTAAGTGTGTGCCCAGAAGCCTTTCACCTGGCTGGGGAGGAAGACGGGGACATGTGAGTCTCCAGTGGTTGACAGGCTTATCTGTCTGTGGATGCACATTATAATAAGCACAGGCATTAATTTTGCCTGGTTTTGACCCTGCTTAGTGATGTGCTTTGTCTGCACTCCAGAGTGCTGAGCAGGAGCAGCTTTCAGTCAGGGAGTGCATGTCATGAACATATCCAGGTAGCCTTGCTCAGTTGCCTGAGGTTGTCATAACTAAGTGTTCAGCCTGATAATATAAAAAAGCAGAATAATTTAAAAAATAATTTTTGTTCTTAATGTAAAGTATTTTGACAAACATTTACTGCAAACCTACTACCCAGGGTCTTTGTAATTACCTGATTGTGACTTCAGGTTTTTGTGAAGTATTAATTAGGAGTTTCAGTCTCCAGTTCTACATTTTGCAAGGTGATGCAAATGTTTCAGAAGGTGAAGAAAATAATGTGGAAGTATAGCTCCACAAAATCAATAGGCTCACATTGCTGCTCGTTTGGTTAGTGGTTTACCAATATTGCCCCTGAACAGTATTGATTGAGTCTTCTCACTGTTGCTACAGCACAGCTTTGCTTTACATCACAGAGATACGAGTTGCATGTTTTCAGTTCATAGTGATTTTCATGCAGGCTGCCTTTGAAATTGCTGGCCTTACGGACACAATTACTGGCTTTGTGAAGATGAGCTCTGGCTCTGCTGGTTATCCCTGCAATTGTCTCTGTCCTGCCTCTGATAACCATGTGGTGGTGTTCCTGAGCATTTCTCTTTGTCCCTTTTCTTAACACTGGTAAGCCTTTCCAGACACTGCTTGGTTAAGAAGATAGAGGAACAAGTTTTAAGGTTTTGGCCTTGTGGCATTTCACAAGAACTTTGCCAATTTAAATTACAGTGAGAAGATGTAGAGACACTGAAGGGCTGTGACGAAGGCAAAGTCCTGGTTTAGTCTTAAGTGTGGGCTACAGATACTCCCTAAAACCATGTACGTGACAATGATTTCATTAGATACGGTGAACCAGTCTGAGTGACACTTTCATGTAAACTGGATAAAATCCTACTGCTGACTGGGAGGTTAGTATTAAAAAAGGAATCAAAGGTACTGGCTGTTTTTGCAAGGAAAAGTAGTGTGTAATGCTGTGGAGCGGAAGGCACAAGAAAGTCCTATGGATCAAAAGTACTATGCAAACCATTTCAGGATAGATTCTTCTTTTCTTTTCTTTTCTTTTTTTTTTTTTTTTTTGAAAGACAACCTTAAACTTCACTCCCAGTTATTCCTGATGTGAGCTTTTTAGCTATAGTATTTGCTTGGCCAGTGGTGCCATGCATGGTAGAGAAGGCTCTGACGCTGCCTCTGCAGTCCCAGTCATTTGTAGATGAGAACAGCGAGGCCCAGATTAGGTTGGGGAGAGATCAGTGAAAGAACACTCCAGTCTCACACCTCACCTCTTTGAAAGCTGAACACTGCTGAACATATTCCAAGGCAGGTGGGAAAGTAAAGCATGTAGAGGGAGCTGAAATGCAAGAGAGTATTACAGAGGAAAGTGCTTGAACTAATTGTGTGGCACTGGAGGATGGCAGTCTGGAACATGGTTCACTCCCATGATTCTCTTCCCTATTGGTGCATTTTTGCCAGAATAACGCTGAAGTTGGTAGGACAAAAGGTGTTTAATTCATCCTTACTGCTGGCACTGCTGAGCTCACCAGGAGGGAGCAGTCCCACTGTCTGCCTAGCTGTTCTTCTTTAATTGTGGCTAACTTCTAATTACTTACAAAGAGAATTCTGGGTAGGTCTGTGTCCTCAACTACTTTGCACCTATAAGCTCCTCTTAGTCTTGTCTTTTCTTACAGGTAAGAAAGGCTTGAACTCATGGCAGTGTTTCTGAGGGAGAAGTCAATGGGTTTGGGACTGAACCCTGTTGGGTGGAGGTTCTGGGTATTTTAAGAGGTGGAACATATGGAACATATACAAGCTGAAGTACGTTTGGTAGCAGGAAAAAGTTGACCTGAAAATGTATGTGGATTTTGCACTGGAGGAGGATGGGGGAGAAAGGATTTGCCCTTTTGCTGAGGGAAGCAAACAGAAATGATGGGAGAATCAGGGACATGGAGAGCTTTCCAGCAGCAGCCTTCATTTTCAGCAGAATGGTGGTTCTTCCTGGTTCTTCTCTCAGCTCATAGAAGGCTGCCCAGCGGTCTGACCATTTTATGCAACAGTGATCTGAGTCATCACATTGCACATATCTGCTCCTCTGAGTAGACGGAAAATTGCTTTAAGTTATTGGCAATTTGAGGAGGGGGAAAAAAAAATCTAGGGATACTATTTTCTCCAGCAAATTGACTTTTTAATCAAAATCATGTATCAGCCAGAATGTTTCAACACAACTGAAATCTCCTGTTAAGAGCACCTTAGTTTCTTAAAATGAAGTGCCAGGGGTTGAAACATTATCAGAAAAAGTAATTTCTAACTGGGTAATAGGAAAAACTAATTTAAAAAACATTGAAATTGATAATTACTGTCAGAAGAATGTAAAAATCAGGAAAAGGTCATTTGGATCAGAAATGCTGCGGTAAGAGCAAATCTGTATCTTTTGTGTTCTGAAGGAGAGCTTACATAATTTTAATTCTTTAGGAAGAGATAAACGTAACTTTTCCAGGATTTCCCTGATATGTGCAGGTTGGTTGAGAAGTCCTGACATACCCAAGTCATGTGAGCCAGGGACCTCTGGTGCCTCAGAGTGAAATTCAGCTCTGCAGCTGGGTAAGCCAGCATGATTTCCTGGTCTCTGAGTTAACTCCTTCCTATTCAGGTGATGTGGCTTGTAAAGACTTCAGTCTTGTTAAAACCACCTGATTTTCTTCTGTTTGGAGTGAACGGTGTTTGTCTCAAAATGGGAGGTCTTTTAGAAAAGAAGGGTAGTTGTAAAAGAGGAGGAACTTTCCAAAAGTTTCACAACCTGACTGACGTGAAAAGATATTTTTGTTTCCTGCTCTCGGTATGTGAGTGCGGCACTCAACAAGGCGCTCACGGGTGAAGACACAGCATCTGACATGAGTGGAGTTCTTTGCCAGACATTGCTGTTTTCCTCTAGCTGTGACTGAATCTGTGACAAGGTGCTTGTTCGGGTCATCCATCCCCTCCTTCACTCTACCAATCTGAGCCCCACACCTGTGGGTTTAATTTCTAATGTAGGAGGAAGAAATGATGTATGAACTCTGATAAATTTCCCATAGCAAACTGTGCCCCACTTGGACTCTCCCTGCTCTCCCACCCTTAGGCTGTCTGCACCCTGAAATCTACTGGCATGTAATGCTTGGGCTTTTTACATGCAGATTCTGAAGCATTTGATGCTAAATTGTTCCTGGTGATCGCATCCAATTTAGGCCTGCTCTTTCTGTTTTCTTCCATAATGAGGCAGCCCTGGCTGGGACCTCAGTCTCTGGGTTTGTGTATGACACACTGCTGAACTGTACTGGCTGCATTTGCACCGCAGCTGAGCTTTGGGCGAAGGCAGTGTTGAATTCTGTGGTCAGAAGGGACACTGATGCCAGGAAGCAACCTGCCCCTTTTTGCTCTCACAAAACACATTCAGGTCTTCCCTCCATATTTCTGTAGCAGTATGGGCAAAGCTCAAATGGAAAAAAAAAAAAAAAAGTTACTTTGGAGAAAAATAATTTCACGTATTGCCCTTTTTCTTAATGGTAAGTTTGGATCAGCAGAAGGTCTTGATCTTCCTCTTAGCTGAAATTCACTTCTCTTTCAATTCAGACACTGCCTCTTTGGGGTCCCTTTGCTTTGGAAATGAAACTTATGAAAATGTAAGGTGGTAAGCATTGAATGAAAGGATCCTAACGTTAGATGTTTAGCCATCAGTTGGCTCTCTTACATTTGATAGATTTTCCCATCACAGGCAGTTCATGTTCTTGCTTGCTCAGGTCCACGCTGGTGCCAAGTGCAAAACAATGACACTATCTATCTTTCTGCACAATTTACCAATTTTGGTTACTTTTGAAACCCACTGTTTCTGCTTTACCCTTGTGAATCTCCCTTATAGGGAGAACAAAATGAATAGAAGAGTGATTTCTTTAGCAAAATATTTAGGGTTGATATGTCTCTGTCATTTATCCCCTTGTTTTATAAACAACAGTGCTTACTCCACTTACAGTGAAATAAGTCAAAGTAAAGATGTAGTAAAGAGTTGTTTGTTGTTTACAGTGAATTGCCTTCCTGATAATCAAATGAAATACTTTATTGCAGTTTCACTTCCAGCTATGACCTTAAATAACAAAGGTTTTACTTGCTTCTTACTAGGCTTAGAGCGATGTTTTTGAAAGCTCTCTCTTGGCTGTACACCTTCCTACAGAAATCAACAGGATTTTGCTAGTGACCTCCAATGAGTTAGTGTTAGAGCAATACTTTTTAAAACCCTCTTCTGGAAAGGAATGAGAAATGGGGTCTTTGTTTCACAGGGGACATTTCTGAAGTTACCAAAATTCTCCCTCTTTCCCCCAAATTCATGTTGCATATCAAACACAGCTGTATTTTGGTATTTATAGAGTTCCCTGCAAAATACCACAAGAGACAGGCCTATACATCAGATTAATTATCTTGCCTTCTAGTTGCCAGAGGTGCTTAATTTCTTCTTTGGAACTGAATGTGACTTCTGCAATTAAATGTTACTCCTCAATTACTGAGACATTTTGCTTTTTATTTAGGTAGGAGCATGGCATTAAGAGCAAAATCAGAAAGGGACTTTCATACCACAAATAAAGGTGTAACTGCAAATTTTATAGCTGTTTTACTTAGGTATATGGAAATGAGATTGTTTACTCTTTCCTTAGAAATAACGGAAACTGAGTAATTAAGTTAATTGCAGAGTGTCTAGTGGTACAGCCATCCCATTTCAGTCTGACTGTGTTTGATGGCATTTGATTTTGCCAGATATCTGTGACTGAGTTACTTGTTTACAATGCTTTCTTGATTATTGTATATTAAAATGGAAGATGATATAGAAGTTCATTGCTTCAGTTGGACTAACTACAAATTGAGGGCATTGTTATTGAATAATGTCACTCTAGTCCTGCAGTAGTTTATCTAAAAGATAAATTATAATCCCATAATTTGTGGGGGAGTCAAGTAGGAGCTGGTTTATTTGGGGGGGAAAAAAACACTCAAATATTCAGGGTTTAATTTCTGGTTTCCCCTTCGCCACTTTTTACATGACACTGCATAATATTCTGGGACTTCAGATAATCTTCTGTAGTGAGGCCTGCTTTCAGTGATTATTACTATGTAATAGACCACTAAAAATGTGTTTCATTTCAGGCTTACAGAGGCAAACACATCTTATACTGGCAAATTTCACAACAGGTGTATTTTCTCTTTACGCTGGTTGCGACTGGTCCTTGGCTATCAGGCATGAAAAGCGGGCAAGTGTCTCACATTCCTTACTCAGCGCCCAAGAGAATTCTCTTAAAAAGCACGTTTGTCCTGATTGTCCTCGCAATTAATTTCTGTTAGAAAGCACTCAAGGAATTAATTAATTTTAGCCTTTCACCCCCCCAAGTGTTTTAATGTTTAAAAACTTGATAGTACCCAATAAAAAGCACACACGCTTACCAGAGTAAGATTCTTCTCTTGCAAAACTTGGTGTTTGGTTTTTTGGTTGGTTGGCACTTCTTTTCTTTTTTTTTTTTTTTTTTTTTTTTTTTTTTTTTTTTTTTTTTTTTTTTTTTTTTTTGCAAAAAGCAAATATTTTGCTCTTAAAAATACCTTTTTTCAAGAGCTAGTGTGCTAGTCACCTTGAAGAAGATCTGGTTACCATGTATATTGTGATGATGCCAAGTTGCAATGCTGAGAGCAGAAGCTTCAACTGGAAGCTCCTGGTGAAATTCCATCCAGCTTTGAATGTTCTGTTCAGTTAAGATCTGTCTTGTAGTTTCAGCTAGAAATATCTGGCCTTTGTTTCACTTCAGAAGGGAAGAGAGTGTGTGTGATCTGTATTATATAAATATTTTATCCATCCAGAGCTTCTCAAGTAAAATGTTTCCTTTGTAGTACCAAGAGAAGTGTTGACTTCTGGCTGTAACGCAGTGGCCCTTTCAGATTTGAAGTCGCTGTTGTGTGTAGTGGCATGATGCTCCTCATTAGGAAGGAGATCAAAAAAAGTCGTAGTCTTTCAGAGTGTGTTTTGAGGGATGTTTTCCTTAGGGATGGGAGCGGGTGCAGTTGTTCTGAAGGGCTGCTTCTGCAGGGGTTAAGGAAATATTGAGCATTTATGACTTGTTATCAAAGTCGGCTAGAAATAGTCCACTTTACTGGCTGAAGCTTGATTTCAGAGTTGAAGGGCACACACAGAAATCCCCAGCCCCTACCTCTCTACAGCTCTGTTCTCTGCAAAAGAGTGATTTCCTCACATTCTTTGTTGATTGGATAATGTGAGGGAGGAGAGGGGAAGGAGGAAGAAAGCTGTGTTTTACTGAGAATGCCCAAGACCTTTCATAACTAGGCTTTGGGTGAGATGGTGATCTCTGTTAGCAGAATGTAAGTAATAACGAAAGTATCTGTGCAGAAAATGAGTACAATAATTAAATCTTTTTTTCTTTTTTTTCTCTCCAAAGATCAAAGAGGTTTGACTCTTGATTAATGTGCAACAGAATTCATTAACGTGGCAAAAAGTGGAAAAACAGGCTATTCGTTATTACTACACAGACATTTGCTTTAGGGAACTGTAAATACCTTTTGTTCAGTAATTTGGCCTATTGCTTTTGCTATTGTTTCAATGTATGCAGCTCACTGGAGATTACCACACCTAGAAATTTAGATACAACCTGTATTGTTCTGTATGCATATCTCCTACTTCTTTTTTAATGATGCAGAATGCTGCTTCTGTGTCCCTGTCTTGCTTTGCCAGTGAGTGTATGCATGGGCTTTGCCTGCTCTTTTTATACTACATCAAGTGTTGTTTGTTTTTCTCCTAGCAACTTACTGGGCTGCTCTTTGTCTCTAGGTCTAAAAAGATTTTTCTTTTTTTTTTCCTTGTAGGTATGAATGTTTAAGGTTGATTGCTTGTGTTGAAAAATGAGACAAAGTTTCTCACCTACGAATACTCATTTTTAAGCTACTCCCAAAAGAACAAATTCTAGCTAAGATTTTTTCCAACACAGCAAGGTCAGGAGTTTTTCCTAGATTTTACTTCAATCCAGTCTCTTTAAATTTGCATAATTTGGTTGAATAATGTAGCCCTCCTATATTTTCCAAGCCACTTACACTTAACTAATCACTTACACTTATCTTCAGCATAAACCTCATTGATTTTATTTCTCATTGAAAACATCAGGAGTAGCAAATATGATCCTATTGGCTCACAGTCTATTAGAAATAAAATTATATTAAATGTCTTGTGGGGTGTGAAGAGGTTAAATCAAGGAGAGTCATCTGAGAAAGTCATCCTGGTGTGCAAAGCATAAATCTGGTTTATATTTAAACTACATGTCACCCACCAGCTAAAAATAGCAATGATCATTAAAAGCCAATTTGCTGCTAAACATTAATAGGCATTTATTGCATTATAACAGATCTGAAAGACAATTAAACTTATCTTTTTCCTAGATAACTCTCCTTTAAAAATGTGTTATTCACCTGGCTTTTGCCATTAATCTCATTTACTAGCGATTTTTGTTCCACTTCATAGTGCACGTATGCATAGAGTTGTGTGTATAGAGGGTCTCTTGTTGTTACTCTAAGTCTTTCAAGAACAGTACCTTTTAAATGGAAAAAGCTATTATCACTCCTTATACTGCCTGTTAACTTCCTAATCAGCACCAAAAAAAATGAAGGAAATTACACTTTCTTAGTGCAAAACAAGTAATATCTGTTACCATCCATTTGAGAAGAGAATAGTAAGCAAGAGCAGAATAAAAAATTCACTGGGTACACATTTTAAAAACAGGAGATAGATGACAGCTTTCTTGCTGTTTCCTCCGCAGTTCCTCAGTCGCGTGGTACCCTTTCCCTGCTTTATCACTGCATACAGTTACATTTGTGGGTAGTGACTGGAGCTGGAGTAGGTCAGAGGCTGAGCAAATCCAGCATTGTCAGAAGTACTTCTTCCTCCGAGAAGGGCAGGCGTGATCCTGGTGGTTTTGGTTCACGTGTTGCCCTCTGTCGGGTCCCATGAAACAATCCATCGACGAGGGCAGGCTTTCTGCTTCAGCTCAGCAGTGCTCAGTTCTCTGTAGCTGTTGATGTCTTTAACTCTGCTATTTTACCTCCGGAGCCAAAGAACTGTGGGGCCAAGGGGCCTGTGAAGGAGTGTGCCCCCAAGGTGGACAGAAGGCAGCCCTTTCCCCCTTTTCTGAATTGCAGGGCTCACATAAAATGATTCACTATCATCTTTGCAAGTAAAACTTCTCTGACATACGCCACTTTTGGGGAGCAAACAGCTCCAGAAGCCTGTGTTCCATCCTCCTGTTCCTGGCTGATGCACAGAGAGCAGGAGGCCACTAGTAAGAGCTTTGGGCTGCCTCTGGATGAGTGCAGGCAAGGGAGAAATGGCACCATCCCTGCATTCCCCTACACTCCTCAGGAAGAAATCCCATCCTCAAAACCCAGTCTTGTAGTGAAGACAAATGTCACTAAACTCCTCTCCCTCGATATTTGCAGCTGCTGGTCAGTTTGGGGCAACGTAAGTTAAAGAGGTCCTTTACTGCCAGGAGAAGGAAAGAAAGTAAATTAGAGGTGGTACGAAGGAGACAGAGTGAGAAGGGAGAGATAAGAGGGATGAATGAATATTGAAAAATATTTTAAAGGCTGCATCTAGAGACATTTAGGGAGTAATCCTCCTCTGGTCCCAATATCACACTTCACTTCCCCTATCTGAGCTCTCCTGGAATTTTCTGTCACTTCCTTTGGCTAATTTTCTCCTTGGAGGCTGTCACTCCTTCCCGTTAAAGCAAGCCCTGGTGCAGGATTTGTGCTGTCACAGTTACAGCCGTGGTAAGACACTTGGAGAAATGGGGCCAGTGTGTGTGGGAGAGGTGATGCCTCAAAATATAAGCTGATCTTATGGTAGAAAAGGGAGGTTAAAATTATGCTGACCCTGGTGATAAGCTTGTCTGCATTTTCAGTGCACGCACCACACATGTTTTATTTGTCACAGAAGAATTGCCGAAGGCTCTGCGGAATGCAAATAAGCATTGCGAAAGTATTGTCAAACCCAGACTTTCAGCATCGTGAATCATTCACAGGAAAAAAAAAAAATCCGAGGTTTGATTAAAAGTCATGTGAATTTCAAATCAAATATGTTGAATTATGTTTATTTACCACTGGTTTACTAAGCCTGTGAGCTGTATTTGGGTCCTATTTTTCAGCTTCTCTCTGCAAGGAGAAATTTACTTGAAAAGAAAGCTGAAATTTTCATTATTGCAAGGAGCTGCCACATATTGAGTTTCGCAATGAAATCATAACTGTTGGCAATACTGTGAAGAGAGCTTGCCTATGCATTATTTTCCTTGTGTAAAGATGTGCTATAAACTAAAAAAATTGAGAAGATGGTGTATTATGTAGGTATAATAAATTTTCGAGGAAGATCTTACCACCTCCTCAAAAGTTTGCAGAACGTTGTTATAATAATTGCTATATACAGTGACAAAATAGAACTGTTTCAGGTGGTCAGAAATTTATGGTGCTGTGCAGCTTGTGTGAAGAGCTGCCTAGCTTTTCCCAAGACTTGCAGGTTTTTTTGCCCTGATGGGTTTGGAGTGGCGGAAGGACTGACATGCTTCTTGCCAGCTGTGAGCTGCTTTAGCAGGTGGTGCTTAACCAGCGAGAGTACCAAGTTTTTTGTAATCAGTTTTCAGAAAGCCCGTTGATCTGGGGTGGTAATGCAGTACAAACATTTGCATATTTTACCACATCCCCACATGATATTCTGCACCTTTTGAAATTTTGCATGTGTTATCATATATTTGCACACATGCAGGGACCTTGTGAATGGTGTACTTTCCTCTTAAACCCGTAGTGTATTGCCAAGGATAACCAGCAGGCACTTAAAAAAAGTCTGGAATATTCAGTAGCTGTGATATTCAGATGTACAATTCAGTACAATCTTTCCAAGCTTCTGGACCATATTTCTAAGGCTCTTAACTTTTCTACCTGTTTCTGCCCCGTCATCCTTCCATGTGAAGTCACAAGATGTGTGAATGCTTCACTATTAGTAATGTAATAATTTTCTGCTGAAATGGCTTTGATTCTGGGTTGGATGGGAAAACCAACAAGCAGCTGATAGCTCAAGTTCCCCTTTTGACCTTTGGAACAGCACAAAAGCCTCTATTTCACCTACAGAGGGGAAAAAAAAAAGGTATTATATTCAGCTGGTCTGTATTCGGGTGTGCTCTTATCAAAGGCTTGATTAATCTAAAATGAATTAACTCAGTTAACACTTGAGAGTTATTTTGCAGCAAATCCCGCGGAACATCTAAAGAGCTCTTTGTCACTTTGAATTATAGCCTAAACAGGTGGTTGATGAGGCTTGGTTTGAGCTGAGAGTGGCTCCTTGCTGCCCTGGCTGCTCCCCTCAGGGAAGCATAAGTAGCACTGCAGTGATACCAGAGAATCCAGGGCAAACACAAACTTATTGGATGTTGTTGTCATTGTTGCTTGCTTTTAAGCTTTCTAAAATTACTTCTCAGAGTGCTACCTCAGATATAAAGAAGGAGCAAAAGGCAGAATGGTCTTGGGTTTGCAAGCAGTATGGATGATATGGATGCTAATATACAGGAATGGCAGTTAGGTGCAGGAGAGGTGCAAGTGCTCATTTTGAACCTTGCTTGGAAGAAGGCACTTAGAAATACCGTGTCATGCTGCACATATGGGGGAGGAGGGTTGAGGAGTTTCCTTCTGAGTTCACAGCCACAGCAGAGATGTGAGAAAGAGCAGGAGCAGGGTCTGCAGTACAGAAAGAGGATATAGATGTGAGCAGTTTGAACCACAAGCTGGTGAGTCCCGTCACCCTAAGAAGGCTTACCGGCTCTCTCACAGTGCTGCCTCACATCTGGCAAACCTAAAACTTGAAATGAAGAGCCAAAAGCCATGGTTGCCTCTTGTTATTTTGAGCAACAAAGGTCTGTTTTTCTGAACTCAGTGAGAACTCTTGACTTCATAAGTATTTGTGGTATAGGATGAACGTTCTTCTGGGCTAAATGCAGACAGAGACAAAAGTTTACGGACAATTCCATTTGTCTCAGAAACATGTTCCTGCCTTCTTAAAAAAGCTCATGGAAAAAATCTGTCCGTAAATGACCATGTCCCTGTAGCAGTAACTTCAGTGAGTGGTTACAGGTGGAAGTGCATGTGGTTCCATGGAAATTCCAGGAGTGCAGCCTGCTCCTGCCCTGCTCCCCCTGTGTTATCCAGTCAGTAATGTCTGTGTGACCTTTTCCATGGTTGGTTGTGTTGATGGCACCACAGAGTGACCAGAGAGCCACATCCTGACTACTTACATGGAAAGAGATTTGAAATAGGATAAATGTGGAAACAGGTTGGAGGAGTGAAACCTTTCCTTTTTAGTAATGTTGCAAAAAGTAAGCAAAAAAAAAAAAGTGTTTGCAAACAACTTACGGCCAAATATATTGCAGCAAGTCTTTTGTTTAGGCATTTGTAATGGGAGTGGAAATATAGCTCATTCTCTTACTTGAAGACATTTTCTAACATTAAATTGCAGTTAATTTAATTTTGCAGAGTTTGCATGTTGTATTTTTTCTTGCTGGAGTTATTTTTCTTCCCTCTCGTAGTGAAATTCTGAAAATGTTGCCTGGAATAGATTATCTCAAGTAGCAGATGCTGAGAATGGGGAATTACACCCATGGTTCCAGCTTGGCCCATCAGCTTCAAGGAGTTTAATTGCTTCCAAATTTTCCCCCTTGTAAATACTGAATTTAATCAATATTTGTTTGAAACATCACACTTATTTTCTACTTAGTAAGTGACTTTTGCCAAAGGGAAAGATAAGTGCAGGAATCTTTTCTATTAATAAATATAAGACAATCCTTGTATCCTTGATTTGTTTAAGCTAGTTTTACTATGCACCTTTTCGGGGGTGGGGAGAAAATTGCTGCAAGTAAAACTGGATTGGAAAACCAGAGCATTTCTATCTGGCTTTTACTGATGGGCCGCTTTGTAAAAGTCATCCCTCCTGTGGCTGTACCCCAACAGCCTAGAAAATGCTGGCTACTGAGGAATGCAGGCAGCTTTTGCCATGTCAGAAGGGTAATGTCCAGCTTTGTGCAGGTGCAAATGCTCGTGTTTGGAAGAAGGCAGTAATTAAATGGATTTCTGGCACGTTTGGCTTGCACTACTCTGAATTCTGCTTTGAATTCAGCCTATCTGTTCACTCTCCACATGAACTGGTTTCCTTTTCTTTTTCCACCCTCCCCGTAGACTGTCGACAGATGAGCTCAGAAAATGCTCCATGTGCTGCTTGACATCAACTGCTGAAGAACAGACTTGGGTAGATGTTGAGTTTGTCAGTGTATCTATAATGCTCTTTTATGAACAACGCCTTGATGAATACTTCACTGCTCATCTCTTCGCTACAAGGCCTGAATTTCCTTTCGCTCTCTCCTATTCTGTCAGTAACACGTTGAGTTGGATTTTTGGGAACAGCCAGCCTGCCATTCTGGTTTGGGTGATGCAGCAGATCAGACTGTGAAGGTGTTAGGGGCAGCCCTATGGGCATAAAGGTCCGTGAGCAGAACTTTTTTTTTTTTAAATCAATGCTGCCTGCATCATCTTTGTGGTTAAAGTCGAAAGCCCTGAAGTGAAGTGTAACCCTTACATTTTTCACTGTGATAGTGTACCCCTTTCTTGCATCAATAAATGTAACATAGTTTACAGAGAGTGATCAGTTTTCTCTGTTTTCTCTCTCTGGCTGTACTTTACCTTGAGCTAACCCACAGATGAAGTGAATTTTGTTTTGCAGGCCTCCTTCTGTGTTTTACAATGCTGCTTGAGGGGCTGAGTGACCATTAAAGAAAAGGGTTGTTCTGCTCATTTCCTATCTAGCTGTTTCCCTGCAGATAGCCAGTTCACAAACACACTGTGGTTATTTGATTACATGGAATACAAACACACCCAGAATTTTGCAGCATTACAACGTGTTTGGTTAATCTAGTGGTGCTCTGTGTTGTTAAACACAGCTGGCATGTCTCCAGACACCTTGTGTATTTGTTAATATTCGTGCCTGAGTTTAGGCCTAAGGGGTTGAAGTCTTTGTAGAAGCAAGTTTAAGGGCAAGGTTGTGCCAGCCAGGGTGTGCAGACACCACCTGACAGGCCACGTCTCTGACGTGTTCTCCTCTGGCAGCAAGGATGGGAGGACAGAGAGAATATTTGAGCAGATTTACAACTGGAGTAAATGGTGCGTCATGATGAGCTAGTCCTGTTGTCTTTTTTTGCACAGAAGCTTTGTGACTCTATAATGTACTTTCCAGTAGGATAAAATGTTTATTTGTGGTTCTGGTGGTTCCAAGACATTAGTTCCTAAAAATTACTGTTTGGACTTTGCAGAGAGCATGTGAATCCTATGCTCATTCAGCCTCAGCCCATGAGGTGACAGAAAAAAAATCCTAGAATCCTATCATACAGAAATGTACAGACAAATAAAAATATTTTAAAGGGCACTGTGTAAATATTTTCCTGAGTATTATCCCTTCTCTGGGATGGGGAGCCTAAATTAATTTGTGACTTCTTCAGTTTACACCCAAACCCCTTTTACTGCACCATAATGTTAGCTCTTTCTAACAGGCTTTGATTATTCAGAACGGATTCAGTTTAAACAAATAAAAATCACAAAACAAACCTTCGCTCCTTCACTGCCTGACTGAGCTTTTGCTTCAGGGAAGTGTAGCTGGGCTTGGATCTCTGTATGCCTTTTCAAATTTTGTAGCGCAAAAAGCTTCTCACTTTTAAAACTTTTCAGGGGATGCTATAGAAAAAGCATGCATAAATAATGGCCAGTGGTGTAGCTTGATGTGTACTGGTAGCCTACTAAAATATAAATGGAAAACTTGATCACTGTTTAGAATGTGTGATTTAAAATATTAATGAGGCTTTTCCCTATTTGAAAAACAGAGTTTAAATATTATCAATGACTATTTTTATTAGTCTCAGCTCAAGCAAAGTTTTAATTCAAGGATGTCTATAAAGAAGCTACTTGACTGCAGATTGACCTTGAATTTTTTAGTAACCCCAGTTACAGAGATGAGAAAAAGCTTTGGAAACTAAATGCTACATTTAAGTGAACAAATTGCAGGGACAGACTGGAGAGGAGATTCAAGTGAGAGAATAAAATCTTGGCAGTGCAAGATATATTTATTAAAAAAAATTGCAGCTTCTTTATAGACTTTGGTTCTGAACAATGTGGGGTTTTATTTAGTTGATCAGTAAAGATAGGAAGCAAAACAAAGGCCACTTTGTCATGCTAGACTTTCAGAAATATACCCACATCGCAATGGCATGAAGCACGGTTTTTTCATACAGCTTTTTGGCTCAGACTGGGTTTTGGGTAAGAACAAAAGTTGGCAAAAACAGCTTCTTTGCTCAGAGAAGAATAACTTCTGTTGATCAGAGATTTTTGGAGAGATTTTTAATTAGACCAGTACTGTGAAGATTGCAGAGTCTAAGGAGTTCAAAACAGATATGTAAAGTACTTTTCAATTTCTCATATTTCCTCATCATTTCAAAGGCAGTGGGGAGCTAAGTTTCAAACTGCTGCCGTGGTTCAACTCTGTGTAGTTGTTTTTTTCCTGCCAAGTTTGAGTCATTGTGGCCATCTAGCCCCTTCTGGAGAGATTAAAATGATGGAAAGCTGGAATACGTTCTCCAGTTAAATGAGCGAGTGTTTCTATTCAAGCATGGATTCAGATTTCCCCGCGCTTTCCTGTAAGCGCGTGGGATGGACAAGACCATTATTTTTAATTCCGCGATAAATAACTGCAGAGCTGGCCTAGGAGTGAGTTGCTGGCATTGGCTAGAAAGTAGCTTGTTATAGGATAAGGGTGACCTCAGGCTCTACTTGGGTTCAAAGCCTGGTCCAGCTTCAGCGATTGAAAGCCGTGCAGGTCACCTCAAACAAAAAGAGGCGCTTTGGCATATCATCAGTGGAAATACTCCCAAGCCGTGTTACTAATCCCACTGCCTGGTCTGGTATCTTGCTGTCTGCATCCACAGCAGAGGCATGGTAGAAATGCAAAAGGGAGGGAAAGGTCTTAGCAGAAGAGTGCAATGCCTGGGCACCTGGGGAAGCGCTGGGCTCAGCTCCTGCCCGAGCAATTCAGGACGTGCAGCAGACATTTGCATAGGTAGTTCTTGGCCAGCATGTCCACCTGCACTACATACTGTATGGGAGGCTGAAGAGAAAGTGGGATTGTTACACTGGGACCAGCTGATTTGGTGTGGCTATGTTTACATCTGTCGAAAAAAGGTTTGTGTTTCAAGGGAAGGGGAGGCGGGCCAGGGACTGCAGCTCTGTCACAACTCTGAGTTACATTGCTCCTAAAGCACTTTGCTTCCCATGCGTGCTCACAGGAATGGCCCAGATCCAGTGATAAAACAATGTGTCTGGCACTCTGGTGACTTTGTGCTCTTTGCATTTATTCTTTGCTGCTCCCTCCCCCGTTAGAAGTCCCGTGTACTTACACTAAGATGAAATGTGTATGGAGTTGTTTTTTCTAGGCAGCTTTCAAGCTTGTGGACTGTCTGAACTTGTGGGCATGGTTGTTTAAAACTGCTGTCTTGAGTCCTGTTTTGAGAGAGGAAGCAGAGTATTGGTTATCCACCAACTGGTTCTCTGCACAGGCATAAGTTGTAATTCCCATTTTATGTAGGAATGTGCATGCAACTGAAGGGCCAGGGAGTGGGGAAGACACATTTGCCTTTACAGCTGCTGGCAGCAAAGAAACGCAGCAAGACTTGATTGAAAACACCTATCTTACTGTTTTATTAACTGCATTTTTTTTTTTTCTCCTTTCTCATTTGTAGGTCTCAGACTCTGGATACTGGCTGTGGGATTTTTTTTTTTTTAATTATTATTGTCACTATTTTTGATTGGGTTTTTTTCCCTTTTTGGATATGAATTGAAGGCCAACAACAGTTGAAGTGTTGGAAGCAAGTGCAGGAGGACGCTCACCTTTTTGTTTGAACCCTTGTTTGCTGGGATACTTTCAAGCTCTCCTTCACAGTCATGTGGTCATCACAGCTGCTGTTCTTCACAATGCTCTTAACACCGTTTGTCCATGGTGAGTGAGATGTGGTGGAAAATTGCCTGTGGGAAGGGAAGAGAAGATAGCAAGGGTTTTGTCTAGGTCTTATCCTAATGGTGTGGGTTTTTTTCCAGGATGTTTATTTCTCCTCCTGCTTGCACCTCAGGTCTTTTAAGTTCCCAGGTTACATTATGACTAATTCAGTACTGAAATAAAGAACTCTGGTGACACATAAAGGTTTCCTTTTCTGAGTTTAGCTACACATCAAGGCAGACTTTCTTCCTTTTTCTTGGGGAAAAACTGATTTGTTACCAATCACATCAGAGTAGGGTAATGAGAAATAAAGGCAAATCTTAAAAACTCCTTCTCCCCACCTCTCCCTTCTTCCTGAAGTGAACTTGCTCTCAATTGTCTCTACCTCCTCCACAGCAGTAGTACAGCGGACAGGGAATGGGGTTACAGCCTCCTTCACGGGCTGCAGGTGGATTTCTGCACCCCCATGGACCTCCATGGGCTGCAGGGGCACAGCTGCTTCACCACGGCCTTCAGCACGGGCTGCAGGGGAATCTCAGCTCTGGCATCTGGAGCACCTCCTGCTCCTCTGTCCTCACTGACCTTGTTGGGTTCTTTTGATATGAGAAACTCAACTGTAGGCTCCGGAAGTAAGCTGCCAGGTTTCACAAGTGCTGAAGGGTTTAGGAGCTCCTATTAGCAGTGATAGCTATTAAATGCTCAGGGCAGAGCTTTGGAAAATCTGGCTGCCTGATTTTTCTGATGCTTAAATGGAAGGTGAACTCTACCGAGGAACTCATTTTAATTACAGGTCAGTGGAAGCATGTTTGTAAATGACATGACTCACTGTATGTAAGCTGTGTGCCCCTGCTTCTAAAATATTTATCAGGCTTTACCAACTGCTCTTCTGTGTATGTGCTAAGACACTGGAGCAAAATTTTACAGGAAAGAAGGTGATGAAAAAATACAATATATGTAATTGGTTGAACATATCTATAGAGCACAACCTGTCTGTTTATGTAACACCTTTGGGCACAAAGGCTATCTGTACTGTTGTTCTTCAAGCAAAACTCCTCGCTGCCTTGAAAATTAGAATGAATATTTAAACTGAGTTGACCAATTAAGGTGGAATGAAAGGGCCATTCAGAAAGGTGCTCGCCAGTCCTCTCTAGGAAAGTTAAATGCTAAATGTTTTGTAAATATTTTTAATTAAGTAGTATTAACAGTTAAAGCAATTAACAGTTTAAATATGCCTCTGGCAGTTCTGTTTTAGATTCTTAGTGCCACTGTAGCTGGAAAGTCCTTCCTGATAGTCGTAGTACATGAAAATGTCACAAGTATCCTAGGAGTCAGATTATGCTACAGATGAGCAAACACCAGAGATGCATAAACTAGGTGCCTGGAAATATTTCTATCCTTTATGTTCCTCTACAGGCTAAATGTACAGCATGCTTGCTGTGGTGGTTGTGGCAGTCAGTGATGGTAAATCTGACCATCTCACATGTAACCAACACACGTGTTATCTGATCAGTTGCTGGTGAAATGTGATAGAGGCTCACAGCCTCCTTTGAACAGTGGAGAGAGAAGACCTTTGGTCTGAGCCAGAGGACTTGGTTTGGTTCTCCCTGTTCTGATCTCTAACAGTGGCCAGGGTGAAGCTTCCATTTCAGAACTTTGGTGTGTTATTTAAACACATGCCACAGCCTCACCTTCCTTATAAAAATTACTCAGTTAAGCCCTGCTTTTAATTTTTTTTTTTTTTATTTTCCCTTTTACCAATCCATTTTCACTCCATACAGAAAGCATTCATAATTTAAGCTTAACAGGACTTAAGCATATGAGTTCCTGTTTTATGATCTGGAAGATTTCTGTCCTGTAGTGATTGATGGAGTTGATATGGACTCCTTTTTCAGACTGACCTTGCTACATCTCATTCCCTTTTTGAGTTCCCTGACACAACCTCTTCATATGTAGTGGTAGCTGCAGTATAGACAGATTTCTTAGACCAGTGAGCTCACAGATTGGAGAAGTGGTGGTGTTGTTTTGTTGTTTTCTTTATTTTCTTTTTTTCCTCTTTTTTTTTTTTTTTTTTTTTTTCCTTTTTTTTTTTTTTTTTTTTTTTCCTTTTTTTTTTTTTTTTTTTTTTTCCTTTTTTTTTTTTTTTTTTTTTTTAGGGGGCTTGGGGATTTTTTTTGTTTAACCTATTTTATTTCTTGGTGTATATTGTATGTCTTGGGCTCTGATGACAGATGTGGAGTCAAAGGGTGTATACTTCATTGATCTGCAAGATGAAAAGTAATCTTCCAGAATACTGCCCTGGTACAATGTCATCTCGTTGATAAGCTGTAGAAATCATAAAAGGGGAAAAAGTCACGAGTCCTTGCAGTTCCTAAGTGATTTGTTGTACCCTAAATGTACAGGCACAGTGCCGTCTAGTTTTGCTCAGGCTGCTTTGAATCACAGCTTGACAAAAACCATGTGAAATACTTAAGATAATAGCAGATTTGTGCAGTGGATGCTTTATTACTGTTACCCTTGACTTGAATGGAAAACAGCTTACAACTTGCACATACGACACAACCTGGAGCAGTGTGGAAGCCCCCCAAAAGCTATCCCTTCTCTTAAGCTACAGCAAAGCCTGTAAATCCGTTTGTTGCATAAAACTAAACCTGTTATACAAAATCAGAGAATTACACAAGATAGAGAGAAATAACACTAAGGAATAAAATAAAACCATCAGCAATAACAATAAAAGCAAAGGCTTTTTCATCCTTTGCAAACAGTTCTATTATGGGCAGGACTTTTTCACCCCTGCCTTCTTTTTGTCCCTGTTTGGAAGCTTTTTCTAAAGCATCTGAAGGTCAGGACCCCAGGAAAGTGTTTCAGGAAAGTGTTCCCCCCATGTACACCTGAGCAAACTGATCCTCTTTCCCTGTAGCAGGTGGATTTCCCACAGGCGTTTTCTGGAATGAGCAGCTGTTCTCTTCCTCAGCCTTCCTCCCCTTGACCCCAAACAAAACAGATTTCTTACTACCCACAAATGAACACTGTCAAAGTTCACTTGAAGTGAGATGGACACGACAGGCAGCAGCTCAGTTTGCAAGCCTGGAGAGATGTACACCTGCTCTGTCACATTGCTGTCATGCTCGTGTGTGGCTCAGAGCTGAGATTTAAGACTTCCAGACTGCTGGACAAAAATAATAATAGAAATAAAAGGATTCAGAACTGCATGCTGTTAAGAGCAGGATAGTAAGGATACCACAGTGATCGCTGTGGGGTGAAATTTTGGACGTCTCCGTACAACTAGCTTATTTTAGGCTCTGAAAAAGAGCTGAAGGCCTGTTGTATGCAAAGATCTTTATCATCCTATCAGATTGTTTTAATATTATTTATTTGAAAATTGTTTTTTAAGGATTGTACTGTGTGTCTAGTTATACAATGGGCAACAAAGAATGAGTTATTTGTTGTTATTCTACTTTTTTTAATAATCTAATCCTAAAATGGACAACCACTTACTGCTTTGATTAAAGCAATAATCCAAGTCGTCCAGTTTCTGTTGGAGAAAGTTACAAATTCAATGAAATGATCAGGCATGGCTATCTACCTGTTTCTTTTGATGCTAAGCTCTTGCCTTGCAGTTGTGTCCTGAGAGTGAGCTGTCAGCATCCTGGTTCCTTCTTGGGCAAAGTGTGCTGTCACTTGTGGGGTTTGGTTCCTTCTGGTCTTGCGTCTGCTTGGGGTTATTTTTTATATGCTTTAAACCCTGTATTTGTTAATGAGTTGCACCCTGTTCCGTCCTGATGGTCCATGGGGTTAGTTAGTTGTTGCTGTGATTGTATATCAAGGAAAAGATTAAGGAATTTAAGCAATGTGATTCTTGGGTTAGAACCACACACTTGGCCAAAGCTAAGCAAAACTGAAGTCAGAAGAAGTTAAACAGTAACGTAACCAAAACCTGGCTGAAATTACAGGACAAACAATAGATTTTTGTGTCGTGGTTTAAGCCCAGCTGGTACCTAAACACTGTGCAGGCATTTGCTTACTCCTCTCCAGCCTCGTATATGAATATGATTCCATATTTTCATACTGAATCCAAAACACAGTACTGTAGCAATGACTGAGAAACAAGTTAACTCTATCCGAGCCGTAACCAGGACAGTTGCAGCTAGGACAGGCTAGGCCAAAGTTATCGTGATTCCAAGGGAAGTTGCAGGTGCAGCAAAATTTCCTTAAATAACTTTGGAGATAGAGCTAAGTTTAAGCTAAATTAGGTTGTAGTTCAGACCAACCCTGACAAGTCCTGGAGCCTGGTATTGTTATTAAGCTTGAGGCCTAATACTGATTCTTGACAGCGCCAAACTGGCAGGACTACAGATGCTGCTGGCCCAGTTCTAAACTTCCAGAAAAACTAGTTGCCTCCAAGAAGTTATTTATGCAGACTTGTGGCATAGCTGTAAAGTGACCTTCCTGCATTTAGGGACAGATGCCATCTTGTCTCTCCATATGAGAATTAGTTTGAGATGGGGCTGAACTAATCTATCATTCACAGAGTAGGAAATTAAATCTGAAGTCCTTTCAAGTCATTGCAGCTGCAAGGAAGAGAGCCTTGTCTGCTGTCCTGTTCTCACCCTCTGAGCTTCTGGGCCATCTTTGCAATGCTTCTGGGAGACAGCCGTGACGAGGGCTGCATCCTTGTGAAAAGATGGCACTCCAAGGTCAGGCTGATCTCTCTAGGCATTAGCAGGTCCAGATGCCGAGCCAGTTTCTGTGGGAACAGTGGAAATATTTATTACTGAACAGCTCTGGTAGTTGCCTGGTGACAATGATTCTGTTAAAGCAAGCGGCATTATCTATCTTGGGGGAATATATGATGCTAGCAAGCTGGTCTTTGGTGACAGAGTGCTGTTTAATGTGAGCTGAACATTTGCCTCACTACTATTTTAATACAGTGGAAATACTGTCACTGCTTAAAATACATACTGTGTTTCTTTTATACTTGTACAAGTGTTATGTTAGCTAGTGAATGGTGGATAATTGCCTTTTACTACAATACTCTTTATATAGTCACAATGAAATACAAGATACATGTTTTATTAGTTGTGAAATAGCCAAGTTGACTTCCAGGCTTCTGCCTAACTTCACTGTTTTAAAGATTAATCATCCTTGAAATATTTATAATGTTTGCTATTCTTGGCAATTTGTATTACCTGCAGCCGTGCCACCTTTCTTGTGGTGGAATAAGTGATCAAGGAAGGCTTTTCCTGATAAAAGAGGGTGGCTGTTCTATGTATATACTACAGTGCTTTCATTAGCAGCATTATACTAAAATTGGGAGTACTGCGTTCCCCATCTGATGACAGATCAATCTATAAGCTGATAGAGGGTGAAATTCAACCTTGCTAAGACTACCCACTATTTATTTCTTGCTTAAGACGTTATGCAGTGCAGAGATCTGTGTTCAGACCCACTTCTTTCATGCCTGAATTTCACACTAAATCAGAAGGGAGATTTTAAGGGAGTTTTCTGTTAGTGTGGTTTTTTTCCTCAGTTTTTGGCAAGTGTGTCTGGTCATAGCATCTCCCTGCACCGGGGAGGAAACAAGATCTTTTACCCTCGGGGTCCATATCAGCACTAGGCCTATTTAATGTCTTCATCAGTGGCACAGACAAAGGGATCACGTGCACCCTCAGCAAGTCTGGTGATGACACCAGGCTGTGTGATGCGTTGACATGCCTGAAGGATGGAATGCCATCCAGAGGGATCTGAACAAACACGTGAAGAAGGGGCCACGGGAAGGTCACGATGTTCTGCAAAGCCAAATGCAAGGTGCTGCACCTGGGTCGGGGCAATCACAAGCACAAATACCAGCTGTGTGGAGGATGCATTGGGTGCAGCTCTCTGGGTGTTGGTGGATGAGAAGCAAAATGTGACCCAGCAGTGTGCGCTTGCAGCCTAAAAATCCAGATGTATCCTGGGCTGCATCCAAAGCAGTGTGGCCAGCAGGGTGAGGGAGGGGATTCTGCCCCTCTGCTCTGCTCTGCTCTGGTGAGACCCCACCTGCAGTGCTGCACCCAACTCTGTCCTCAGCATAAGGACATGAACAGAGGGATTCACATCTCCTGGGAAGGCAGGCTGAGAGACCTGGGGTTGTTAGACTGGAGAGGAAAAGACTTTGGGGTGATGGTATAGCAGCCTTTTAGAACCTAAAGAGGACCAGCAGAGAAGCTGCAGAGAGACTGTACAAGGGCATGTAGTGATGAGACAAGGGGGAATGGCTTTAAACTAGAAGAGTGTAGGTTTAGATTAGATATTAGGAAGAAATTATTCACTGTGAAAGTGGTGAGGTACTGGAACAGGTTGCCCAGAGAAGTTGTGGATATCCCATCCTTGGAAGTGTTCAAGACCAGGTTGGATGTGGCTTGGAGCAGCCTGGTCTAGTGGGAGATGTCCCTGCCCAGGGCAGGGGAATTGAAACTAGATATGTTTTAAAGTTCCCTTCCAATCCTAACCATGTGATGATTCTTAACATGTATGATGTACAGCAGCAGGGCATATGTAGCTCTTTCTGAACTGCAGCGCTAGAAAATGTGCTTGCTCTCACAGCAATGGGAAGGGGTGAGTTGTGTTACCTTTTAGGCCTGCAATATCTGATGCTTCTGTTATTTGTAACCATATCCTGACAAGACTGATTTCTCATCTCTGGTGACCAACTCTGTGCACGCTGATTTTTTTAAGCATTAGTCAAGCCGTAAGATGTGACAGCATGTGAATTACAGTGTAGTAATTCCCACCCAGCACATTCAGACACAAAGATGAAGGCCAAATGGCCTCTGTGCGGTCAAGTGTGAATTATCGTGCCATAATTTAATTCTCATTATATTTTACTGTGATTATAAAAATGTTTTTATTAGTGAACTTCTTCAAGAAAACTCACTTTTTAAAAAACAGAATTGAAAAGTGCAACTCTGGTCTTCTTACTAAGAGGCGTAAATAGCTTTGTGCAATGAGGAGTTTTGTTAAATCCCGAAAAATGATATTTGTGTAGTTATTGACCCTAGGTAAAATGAATGGGTGTTGTGGTGCAGGTATCTGCTGTCTGAAAAGCTGACCTAACTCTTAACTATTCATTTTGTGTCAGCTGCCGAGCAGTTGCTAAGCAGGATGATGAGGTTTCTTTGTTTCTGACCTAGTCTTGATTTGATCTGGAAACCTTAGCTTGCAACCAGTCTTGAGGGCCCCAGTCTTCTTCCAGTTATACAAATGGAATGGCTGGTGTGTTTGGTTTTGGTCCTAGCAAGTGCTGAGCAAATGGACAAGATGGTTTTTGGCGGCAGTTTGCAAGAGGATCAGAGGGACCAAGGTTGGGGAAAATTAAGCCAACCTGAAAATACCTGGGTGGTATTGGAGAGGATAAACAAGGGGGATCATGAATGCCTTAAAAATCTTTCTCAATTTTCCTTTTGCTTTGTCTTTCTGCAAACCTTTAACATTCTTCTTTGTTGAAGATAAAAGTCAAAGCTCATGCAGTTAAGGGTGCTTAAAGGTTACCAGGATAAAACCTTCTTCCCAGTGATTTGTTTTTAAAGAAATGAATGAAAAGCAGCCGTGTGCTTGGGACATTATTCACTGAGATGACAGGATCTCTGGGGCATTGCCTGGCTTTCTCCTGGGATTCAGGAGGATGCTGAGTTTATCCAACCACACTGATCTGTTTTTTCTGCAGAAGTCCCTGGCTAGCAAGTACTGTTAAATAGCCCTATTCCTGACTAGTTCTTGTCATAGCTAAGCACAGAATAAATAAGGGATTGCTATTAAAAGTTGGTTCTTTCAAGGAACTTACTCTCTGAATAAATTTTATTCATGTTCTCAGCAACTTGCAGCTCATCAGGATATTCATAGGGCCAGAGCTGTTTCACTTCTGGTGGATATATGGGTATTAAGATTATTACAACATCCCAATGAAAAACCACAATAATTTTCCATGTAAGTGATGCAATTACTATGGTTTGGCATTAGATGTAAATAGTTAAAAAAAACCAAACCACAACACACCAAAAAAAATCAAACAAAAAAGCTTGCCTGACTTTCCAAATAAACACAAGAATAACTTCTTCATACATTGTTTTGGAGTTAATAATCCAAAGCAACGAGTACTGAAAAATGTAGTGGGTCAAAGTTGACTAATATGGGTACAGGCATCCCTTAGCCAATACCCAGAGAGCACCAGGAATATTTTCACATCTGCAGCTATCTACACATGAGAAGATAGCTTGTCCTTTGTCTTCCTGGACATTCAAGATACTCCAAAGGGACTGGTTCGGGGCAAGTCAAGGTCGAATGAAGCTGGTGCAGTAAAGAAAGAGGAGCAGAAGTGAGCAGTTTCCCTTCCCTTATCCTGCTGAATAGGGGTCGTAACTGCCCACTCATTCCCTGTTTGTTTTCACGCGTTGTATAATTACCTTAAGGGGAAAATGGAGACTTCTTTGTCTAATTGCCAATTCCACTTATTTTGTGAATGCTAAACTTCCAGATAAACTCTTCTGTGGTGAAGATGACAGGAGGCTACCAGGGACTGGAAAGATCCTGCTGTTCTGGGCTGAGTAAAGGGGTTTGGTGGGTGAGGCCATGCATCTATTCCCCAGTACGTGAAGAAATGCAGGACCTTTTGACAGCTTCACAGACAGAGCAGCTGCATAATGCCAGGGCAGAGACAGCCTTTCTAGCAGTGCAGGTGGGGGGAGCCATGCTCAGGTTCTGTAAGTGCAAAAGCTTGCTATGCCCGTCCTTTCCGGGCAGCTGTAACACCACTTTTCTGGATGTGAATATGCCCACAAGTGGGTTGTCATTTCTGTTTCTTTTGCTAATAACTTCAGCTAAGCTTAAACTGTTGGAGTTGGTTAGAAAAAATACTTCTGAGAGTTTTCCGGCCCTAGTTCTCTCATACATTTAAGCTGGGCATGTTGAAGTACTTCAAGCTAAAACGAGAAAAGAATGACAGTAAGGGAATTAATTATGGCCACCTTCATTCTTGCGCCTCCTCCTCAGTTGCTGCTAACCTGCTCCCACAGGATCTGGGCAGACCTGTTGTTTTCCTGTTAGGGAGAGCACCCTTTCCCCAGCAAAAACAGCAAGAAGCAGCTCCTTATTTCAAATGAAACTTCTGATTCCCTGGAAGATATCTCTGACATCCATTTTATCAACTCCACAGTCATGTTAAATGAATCTTAGAGCCATCTGATGTTTATTACCCCATGGCATATTCATGGTTGTGCAGTTGTTTCCTTTATTGATCATGATTTTTTGAATTGGATATGTTAGGTAATGTGGTTTTATTTGAATTTGGAAGGCATTTCCTGCTGCTCAATGAGCAACTCATCTGGGAAAGATGCTCTGGCAAGGGAAGAAATTAAAAGCACGTCAGAGAGTTCAGAAGGTTTTCCTCACTTCGAATTTCCCTGATTTCATGAAACTATTTTGTGCTGGGCAGCCTCCCCAGAATATCCCTCCCAGTGCCTGGCAGGATGATCCCTGTTCTGTCATGGTTCTGCTCCAAGCTGTGGGATGTGCTATGGGTTTTTAGCCAACACCACAGAGATGCTGCAATCTGCCCGTTGTGGCACGTGCGGGCCTGGGCTGTTGGGTTTTTAGTTATGGTGCAGTACAGAATACATCCCATCAACTCAAGGATTTGTAATCAGAGCAATATCTACTTTTACGTATTTCCTTGTGCTTTGCTGTTTGGGCTGCTTTCTTCAGGGCCTGATCGTGTCAAGTGCCTTGCTACACATCCTGAGGTGTAAGTTCATTTCCTGTAAGACTCACGGATGCTAAAAATCCTTCTCAAGACAGTCTGTGCATTAGAATGGGCAGAGGAAGAGGTAAGGACTAGAAATGTGTAATTTGGTTATTGTCACTCCCTCCTATACCATAACCTGTAGAAACTGAGATGCCTGATGGATTCTAGAAGCTCAGTCACATTGTCACCTGTTATTAAATATCCAGAATGTGGAGCCATAAATAAATTGTATTTTAATACTGAGTTTTTGGGGCCTGATCCAAATCCCACAGCAAGTGGGTGATTCCATGTAAATGCACTTTGCATCTGGTTTGCTCAGCCCAGAGGGGTTGTTTTGGGGATAGGTGGAGTGTAACAAGGAAGAAATGGAACCCTGGGCTAATCTCTCACATCTTTGTTCTTGCAGTGAGTTTATTTGGTTGTGGACTGCTCCCCTGCCCTAAGAGCTACAGCACTGTGCTTGGTCCTTATTCTCTTGGTAGACTGATCCCCTTCAAGCTCTTCCAGGAACATTAGAAGTTCATCAGTGCTGCTGATTTAAATGAGAATTTGCTTTAAATTTTTTTCCCCCATCTACAGCTCTTGTTGCTGAAGATCTGTCTCCAGTTTTTAATTCACAGTGTCTTGTTTCTATTGCTGAAATGCTGGAGGCTGCAGTAAGGGCTGATTTAGTATCAAAAGAGCAGATGACAAAAAGGAAACTGGCTTTGGTTTGTCAGTCTGGTGTAGCACTTCTCTGCAGCGGGGTGGAGGGGGAAATGTGCCTGTTCGTTTACGAGCAAGGCAGTGTGGCTGGCTGTGCTGCTTGTGTCAGGCTGGAGCGGAGCTGGGAGCTTAGAGCCCTTCCCGTCAAAGGTGTGGATGAACAAACCCACGTGGCAGTGTCTCTGTGGGCAGGGAAAACCAGGGTGCTGCTCCACAAAAGCAGGGGCTGGTAGCAACCGTGCCAACTGCTGCTCTTCTCCAAAGGCACCCCCTCCCTTCCTCTAACGTGTCAGGTGTTCGGGCGAGCACGTATCCCCTGTATTCCTCCAGTGGAGGCACGGCTCCGCTCGGAAAGACAGACTCGTGGCCAAGCCCTATTGATCACCTCAAACAGTGTTTTGCCAGCCTTGCTGCTCAATTCCGTGTGTATGTAGCTGGTAGTATGTTTCTAAGGAAGAATGCCTACTTGTAATAGTTGTAGGAAAATCCAGATCACTAGGTTTTATTTGTGAGTGTGTTTTTATATACGTATGAGTGTGTATATGTGCTTTAAATGTAATTTTCATACTGCATATATAAATAAACCCACATAGAGCTGGTCTGTCTAAACTTGGAATAATGCAAGGAACATTTGACATGCCTTCGTGGCTTTGTTGTGACTTGAAATCTGACCTGTCATCACAATTTGTAATCTTACAGGTATGTGCAATTAAAAATCTTACTATTAGATATTGCTCTGGGGGAATTCTGAGGACTGAAAAAAAATCTAATAATGTTTAGTTGTTTTCCTTAATTTGATTGGAAAAAAAAAGAAGTGGCCTCTTGGCCAGATGCCAAATAGATAATGAATTCATATCATCAGCAGACACCTTAGAGTCTCTGAGCCCTGATGACGAAAGTGCTTGGAAGTCGTCATGTGTCACGGTATCAGAGCCATAAAAAAAAAAAAACACACAAAAAAATTGCTTACCTTTGGGCTTGTGTATGACAAAACAGGTCTGAACATAAATTTTGGAGCTGGGGACCTCTTATTTGTAAGAAGTTGTTTTGGTGTGTCTTTAGCACTGCTACCTCTCCAGACACAGAGCAGTCGTCACGAGGCACTGCAGGCACGTCCCTGCATCCTGACAGCTGCAATCCTTGTTTCAGGTCGCGTACCTGAACTCACAGGAGCCTTAGATTAGAGAGGTGGAAGACAATAAGATGGAGGAGATGAGGCACAAAATGGATGAACCATAGTCTCTGTTTAGTGTCCTTGGGGAACTTAATTAAAAACAGGATCGGGAATGCTCTTTAGTAGAAACCCAAATGGTTTAGACTATTTGTTCTCTCCCGTGATTTGTGGCACTGGTCCCAAAATCTTCCTAGCAGGCCCCAGAAGATGGGATTGCTCTATTTTGATGTCTGGCTTGATGTGGATTCTCGCTTTGTCCTGCGTACTTTTTGCCTTCCAGTATTGCTGTCTGTTCTTCATTCACCTATATAATATCTGAACTCTTTCTGCCTTTCTCTCAGTAGGATGTTGAATTGTGGTCTTTCTCCTCTAAACAGCCAGCAGTTCTTGCAAAGCATAGTAACTTAATTATTTAGGGCCTGCTCTGATTAGCCTCACATCTTGAGGCTACGCAGACTCTCAGCTGTGCAACATCTGGTGACAACCCTGTTTCTCAGAGCTGTAGCCCTTGCACAAATACAGTGCCTTTCTTTTTGGAGAGTAAATATATGACAGATGTGAAATTTTCCAGCTCTTGGGGGAGTGCTTACATGTTGAATTTCATTATCCCTCGTTGGCCAGTTGGCAAAATGCAATCAAGAATAACTTTTGAGGAGGGCTGGTGTATCCAATATCACTCTGGAACGCTATTACGTTGAGAAGCTTAGGGCACAGAGAAGTTCATACAAGGAGATGAGATCAGTCTGTCTAGCACTCATGAAAATGCAGTGAGTTAAAAAGGATAAACTCAGAAGTCAAAGGGAGCTGTGGAGTATGAACCTTTGAGAGTTAGACTCACAACTAGCTTAGGTGCCAAGACCATTTTAATGTTTCACAGCAGTGTGTGAATTTTTTTTTTGTTTGAATTATTTTTATTTTTGGTAGTTTACACTGGGATATGGCAATCTGAATATCTTAAGGAAGTCGTAACTGCAGAGCTGTCAAATGTCCCTTAGTTTTTATAGATATATTAATTGGTGATTATATAGTAATAATGCTTACACCTCTACAGCATTATGTGTGAAGCCAAATAGACATACAAATACACATACAGGATGGATAGTAACCAGATATACTACCTAGAAAGCGACAGAAATGCTAGTTAAAACCGTGGGGAAAGAGCTAATTAGAGCTGAAAAGTAGCAGTAATGAAAGGTATTTTTTCCTGGGGAAGCTTGGGTGAATATTTGTTTATAAAGATGAATACCTGGCCTTGGCAATATTAAAAAAAAAAAAGGAAGTCTATTTTGACTCAGAGTTTGCTGTGATGCCTTTGGTAAGTTGCAGTTCTCATGGCTTCATGCATGTGGTGCTTTCTGCTGGTTGGACTCCTTGTCTGAAATGGGTTTCCTGGAGCAGCCCACCTTCTCTCAGCAGGCTAAGAGAGGAGGTGCCAGGCTTGGCCTGGCAAGTTAAGCGGTGCAAAACGATGTCCATAAATCCACACTACAGGTTCCTCAGTTCTTGAGCAGACAGGTTGATCAAGTTCTGCTTTTATTAGGTTGCAGAGCTGAAAGCAAAGTTTAAGAGAAAATAATGCAAAGAAACTGAGAAAAGGATGCACTTCCTGACAGTAAAATGATGCCACTGTATAATAGATGGAGTGATGGGCTTTTCTAACTTTAAAGATCCTTAAGTAAGTTACTAACATTATTTTTCCCTCCTTCACCTTCATTTCCCTTCCTGCTTCCCAAACAAGGAGAGGAGAACTCAACAGCCCCCCATGCCTCCTTAAAATACCAACCCAACAAATCATCTTGTCTGTGGAGAATTGTCACTGTTCCTCAGAGACTGTCTCCAGGGTAACTTTGTTTGCGACGTCCTCGAGGGGATGCTGCCCTTCAGATGTTGTTCTGGGAAACAAAGCTTTTGCCTCGTGCCCTCAAATACATTGCATTATAATCCTTTGAATGTATCTGAGCACTCACTTGAACCCTGCAGAACGCACAAGACTGTCATGCCAAAGTAGGGCAGGATTGAATAGGTGTCAACAGGATGTCTTGCTAGCAAATGTAGCCACTTATGTATTAAAAAAGATGTTCAGTGAAGCAAGATAGTGGCTTGAACACAGAGGTGTCCGGTTTAAAAGCACTCTTTGTTTCAAGAGCTGTACTGTTCAGACCAGTTCCTCTCTTTGTATTGTTCCTTGCTGAGTATTAATTGATGGCCCGTTAACTGACTCCCTTTCAAATAGAGTACTGTAGTAAATAATTTATTACTTGACTAGGAGGTTATGTGATGGCTAGGATTGTTGGTGTGGCACTTGCAGTCTATCCCTTTAGCAGGAAGAAAGGAACACAAGAAAGAATCAACTCTTTTCCTGCAGCTTCAGTGCACATCGTACATCAATATCAGTAAACTCTTTGCCTGGCATAGTTGTGTCCAATGCAGAAAGACTTGAAAAGTCAGAAATTTGTCATTCCCTGTACTTGCAAAAAACAGTAGGAAGAGATTTTTGTTCTGGTCTTTGGATGAGTTACGAAGAGATTTTTTGTTGTGGTCTTTGGATGAGTTACTAGTTAAATAAACTTTATCATTCTGAAAAGACAGCTTATTTCATGGGCAAAGGAAGTAATGGAGACTGATTTGTATTTTGGAGTCTTTCCTGCATTGTAGAAGGTAGTACGGAGTTGCCTCCACTGCCAGGCTCCTCACTTTCATGAAACTTGCAGAAATTGAATTATTTGTGCTCTCTGTCCTTTTTGCCAGACAGGATTTCAAATGGACAACAGGCCAAAAGTGCTTAGGAGGGGATACTGTGCAGCAGACATGATCTACAAGCTCATATTAGCTTCAATACCCTCGGAGAACAAAACAAACCAAACGAAAATTGTCCCTTCTGGTACGCATTTGGTTTGTCACTGCCTGCTGTCTCTTCGTGTGGATGGCACCTGCTGGCCCAACTTCTTCCCCTTCTCTGCGTTAGCAAGGTTGAGGAGAACTGTCAGGGTCACAGTCCTCTCTGGCCTGAAATGCCAGAAGTCTGCACTGAGGGAAATGTGGGCTGGCCACGTAACCAGGCAGGTTCTGTCTGGAGACCCTGTGCGTCCGTGTGCTTCACAGGCACCGTGAGCTGTGCTGTAGTTGTAGCTGCTGATTGCATATAATCCGTCACCAGCATTTGTGTCTGAGAGCAACAAGGGTTCTGTGGAAGTCTTTTCATAGAGATGGGGTCTATGAGGCAAGTGCTCTGGCATCATTAAAATTATGTAATAATGCTGTTGAAATAAAACCCTATAGGGTGCTATTACAGATGGGGCTTCATTTTCACAAAGTTTCTGGACTTGACACCACTTTCCTTAATTTGACACTTTTTTCCAAACAGAATATCAAAATGGTCCTTAAATTACACTGTGAGTGAAGAGCTTTATAACAACCATGCAGTATAACGTGTTTAAATTAAAAGCACAGTGTTGTTTCAGTCTGGGGTTTCAGATTTACTTTTCAAATGCTTTTAATCTCTCTATTGCAAATTTGACAGATGCCTTTTACTGGTAGAAGACTTTTCATCTACCTGACCTAAAGGACACAGCGTTTATTTGCATTTAGGCAGGAGTTTGCAGCACAGTGAATTAGCAGTAAGCCGATACTTTAGTTCTTGTGTTTTCTTTGAGACTGCTTTTATATTCTTTTGGATCATAGACTGAATGCCTTAAATTTCACATATGTAGAATGTATCAATGCTGATTTGCAATGCAGACACCTGGTCTGCTGTGTACCTTATGGATATGCTGTGTACTATTAGCATTTGTATTCTGTGCTATTTTTATTTTCTTCCACCTTTAATTCTGCTGCTAGTACAAGCTGAAATCTGCAAGGGGAATAATGAAAAAATGGGAAATATTAAAATCCAAATGTCTTTGGCATGGTGAATCTGACTAAACATCCCCCACTGCTACGGTGCTCTAACTTTATCACACTTGTACTCTAAAGTCTTAAGAGCCAAAGACAGCTTGCTGGATAATTGTGGAATATCTAGCACAACATCTTGGCAGGCTAGGTAGCTTCTAGTATATTTCGTATTTAATTTCATTTAATCTTCCTAGTGCCAAGCATCTATTCCTCTCAGTCATTTGTTGCTGTTCCATTTGCTTTGTGGTGGTGGCGGCATGATCAACTTTCACAATTGTATGTGGAGCTACAGTCTCTCCCAAAGGTTACTTAGCTGCAAGACGGAAGCAAGTAATAGTCACAGTACTGCTGTAAATCTACCCTTGGGGGTGCTGCACAGCATCAGCAGGAATGGGCACTGCCCTGTGCACTGGATGGGGATTGATTTTTGGACAGTCTGGGTGTGCTTCATGTGAGAGCCTTCTTGGTCACCACTGCTTTCTCCTAGTTTAGTCTCCAGGTAGTGGAGGAGGCAAAGAACAACTGTAAGACTCTCATGCCCTGGCAGCCTCTCTCCCTTTTCACCTGGCCTCAGAAGGTTTATTTTTTCGTTGATTAATCCATTTATTTTCAAAATGGACTTTCTACTTGTTCTGACTGGTCTTGGATGATGATAAATTGAGGAGGCAGTCCTTTTCAAAATAACATTCTTTTGGCGTCATTCCTTGCTCTAGGTGATACTTTTTTGCCTGGTGTATAGAGTGATATCTAAATAGGAGCAACAGCTGGTCTCTGTGTGCATCACTAGAGATGGGAAAGGCATATGGTACAGGAGATACCCTCTCCCAAGGAACTGAGATAAAAACTGCTAAACCTGACCTTGGTCGCTCCATCATAGTGCTTGCAAAAGTCTGAGCTATTCCTTGCTCTCTTTCCACCTCTGTGGAGAATGGTCTTTGGGTATATCCAAGAAAATAATCCAGGAAAAATATTTAAGTAAATTCTGCTCTTCATGGCTTTTATTATGTATTTCCCTAGTTTTGGATCAGCTAGTTTAATAGCAGGCTGGGTCATAGAGAGAAACAGCGTACACTCATCGGTCCCTGTTAAGACGCAAATATTTCCACAACTCTTGATGTTGAAGATACTATGAAAGTGCTGGAACCTTTCATGCAAGGAATAAATCACTTATGGTTAAAAAAAAAAAGTAATTAAAAAATCCTTCTATTTTGAGGTTTGACATTTTTCCTGCTGCAGTGTGATTTTTCCCATCAGAGCCAGCTGTTGTCTGAATTTTGGTGGAGACATTCAGTATGTGCTTGTTAAGAAAACTCTTTGTCATTGTGAGGGCTCCTGGAAACCTCTTACCTTTCATTTGCCCTTGGTGGTTGGAGAAAAACAGATGCACATGAAAAATGGGATTTTAGTGTTTGATGGCCAGGCCAAATTTTGAGCAATATAAGAACAAAAAGTGATTTCTTTTAAATCAATTTAGGGTGGGGGATCAGTTTTCTAACTAATGGGAAACTTCTAACCAGGAGGAAAACTCTTTACTAAAATAAGCTTGGATTAAACTATATTTCTTCATGAGTCCAAACAAAATGTTTTATTTTTGCCTTTTAGGTTTTTGTTTTGTTTTGTTGTTGTTGTCTTTTTTTTTTTTTTTAAATAATGTTTTAGTCTA